>JAZEWT010000006.1:11970052-11998192 GCA_036362905.1 Mordacia mordax
AAGTGATAGATTTTCATATTCTGTGTGTGTGTATATATGTGGAGCAGAAGGGTAGCAGTGAGCACACCACTACGAACCTGGCTATCTTCTCAACCGGTTCTGGGTCTCCCCTAGGTAGACTCGGCCTCAAATAAATACCTGATGCGGTTGTGCCAACATCTTTACTAGGGAGACAAAAGCGGGCCGAGCGTAGTGTTGGCCTCCCACTCCCTCGTGTGCTGTGCCGGCCTTCATAGGTGCTACTCGCTAACAGTACTTGAGCCCACAGTCTGTTGAGGCCACACGGGGTGTGGAATCTTTGCCGTTGATTATATATATGTGCGTGCGGAAAATGCTGTATTTTGTGGGGGGATGAACCGAGCGAGTCATGGACTACCTGTGAACACAGCCAGGAAGGAACGGATTAGCACCGTGACAGACTCTGGCTGAGGCTAACGAATGAGAGAGCGTGCGTGCACGCTCCTCGCGAGAGAGCGTCTCTCCGAGGGGCTGTCTCTACCGACTAAGCCGAGTGTCAAGAAGAGCGGCTTCTTGTCCAACAACGCAAACTCCAACCTCCATTTACTACCGTTTGAGAATGTGTTCCTCTCTCACATTTGGCCCCGCGAGCTATTCGTCACTGTCGGGAATGCGATGTTTGCTTTTCTCGCCAATAATGACCCTGTCGTGACGGCAGGTCAACACTGAATCACTGCTTATTTAATTATTTTCTGTAGGGGGTTGGGAGACCTAGCTTGTGGTATGTTTCTCCACTTTACGGAGCAGTTCTATAATGTAGATTTTAAAATACAGCGAATGTTGTCCTTTATATAGGCAGTTACGCTGGTGGCACAGCGGTTGGCTTACAGCACTTTGAACCTGGCCACTGGAGTTTGATCGATGGTCACGGCTAACGTCGGTAGCGAGCGATATTGAATATCCGTGTCGAGTGAGATCTAAACGTCTTTAGTTCTTTCGGTGGCATTAAGTGCGGTCACTGCCGCGCCTTCCAAGACGTTTGAGCAACGTGGAAGAGTAGGCAAAATACCGCTTTGATGGGCTTTCATGTACCTTCGAAATTGAATGCATATGTGCGCGTTATGAATTATAAACTGTTTGATGGGATTTGGGTCACGGGGCGTAAATAATTGTACGTATTGTGTATTGTCTTGATTATATATTTCGTGGTTTGTCATAGGTGGAAACAATCTGCGCCGGAGAAGAAATAAAAATGGTCTTAAGAGTCTAGAGCTTCCTCGAGTGGAGGGGAAGACACTTTATGCTGGTAACTGTTAACCTTTTGTTACCATATTACCTGGGTCCTGCAGAACCCCGGGCTGGAGATCTGGGATGAAGTGCCCTGGGGTTAATACCACGAGGCTCCTTTTTTAATACTGTAAGTTCGTTGTGTTACACGCTGATTTTATTTTCAGCTTGTAACACGATTTTATTATCGCTGGAAATGGCGAATGTTTGTTGCATCGCAGGAATCCTGCATCCAGTTCAGTGGATATTTTCGGCTGTAATATCATCATCATTATTAATACTCGCTGAATATTGTACAGGGTCGCGGGGGGCCAGAGCCTATCCCGACAGAGGGCACAATACGGGGCTATACCCAGGATGTGACGTCAGTACATCGCAGGGCACTTTATTTGGGGTCATTTAATCAGTAGGCCAATTAACGTAGACAGCACCGTGTCTTTGGACGGTGGCAGGAAACCAGAGTACCCGGCGAAAACCCACGCGGATACGGGGAGAGAACATGCAAACTTCACACAGAAAGGCACCCGAGCTGGGAACCGAGCCCGGGCTCGTCTTGCTGTGAGGCAGCATCGCTAATCACTGTGCCATCGCGCCGCATAATAATTGGGCTGTAATAATTAACATCTACCTATCTTATTCATTAGCGGCAAACAACAGGCCTGTTGCGGAGTGCTCTTTTTTACGAACTCTATGACATTCTCCCGAACTCCTGGGGGTGACCTTGACGATCCAATTCACGCACGTTATTCTACATCCGTAACACCACGGCGAATGCTACGAGTCGCCTTCATGTCGCGACCCGCAGCAGACACACGGAGCACAGTTGAGCTGTTGTTGATACGCAGACGCTAAAGCTGTGACACTCATGAGTGCCTGGCTGATTGGCAGGCGGAGCCGCGCAGCGTGTAAGGGTACTCCACACTTAACATTTGACCAGGTTCCACACAAGACCTTTTGTTTTCACACTGAAGCGTTCATCCATAGTGGGGCACATTAATGCATGCAGGCTCAAGCATACCATTGTGGCCAAGCACTGTCCTGTGTTTGAGCGGACGCATTTGGCATTCGATTCGATGAAAACAGGCTCGCGAGATCCAACCGAGATGGAGGGGTAATTGTGGGCTGATTAAGTTACTGCAATTAAAATTCTTTGCGTATTGAATAATGGAAAAAAGTTAAGTCTAGTTATGCTTTTTGTGTCAATTACCGCTCACGGGCAAAGATTACAGCGGGTGGAACGCAATTCAGCCAAGTTTTTAGAAACTTATCTCAAATTACCATGTACTATATAGTGAATGTATTCTTATTCGAGGACGTTTTAAGTGATTATTTTATACGCAGTACAAAGTTTAAAACGTACAACTGCATATTTTGCACATTTCAAGGTCAATGTATACGATGTGATTGAGCCCTTAACAATACTTAAATTCAGTTTCTGAAGAATCTCCTTGCACATGAAGCGAAACGTCGGACATGGCGCCGGACAGCAGGTGGCACAGCCCTAAAACACATTCAAGAGCGACACTGTATGACCACCAAAACCTACATGATCATACATAGTTAGCGTTCTAACTTAACAGCAATCGCAAATTCAGATGCAGACATTTTTAAATCGATGTAGTTTTCACGGCTCATTGCATGATGATTGTTTGCCAAAGCTGTTCTTTCGGGATAGCCGTATCGAGTGCGCCTCCTCTCCCATTTGCGAGTCAAAAGCATTTAGTCACAAGAACGCATGAAGATGCCTCAAACGTGGAAGGCAAAAACGTCGCGAAGGAGACAGGAGGAGCGCTCGCTACGGCCATCCCGAGGAGAAAAGCTTTGGGGAGAGATTTTTGTCAAGTCATTGCCCTTTTTCTTCATCGGAACAAAAGTCTCCTTCTGTGCAGCAACCGGTCAGTGCAGAGGCAGTGACGCGTGTCGTGCGTCACGTTGCAGGAACGCACCGATACCACCGCCGCAGAGTTTGCTCCACCGTTGCTTCTGTGCGCGCGTGCGCGCGCGCGCGCGAGCGGTTGTTGGGATTGTGCGAGGCGCACGAGGACCTAAATATTGACGATTCCCCTAAGCTGCGAGCGTGTGTCGGAAAACACAGCCAAAATAGAGGGGAGGGGGGGGCTCTGGGAGCTGGGAGCCGTCCGTGTCTGGCGCCGCTCCAGCGCCGAGCACGTGTTGCCCGTCGCGTTTCTACTCCCCCTCGGCGTCTGCCTTTCCACCACGGCGCGTTGAATCCCCTGTCCGTTCAATCCCTCTGCGTTCAATCCCTCCCCTTCCCGACGCAAGGTCCTCCGAGCCGGCTGGCTGTTTGGACACCTGTCATTGCGATCAGATCTGCTTAGCGTCGTGGCGATGTGGGGTGCAGTCTTGGTTGCGGAGTAGATGGAGGGGGGTGCGGAAGGTTAGAAAGACCTGAGCTTTTTAGCCGAGAGGTCACGGTGCCGCGGAGCGCAGTCGACCATCGCGGGCGTGCACCTGCGTTGGGTCGTTTTTCATTAACAACGTTCGCCTCTCTTTTTCAGTGCAGTCGGTGCGTGGCAGCAAAAGCCGAGAGCCCTCCTTCATTCCGGCAGCTCAACTCCTCCGCACGTTTATCCTCGGTGCGATTTTATTTTGTTCCCCTCCCGCGTGCGGTGTTTGGGCTCGGGGAGGGGGTCGGTGTAAGTGAGCGTGTCATGGTTGTATTGCTTTGAGGGGAGGGGGGTGCTTGGTGTACAGGGAGGATGAGGGCCGGGAGAGGACAGCCAGAGTGGTTTCATGAAGTTTGTGTTCTGCCGGAGGAAATCGGAGGAAATATTAGAGGGCTCGGGGAAAGTCAGACTCCGTCGGTTGGTCCCATCGAGCCGAAACGTGGCGCCGTGCCTCGAATGTTTCAGTTCTCCGTTGGGAGACGTCACGATCGCCAAATCTGTGAAGTCTTGTTATAGGAATAGCCAGGCGTTAATCGACAGATTGATTTAATCCCAGTCGGTAGTCTGTACCGGGGCAATGATTAGCAGGATTTCAATAAATAAATAACGACAGCTTATTTAAACAACAAGACGCTCCGAATGCGTTTCCAAATGGGTAATGCCAATTCTGGTGTTCGTGTCATGTTTTGTAACGTCACGGTGAAACGTGCACGGGCAGTGGAGTGTTCATTCCTGTTACGTTCGGAACGCATGCCGACATTCATCCCATCACTTAAACAAAATACACATTTCACATTCTAATTGTATTCGATGGTGTGGTGAGATCGTGATGGTGGCATTACTGGTGGTGGTGAGAACACTATGGTGGTGGTGGGATCACGGCGGTGGGATCATGGTGGTGGTGGTGGGATCATGGTGGTGGTGGTGGGATCATGGTGGTGGTGGTGGGATCATGGTGGTGGTGGGATCACGGTGGTGGTGGTGGGATCATGGTGGTCGTGGTGGTGGGATCATGGTGGTGGTATCACGGTGGTGGTGGTGGGATCACGGTGGTGGTGGAATCATGGTGATGATATCACGGTGGTGGTGGTGGGATCACCGTGGTGGTGGTGGGATCATGGTGGTGATATCACGGTGGTGGTGGGATCACGGTGGTGGTGGAATCATGGTGATGATATCACGGTGGTGGTGGTGGGATCACGGTGGTGGTGGTGGAATCATGGTGATGATATCACGGTGGTGGTGGTGGTGGGATCACGGTGGTGGCGGGGTCGGAACAGGAGGGGGATCGCGGCCAAACGCGATGCGAGCGATCCAGAGCGCGAGGCGCGGGATGCGTGACGGACGTGTTTGGGACGCGCGGGCCAGATTACAGGGCTCCCTGAGCTGCGGGTGGGCGCTGCCTCCCCTCCACTAGAGCCGCCACCTCGCCAGCTTCCGTGCGGCAGCTCTTCCGGTTGTTGTCGCCATCCCCAAAATAGCGCAAAGCCCTCGCCACCTTCAACGAAGCAGAATGTGAGGGACAGTTGAAAGGGACACGCAGCCGACGTGCGAGATGGTATTCGCGAGAGAGGTATGTGTTGAAACGATACGGCAAAACCATAGTGATGCCCACTTCCACATCCGCAGCTCGAGTCACCATACTCCATAGCTATTGAGTGTTCTTGTTCTCTCTTTCGAGACGGGGTCTCCTCCCGCGTTCTCTCAAACGTGGGAAGTGAAACATCACAAAGAAGGCAGAAGGAACACTCGACACGGCTATCCTTAAAGAACAGCTATGAACAGCGAGTCTCGTAGCTTGAGACATGAAAACATGCATCAGTACATGGAGCCAGCGTACTTTTCTTGACGAAATCTGCACTCAATTACAGTACTGAATTCCCAGGGTTGAAGTTTATCAGTTTTTAAAAAAATATCCTGCTTTGACTTGTAAACAACAAGTCTTGAACTATCGCATGCGTTTTTTTTTCGGATTGTGCCGCCTGCTGTTTAGTACAATGTCCGACGTTTCGCTCCACGTGCTGCTTGGAGGTTCTTCAGTTAGCGCGTGGTGCCAAAAGTTGGACATCGTGTCTGGGAACGTTGTGAAACCCGACAACGCATCGGAGTGTGGAACAGTACTACATTTTCACGTATCGTGTGATTAACTCGATATTCATATACAGTTACATTAGATGTTGTAAATTATATAGTCGGTGTTTGTGGATACGAATTTGACGAGAAAATCTTCCAAAAACCTTAACAAAAACACTATCTTGATAGAAATCTGAGCTTCATACATGTGTCCTTTACCGTTGTGATGTTCTCTATTCACTCACAGCTGTACAGTCTTGAACTTTTATTGTTGTCGACATCGATTTAACATTTAAAGCATTAACTCATGTCATGACCCATGTTAACATCACCCTTTTGCTGAAAAATTTAAACCTGACTGTTAGAAAACATAATTTCTCTTCATTTTTTGCTGCCTTTTTATTGTATCCACTGGTTACAGTATCGCTAACGGAGATACCATCTCTCTCTCGATACACTACTAGAAATCAATTATACACGCCCGCTCTCTCTGCTTGATGAAAAGCAGCTAACTCAACATCTAAAAATGTGCACGCTCTCGGCCGGCATTCGGTTGAAAGCCAATACTCTTCAACATCGCGTTACCGCGAGCAGCCTTCCTGATTAGCAGCGGAGAGGGCGCAGCGCAAATTAAAAAAGAGAAAAGTACCCTTTTGTTTGAAAGGTCTGCCGGATAAATGCGAGCAGTTTGTTTCTAAAACGTTCTAAACCTCAAATGAGTTTTGAAATGAATCAAGTGGTGCATTAAAATAGCAGTACTTGTGCAATTTAGAGGTAGGACTATGTGTTTCATTTCAAAAGAGTAATTATATATAGAAACTATTATAAAGAACATTACACGGCATTTAGAGAGCTATGCCTCGGCCATTAACTAATTCTAGTATCGGGAGAGACGTTTATGAAACTTCATGAAATGTTTTCGTATGCGTGTGATTGTCGCGAAGGTTTTTTTTCTGATGACAAACCGCCCGGTATTTGGCACTCGTGTGCCACCAGTTTCGATGAATGTCTAAAGATATCCACTGGTAACGTGGAGTGACATGTTACACATGTTGACAAAAATCTGACGTCCTATTTAAAAAAAATAGATGACACGAAGGAATTCCTCGTGGTTCTGTGAGAATTTGTAGTTATTTTTTTTCAGAATCAACTGGGACTTTGTCACACAATCCTTGTTGTGGAGAGAGGAAGGGGCAGTCCCTTGTGGGTTTCTTACAATATTCCAAGTTGGTGAATTACATTAGCAAAGTCTGTTCAGTTTTAAGTTAATTGATACGAGATTTTCGCATTTCCTGAGATTAAAAACATAAAAGGCATGCAAAGGAAACGTTTGTGCTTTCTGCGTATATATTCGTGAGCCATCCGGGAGAGAATATGCGTTTGTGGAGACTGAAATCATAGAGCTATTGAATAGATACAGACTAATGCCACCTGCATCGTCTTGCAGGGCCATTCCTTGATGTCAGTTGAGGAACTGAATTGCAATTAACAATTATAATGCTAATTATTCAAAACGGATTGCAAGTGAATCTATTTCGTAAACCATTCCACCGCAACTGGGACGATGTCAACGTTTGCGTGTGTGTTGGTTCTGTGGTAAAACACAACATGTCATCACTTTAGTGACCGAACGCCTTAAAATGACCTCCGGGTCAAAAGGCCATCGGGAACAATGCGAATACAACTTTCTGTCGTTGCAAACTGCGGCGTAAAATAGTAAAAGTAAAATAGTAAAAGAGATTACTCATCCCACCGTCTTCACGTCCAACAGCACCAGCCATAAGAACTCTTTTTATACAAACATAGACAAAAACCTCCCATATAGCCTTAACAGACTGTAGGGTCAAGTGCCGTTAGCAAGCGCCTATGAAAGTCGACAGGGCACATGAGGGGGTGGGTGACCAGCACCACGCCCGGCCGCCTTTGTCTCCCTAGTGGCAATATTTTTCACGTTACACCAGATACTTATTTTAGGCTGAGTCGACCTAGGGGATGCCCAGGACCGGTTTGTAAAATCGGCACTGGTTTTGGCCTGAGCAGGATTCGAACTCGGGTCACCGGGTTTGTAGCTCAGCGCGCTAACCGCGAGGCCAGCACTCCCCATATGCAAACGTGTATGCACACACACACTTACACTCAGCACTAGCCATCTTGTACAGAACACTACAAAAAACTGCTGCTAATTACTCATCCCGTGGATGGTAGATTACTTGCACATCTTTCCATCTTTATTTACACTCTATTTGTTCTATTTCCACTATATTTGTTATCATTACAGTTTGTGCTCTTGATCTGTGCCTCGTTATTGCCCCCCCCCCCACCCCCAGCTTAGCTTAACTTGTAAACATTAAAATTGTTAGAACTTTTTTTGGTCTTTGTTTTTTTTAATCAACAGTTTTAACCTATGTGGTTGTGTTTCAATCCTTGTATATGCTAACACCGGGGTCTGAGAGAAACGGCATTTCGATTTTCTGTATGTCCTGTACATATGGCATAGTTGACAGTTGAAATATGAAATGTGAAAAAGAAAGAAAACACCATAATCACTGGCATCAGAGCGGTGCGTTGACGGAATCTGTGCATAGTGGGATAACTGTCGATAACCAGTTCACTCGGAATATGCCTGATGTCGTGAAAGCTTGAATGCTTAGCTGGGTTGAGCCTGGATGGTGATCACGATGTACAGACAGGTGGCGTTTGCGCAGTAGAGGTTTGCGCGGCAAACTTCCATTGTTGCTCTGCACTCCCCTCTCACCCTTAAAAAAAAAACCCCGGCGTGGTGAAGTATGGCTTAACATCCCTCGCGTGGCTTAACATCCCTCGCGTGCCTTAAGGCGTTGATAGAGACTCATCTAGAAGTGGATTGACACACGGACCGTGCACGTATATATCTGTCCATCCATTTTCTACACAGCTTGTCCTGGTGGGGGTCGCGGTGGCAGCAGACCAAGGAGAGTGGGACCAGACATCCCTTTCCTCAGCAATAGATTCCAGCTTTTCCTGGGGGATTCCCAGGCATTCCTGTAAGGGTCGGCAGCGCGACGAATGAGTGGATTCTGTTGTGCGGTGACGACAACAGGATGCGAGCAGCAACTTTGGTACAAACAGCTCTCTTTATTAAGAGTCCGGAGGTACAGCTGACTGGAGCAGTAACACTAGCGTGCGGTAGCGCAGAATGAGGTGAAATTCCGGCACCACCCCTATGCCGTAGGTAGGTTTATATAGGACCCGTGATTACCCTGATTGGGTGCCCGTGCACAGGTAAGTGGTTTATTAGACACCCCGTGCACCTGTAAGTGAATAATAGGCAGGTGTCCCAATCAGGGTGGAAAGGACCGCCATACAACCCTTATAATTCCCAGGCCAACCGAAGGATGTAATCCCTACAGCGTGTCCTGGGTCGGCCTCTAGGTCTCCGTTCAGTGGGCCGTGCCCGGTAGACTTACCGGGGGAGCCTTCCAGGGGCATCCTTACCAGATGCCCGAACCACCTCAACTGGCTCCTCTCAATCCGGAGGAGCAGCGGCTCTACTTTGAGGTTCTCCCGGATTTCTGTGCTCCTCACCTTGTCACGGAGAGTCAGCCCAGCAACTCTGCAGAGAAACCTAATTTCTGTCGCTTATACCCGCGATCTCATTCTTTCGATCATTACCCGAAGTTCATGACCATAGGTGAGGATAGGGACATAGATTGATCTGAAAACCAAGAGCTTTGTACTAGAACCAAGCTCCGGCTGCACTACCACGGATCAGTACAGTGCCCGCATCACTGCAGACGCTGCTGCAATCCGCTGGCCATCCTCACGTTCCTGCTTACCGTCACTTGTGAACAAGACCCCCAGATATTTAAACTCCTCCACTAAGGGCAACTCCTCTCCCCTCATCTAAAGAGGGCAAACCACTATTTTACGTGAGAGGACCATGGTCACAGATTTGGAGGCGCTGACTCTCATCCCAGCCACTTCACACTCAGTCTCGAAATGCTCGAGTGCCCATCGGAGGTCACAAATCCGATGAGGCGAGAAGAACGTCATCTGCAAACAGCAGTGATGTCACCTCCACGCCCCCAAACTGGATACTCTCCATATCCTGGCTGCGCCTTGAAATCCTGTCCATGAAAATCACGAATAGGAACGGAGACAAGCCACATCCAACGGATTCGACTTCATGCCAAGTATACGGACACAGCTCTATTTCTTGGAATAGAGAGACCGGATTGCTCTCAAAAGATTTACCGGCACCTCATACTCCCGCAGCACCTTCCACAGTAAATCTCGGGGCACACGGTCATAGGCTTTCTCCAGATCTACAAAACAAATGTAGATTGGGTTAGCATACTCCCAAGACTCCTCAATTATCTGTGAGAGGGCAAAAAGCTGGTCCATGGTTCCACGGCCAGGATGGAAACCGCATTGTTCCTCCTGAATCTGTAGTTCGACTAATGGTTTAAGTCTCCTCTCCAGAACCCTGGCATAGGCTTTACATGGGATGCTAAGGAGTGTGATCCTTAGCATCCCAGTTAAAGGGGACCAAAGAGCACACTCTTTGGTCCATTTCTTTAAGATAGGGACCACCACGCCAATCCAGTGGTACGGAATCCACTTTCCACGCAACATTGAAGAGGCGTGCTAACCACGACACCCCAACACTGTCCAGCGCTTTCAACATCTCCGGATGAATCTCATCCACGCCTGTAGCCTTACTATTCCGGAGGTCATTGACCGCCATAGTGACTTCAGCCACAGCAATGGACCCGACCCCACCGCAGGTTTCCAGCACTGCCTCCTGGAAGGAGGGCGTGTCCACCGGGTTAAGGAGTTCTTCAAAGTGTTCCTTCCACCTTCCAACTATCTCCTCAGCAGAGGTCAGTGTTTCCCCTCCCTTACTGAAAACAGCTTGGGCGACGTCCTGTCGACCCCTCCAAAGGTGCCGGATGGGTTACCAGAACATCTTTGAAGCCGTCCGAAAGTCGTTTTCCATGGCCTCTCTGAACTCCTCTCATGCCCGAGCTTTTACCTCAGCAACCACTGTAGCTGCTCCCCTCTTGGCCAGTCGATACCTCTTAGTCGAATCAGGAGAGCGATTCACAAGCATTGCTAGGAATGCCTCCTTCTTCGACTTGACGACTTCCTTCACCAATGGTGTCCACCAACGGGTTCTAGGGTTGCCGCCATGACAGGCACCAACTGCCTTCAGGCCGTAGCTTTTTGCAGCCACCTCAGCAATTGAGGTCTTGAACAAGAGCCACTCGGACTCAATGTCCTTGACCTCTCCCGGGATGCAGGAGAAGTTCATTTGGAGGTGTGAGTTGAAATCCTTCCGCACGTGGCACTCTGCCAAACGTTCCCAGGCCACCCCCACTGCTCATTTAGGTCTCCCAGGTCTATCAGGCAGGCACCCTGTGCGTCGATCCAACTCACTACCAAATGATCAGTTGACAGCTCTGCCCCTCTCTTCACCCGAGTGTCCAGAACATATGGCATTAGGTCTGCTGAAACAACTATTAAGTCGATCATCGACTTTCGGCCAAAGGAGTTCTGGTACCAAGTACCCTTATAAGCCTCCTTGTGTTCGAACATGGTGTTTGTTATGGACAATCCATGGCTAGCACAGAAATCCAGTAACAACTCACTGCTTAGGTTGAGATCGCGGAGGCCATTTCTCCCAATCACGCCCCTCCAGGTATCGCCATCGTTCCCCACGCGTGCATTGAAGTCTCCCAGTAGGACTATGGAGTCAGTAGACGGAACCCTATTGAGCACCGCACCAACTGTCTTCAAGAAGGCCGAATGCTCTGAACTGCTATTTGGCGCATACGCACAAACAAGTCAAAGTTTTCCTCTCTGAGACCCGAAGAGGTGACCCTCTTGTCCACCAGGAAAAACTCCCAACTCTGCAGCATCAAGCCGGGGGTTTGTGAGTATCCCCACATCCACCCTGGGCCACTCACTGGGGGTCACCCTGGAGTTGGAGAGAGACCAACCCCGATCGAGAAGTTTGGTTCAAGAGCCAATGCTATGTGTGGAGGTGAGACCAACTATCTGAAGCCGGTACTTTTCCACCTCCTCCACAAGCTCTGGCTCTTTTCCCACCAGAGATGTGACATTCCACGTCCCAACAGCCAGTTTTCATTGCAAAGGTCTAGTCCGTTTAAGTTCGTCCTTTTCGCTGCCGTGACGGCATCGCACCCGACCCTCACGTTTTGCCTTGTGGGTGGTCGGTCCACAAGGCTGCTCCACGTATCCATTTTTGGCTAAGTCCGACCGGTTACGTGGGTCACCCAGTCACCAGGCGTTTGCCGATGGACGCCATCCCCAAGCCTGGTTCCAGGGTAACCCTAGTCCTGGCAGGGTTCGTATGATCTTTTTTCGAACCATTATGAAGGTCTTTCGGTGGACCGTACTTAGTCTGGAACCACTTCTCAGACCTGTTCGTCATGCGTGACCCTACCAGGAGAGCTGGACTCCAGACGACATAGCTCTGAGGTTCATTGGAACACACAAGCCCTCCCATCACGACACGTATATAGAGTAGTAATATAGTGAGTTGACGGCATGTCTATGTGGGGTGAAGTGGCAGACGTCCCTCGCGGCAGGCAAAGCGTGAAAAGCAATAATATGGGGCACACTGCCGAACGATTGCTGCATTTTCATTCTTGTTGTTTTTCCTTTTTGCTGGAGGTGAATTTATGACCGAGCTATCAGGACACCAACGGAAGCATGAAGTATGTGTTGTGCTGTGCATGTGTGGGAGCTGGGGTCTCCTGGGCCCCATTCAAGTCCTGACCGAGCAATGCCTGAGAAATATTCTGGCAGGCATCCACTGGGCTTTTTGCAGTGATTTTTAAAATCTGCAAATACATGTTCACATTGACCCACATGCTGCAATTTATGCGTCTTACGAATCTGCAAGCAACTTCTGATGTTTTAAAAATGTTCTGTTAAATGTGTGCCTTCATTAAGTTTGTTTGTTTTATTGTAAATTTGTGTTGTGTGGGATTTCTGTATGATTGGATTGTACATTTCAGTTTACAGAAAATTTCTTAGAAATAAAATGTCTGGTTTATCAAATATTTTCCTTCCATTACGTCATTGTCGGAAGTTTGTTGTGTCGCAGATCCCACACATAGAGCTTGAAAGCTCACTGGGTACTTTCTGCTGCAATAATAAACGTCTATCTATCTCGTGATTTGTAGGTTTAGCTTCTTTTGGCTTTTACGTGAGTTGGACACTAAGTATAGCGCGCGCCTCTAGCGGCTGGAATCAATTGCACTTTACATTCAGAGGGCCACTAAACTTCTGGACCACACAGGCACTCTCTGGCATTGTATTAAACGGTCAATATGTATGGCCCATCACTGGTGCACCCAGGGTGGGCGACGTTGGTGGGAGGGGGGCAATGGGGTCCGTTTCCCTCCAGCGTTTTCAGATGGGTATTGTATATTATAGAGGGGCATATACCATTGTTCAGAATTAAATTAATAGAAAATGAAATACACTTAAGGGTTATTGATTTACATGCCCCACTTATGGTTTTTACTTTGGCAGGCCAGTGTAATTATTTACATGCATGAGTGCTATTTTTGTGTTTTTATATCCCGTCTAAATGGTAACGGAGGCAAAACGTCGCAAAGGAGAGAGGAGGAGCAATCGACGCAGTTATCCTAAAAGAGCAGCTTTTGGAGGCAATCATCATGCATCGAGCCATGATAACCTACATAAGTACAACATTACGTCTGTTCTGAACTTGCACAGAAAATTGCAAGTTAATTTAACATAGAAACAGATTTTCAATATTATGACTGAGAAGAAGGAAGATGTTTAGTTAGCTTACCCACTTTTCAATGCGGTCAGTCATTGTTTTTTATTTGAACGTTGAACTATGTAGCTCTTTTTAACAGTTGTCCAGTGGGGAGGGGTAAGCATGTCACAACATCTCAGAGTAAGGCGCAATTTAGCCAGGACAATTAGCCTGGGCAGCGGCGTGTCTCTTGACATTATAGAAGCGGTCATTCGTCTTAAGAGTCATGATCGTGCATTCCCTGTCGGTAACAGAATAGCAATTCTCCTGCAGTGCATTTTTTAAAAATTGTGCAAAATCAGATTGTTGTCTCTCACAGCTGCATAATGAGTCCCCGACAGAAAAGAATTAAAAGCATTAATAAGGGTGCCATGAAAGTTGAGCCGTCCGTTCATTCTCCAGTGCAGTTTCCACACTGCTATGAATTATGTTCGTGCGCCTGCCTGGCACTACTCCTCCACAGAGACCAATAGCCAGCAACACATGTGCATTCTTGGCTTGCCAGCTACCGACAGCCGTGGAAGTGTGGTGATACGCAGCGAGGTTAATGCTGGAATAAAATGCTCAATAATTCATCGCTGCTAAATCCAACGATGAACTTCAAGTTTGATTATTTACGTGCTCAGTTTGCCTGCACATGGAGGTCAGATGCAAGTTCAAGGTAACCAAGATCCATCCTTTTATTTAGATGGGTTTTATGCCAAGTCTGCCTTTACTGCCTGCCCCAAGATGGGCTGTTCTGATAAACATTAATTTGTCAAAATGAAAAACAATGCTTCAGTAGAGCAAATATTTAAAGCCTAAATTGGAACTTTTTTTTGCCCTGCGGGTTGAGCAGAACATCGGTCACAAAAATGAATTGCTGGTGAGCATAAGTGAGCAGTCTTTAACAGTCCTAGGAGATGTCGCAATAAATCTCAGCAAAGTAAAAAGTTCAAATAAATATTGCAAGTGTGCAACAATATTTGTCAATTGGCTCTACCCACTAACGTTCTCATAATTAAACTAGGAAAACGCAAAGAGATTTGGTATTTGCTACATCGAACAAGTATGACTCGTTGAATACTTGCTTTAACACTTTGGCTATATTACATACACGTGCCGGCATGGTTGTCACCATCACACCATGACATCATTGGTCTTCGATAATCCTAGCGGCCAAATATTAAGGTCACCCACTCGCTCCGCACCAAAAAAACACTTCGCACTTTTTGAGAATGAATCACGACCGTCTCCCTTGCGCCATGCGCTCAATCTTCAAGTTGTTTTTATTGCCGAGTTGAACGCTAGAGATCCCTTTTCCCCATCTTATTTGACTGCGAAGGGCTGTGTTCTCGTCTCCAAATGTGCCTTGGAACCTTCTCCCCTTCGGTTGAGGAATTATTTGATTGCTGGGAAAATATGATTGTTTTGCTACAGAGACCTGCATTAATTTTCTCCACCAATGTTGTTGAGCCTTCCGTGGGTCATCGTTTATTTTTCTGCCCACTATCATTTGTCAAATCATCAAACATCAGCCACCTCTTTGTAGGTTTCAGGCTCCCGTTACTTGTTATGAGATCTTCTTAATATTTTCTATTGTCATTTCTGAATAATTTTCTCATTCTGTTGCTTATTTGAGTGGCTCTAAGCATTCTATCCACTGCTGGACCTTTCAAATCTCTTATTACCTTTAGTACGTTTCTGCACAACGTTTATTTGTGGCTTCACATCTCTGTTTTCCCTCCTGCCATTGGAATTCAGTGTCATTCATTACTATTTTGATCAGTTTGTTGTTAACGTGGTGGCATCGACCCATTCATTAGTGTTGCTTCCCAAGGCCTTTGAATATTTTTTTACCTTCTAATTGTATACGTTGCTGCGTGGGTCAGTTTGAACGTTTATTGTATCGCAGGAATCGCGCATTTAGAGCTTGCAAGCTCACGGGGTATTTTCAGCTGTAATAATAAATATCTATGAACATGTTACTTGGATTTTATTCTGTTCTTTTCACCCCATCAAGTAAAATCATTTTCCCATTTGTTCACAACCTGTTATCCAGTGCAGCCAGGTTTGATTCACCTGACAGTCTGTATTGGTAAGCGATGGTGAACGCAAGATGTCCTGTAATTTGTAGCACACCGTACTCTTCTGCAGTCCCAAGCGACGCCACGTTTCGTAAAAACATGGACACTGGAAACCGATGGCCATGGTTAAAGCTATACATCCCTTGGGCGACACACAAGTGACAAACATGCGATGTTACTTCACCACGCTGCTCAGTGCTGGTTGACGAAATAACAAAGCTGACGTGGAGCGTACCATTCACATAGGTGACCCTTCGAACCACCAATGTTTATCTGCTTCATAGTCAGGTTTGTGGCTTAGGTTGTGGATAGTTGCAGAAGTAACCTGAAGAAGATCGCAATTGCTCTTGGTGAATGATGGAGGTGGGCGGTGGCATTACAATGTGGTCCATGATTATTGCGACATTATCAGCATCTAGTACTATATTAAATAAACGTATATCAATATATCATTCTGCTCTTAGATTTACTTTAGATCCCTCTTAACAAACTCACCGTTGTGGTTTGCACAATGGCTCAAGGTTAAATTCTCATAACAATCGTAGATATTTTCACTGGGCCCTCTTCATGCTTAAGGTTCTACTTAACAAGTTGGTAATATATTTGAAGGGTTTGTTATCCATACAGATTAACAAATTGAATCTTAGCAGCTCAAACTATTGTCTGCGTAATGTTCCGAGATGCACATCAACATTCGGAGGAAACGTTTTTGTGGGACTGCCGCTCGGTTTTGGAACAATATTACCACGATTTTCAGGTAAAAAGGAGGCTAGAATCACTACCATCGCTGAATTACCTTAGACCCCAATTAGTGTCACAATTTTAGCCCTGCTGCGTTTGCATAAATTGATCGGTCTTTTTGAAGGGTTGCATTTGCTTCTTTTGTTGTGATAATAAAGCCCTACTTTTTTCCCATGCTACTGTCTATTATTATTTAATTGTGCTGTGTAATCTTGAGTGCTGCTATTTACGTCATGATTATTGTTGGGGTTTCATCTTTGTACAAGTTGGTGTTGTGAGTTTGTTTAGTTGTACAATCTTGTGTGTTGCTGATTACTTTTACAATAACGATTATAGTTTCATTCATGCACACATTGTTACTCTCAGTTTATTTGCCATTTGGTTGCATGCGTTGCTGCGTTGATCAGTTCGGACATTTGTTGTGTCGTAGGAATCCCGCATCTAGAGCTTGCATGCTCACTGCACACTTTCTGCTGTAATAATAAACATACGTGCTTTGAGGTCAGTAGCTACAGTAGCTCTGTGGGCTATTATTGGTTGGGCAATGATGTTAGAGGTAGCTCCTGGACTTTCACCAGGACCTTTAGTATTACAAAATCAACCACACCGTGTGTATACAGTGTGCATCAAGAAATCTGGACACATGGGGAAAATATCCGATATATGTTTTACACTATGGGTTTAATTTCCGTCTGATGGATCCGGACTTGTGATGCACCCGGTGTCGTCCACGCTCAGAGTACGAGCGATGGACAGTGTCGGCTGGTGAAAGAAAGATAATTCTGCAGCTTATTCATTTTCAATACCCGCTTAATCCGGTACAGAGTCGCGTGGGTGCCGGAGTCTATCTCGGCCGACAGTGAGAGCAAGATGGGGAAAACCCAGGATGTGACGCCAGTACATCGCAGGTTACACTTTGGGGCAATTTACTCAGCAGTCCAATTAACGGTGGAAGGAAACCGGAGTACCCAGCAAAAACCCACACGGGCACGGGGAAAATACGCAAACACCACACAGAAAGGCTCCCGAGTCGGGAATCGAACCGGGGTTTTTATGCTGTGAGGCAGTAGCACTACCCACTGAACCACCGCTGCAGCGCGACCTCCAGATTCCTCGTCCTGCGCCGAGCCCAGGTGATCACAGATGCTGCCTCATCATACAGAGAGCTATGCCTTTGCATGTAGTCAGCAATTATTTAAGCTGGTAGGGACTGTTGAGCTATGTAATTCTTATTAGCAGTTGCCCAGCGGGGAGGGGTAAGCAATTTACAACATATCAGAGCACCGAAAGCAGTTTAGTCAGAACAATGAACCTAGGTAGCAGCCTGTCTTTGGATTGCAGTCACGATGGTTGTTCAGCGTGGCTGATAGCGACTCGGTGACAGCTTGAAAAATCACTTTGCACCAGATGCATCTCAGGAGCCGAACCGCATACGGCGGTGAGGTCAGACAATGCAGCAGTGGCAGTTGAGATGCATTCGCGATTACTGTGAGAGAGCGAGATAATTTTTTAAATGCGGTTTTCTTGTAGGTTTAACGCGCTTTCTCTTATATTGAACGGCACGTATAAAAGAATATACACTGTTGTATTTTCTGAGATAACTTTCTCAGGGAGTGTCTTAATGAGCTCTTTCTGGCCGTCGTCCTTTCGCGTTACTGTTTGGTGATTGCGGTGTGCTAATGCGATTACACATAATAACAAAATATCAAATTCGGTATACCGGGGATCAGCGAAGTTCGTCATCCGATATAATGATTTAAATAATAACACCATCAGTTGTGTTTTTATATTTGAATTTCTTCTGGGGTATCCTCCGCAGGGAGACGTGGAATGAATGAATTGTTAGGCTGGAAGGCTGCGCTATGTCATAGTAAACACACGGCGAGGCTTCGTGTCAACATTCGTGCTCCATAAGACCACACATACAGCGGCCGACCGGCCCACGGACACTGCCCCACTGCCCGTGGGAGGGTGGCTGAAACTTACACTATTGGCCGTAGTTACTTTAGCGGTAATTGAACAACAATCTTCTTAATTCATTTCTGCGGTACTGAAACTTACCTGTGTGTAGCCCTATAAAAAGGTTCAATTCTCATGCCACCATCTACCACTGCGTAGCTTAAATTGAGTTCAATTAGAATAAATACATTTTCGTTAATGTGTTGTTTATGTAAGGTTTATGTATAATTTTATAAGCATGTCATGCAGCGAGCAAAATACAACGAGTTCATGGGTGGCCAAGTAATTACTAATTTGTCAGGGAAATAATCTTTAACAGATGGTGGATGCTGGAAAAATATCAGATGCCTTTTGCAGATATGAATGTTTGCTGTCTCCAGTGTTCCTTCCCTGCAGTTTCTGGAAACCGTTGGAGGGGTTCAATGTGTGTTCTTTTCGCAAACTGTACATCCTGTTTTTGTTACAATTATCAAAAATAGAATTAATTCTATATAAACCATAGCTGAAGAAGGAAAATTGTAATGCTGATCCCAAAGAATTTATTGCTTTGTGCCATTGACTTTGCACGTGCATAGAAAAGCAAGCTAAAATGTGTAATAACCTGAAAACAGGGGCCTTGGTAGAGGCCTGTTGAGACTAGTTTGCTGGTTTCCTGCCACTTTTGGCCTGTTTCCCACCACTGGTTCCCATTGGTCCAAGCACACATAGAGGAAGGAGGGCCAGTTGCTCAGGCCCTTCTCCCGAGGGACCAAGATTGGCCAAGGCCAAGGTCGGGTGGCCTAAGTCGGATATGGGGGAGGACCAAGGAGTGGGAAGGAGTGAGGCTGTTTAGGCCAAAGACAGATGGAAGGCGGGCTTGGTCGCTGGGGTGGGGAGCCAAGCTGTGGATAAAGCCAGATGTGGATAGAGCTGAAGTGTGATAGAACCAGCTGTGTTAAATGAGTTTAGAATGACGTTACCAACTGTACTTGCTCTATATAGTGTATTCAGTTAAATAGATATAATAATTCTCCAACACCACCTCAGAGTCATTACATTGGTATAGCGGTATGATTGAAGACAAGATCGACCTGAGGCATGAAGAGTGGAGAGTAGGAAGGTGTGCGGAAGACAGGAGAGCTAGAGGAGAGAGACACGAGTATGGTAGAATCCACCTGGAGAGTGGACTGGCAGAGGTGACCTCGACATGGGACTTCCCGAGGCCCACTCATGTCGGCCTTGGCTCGCTAGGCAGCCAGGAAGACGATGAGCCGCATCTTGGGCGTGGATTCGCTGCCCAGAAAAGCGTGGAGGAGAGGATGCCAGTGAAGAAGCCCATGTCAGAACCTTGATGGCATTCGTCAGGAGAGAGAGAGTGCCTCAGGAGAGAATCCCGGAGTTGAAAGACTGCCCTTCGTCTATGCCAGAATGGTGGGCGGCCCTGGTCCGAGTTATGGAGCTGAGAGAGAGACGTTGGGAGCCTAAAGCTATGCCCATGCCAGGATGAGGGGCAGCCAAGGGATGAGGAGAACGTCCAGACCAGGGGGCATTGGTGGAGGCTACGGCAGGAGGTGCCTCGCTCCTGCCGTAGCAACAGTAGCATGCAGTGATGCAGGGAGAGGAGGCCCTAGAGTGAAAAGCCCGGGTTCCGAAGTTCCCCCAGCTGTTAAGGGGCTGGGCGCCCCACAAAGATTACCCAGAGCAAAAGTCTGGGGTCACGGTGGGATCTGCGCCTGGGCTCACCTATGTGGGAAGGCCCGCAGGAAGAGAACATTTATTTTCCCATCTCAAAGTGAAGTAAAAAAAGGCCCACGTACCACTGAATAGCAGCAGAAGCTACAACAGAAGCAGGCGAGTGTAGAACCCAAGAATTTGACAGTTTGCTCTAAATTTGAAATATAAAAATATGAAAATGTTGCGATTTAAAGGCGAATGTTGTGTTTTATCATTGGTTGTGGTATTATATTGTGATTGCCGTTGATTTCGCATTAATAGGGCGGTGCACAGGTGACACTAACAGTGGCTGATGATCTCCATTATTGTTACATTACAGTGCCTTGCGTGGTGCTGTGGCATTGATTGTTGTTGTGAGAAGTGTTCGATGAGCAAATAGTATTGTGCTACAATGACCGTAATTTTTTTACGTGCAAGTTGCAATATGCCTGATCTTCCTACCAAACGTGATTGCGGTGAGCATGTTCCTGCTCTGATTGCGTTGCATGTTGCATGTTTGTGCCTTTCGTGTTGTTTCCCGCCATTGGTTTCTATTGGTCCCAGCGCTCGAAGAGGAACGTGGGCCAGTTGCCCCGGCACTTCCCCCGAGGGACTGTGATTGGTCAAGGCCATGGCCGAGTGGCTAGGGTGGAGATGGGGGAGGAGCGAGGGTCGGGACGGTTGAGGCCGATGCCAGACAGAAGGCGAGGGCTGTCACTGCGGTCGAGAGCCTAGCTGTGGATGAAGCCTGATGCGGATAGAGCCAAAGTCTGATAGAACCAGCTGTGTTAAACGAGTCCATAAAGATGTTACCAACTTTAATTATTGTATATAATTTATTGAGGTAAATAAATATAAGAATTATCTAACACCGTCTCAGAGTCATTACAAATGAATAAACTGTTTGGAAGCAGTCCTTTTTCCCAAAGTTTACACAATACTGTTTTATAGCAGATGTTTATTTAATGCTGTAGTTACGGGTGGAGATTGGTCATATCTTTAGTTTAGTGGTAGAGATTGTGCATGAACACACAACTTTAATTTGTAAAGTATGTTACAAACATACCACGAGGTATTTGTTGATTAAATATATTTCATCTTAATATGTCCTGTAATTTGCATTAAAACGTCGGTTTCACAATTCTTAACTAATATACAAAATGACAGTTGTTCTTTCTATGCTAGATAAAGGCCTCCTCATGTTGCTATGCTGGTCATCGGGATTGTTTGACCATACTTCACCAGAACGGTTAGGTTTGTGAAGGGAAAGGCGGGGTATACTCAGTATTGGTCTCAATATAAATATACATTCGCTACTGATCTTATCCGTGTCTTGGACTTAAAATCGGGTCGTCAAATTCATAGATTCAGTGGACAAAGTGCTGAGCAAATTCTCGAACAAGAATTACAATAACAGTACGGATACTAAATATAGCATAATAACAAACTCACACACTTCAAAACTTGTTCCCCTTCTTTCACGAAATCTATTGAAGACGAGTACAAAAGAAGAAGACAATAATTTGTAAATTCCTTGTAATCACGAGACTATGATTCATCCTGTTTTTCCTGTAAAGTGAGCCGGGCCCGCGATAAGACCTAGCACCTGTCCGCGGTAGCAGGATACTGCGTCGCGATAACGTCTTTCTAGGGTAATAAGTACTGATCGAACACCTGTCCGGCTCTGTGGGTAATTACTCGCGCTGTGTTTGGCGCTGATAAGCCATCATTCGACTCGACGTTTGCCAGGATGTGATGGTTAAACGCCATCGGCTGCTTTAGAGCCACACAAGCAGAAGCGATATCTCGAATGATTGCACAATAAATAATAATTTCCGTTTATAAACGCAATCAATGCCCCCGAGCAGTAACGTTTTCAATCGGTATATAATTACCTCCTTTGGCTTACATGCTAGAAACATGAACGTTGGCTTAGAAGGTTGAACAAAAGTTGACAAGTGTGCAAAGAAGCAGGGACAGGTGCATGCACGGAATTCAATTGAAACTGAAAGCGGGGTGCACGGAGCAGAGAACATGCACACGAATGAGATATCATTCAGTCTTTGGAAAGAGAAGTAGCCATGAGTCGGACGATGGACCAGTGTTTAAAACTAATGTTGGAGTGGCAGCCAACATAAAAGCACGTTCGAGAGTATGTCCACCATGGAGATGAAGCGACAGGATTATCTCGCGTGCAGGAGCTTAATGGATCATCTCATTACAGGACAGAGATGGTGACGAATTGATCGAGGAGGTGGAAGTCTTCATCCAGCAGTGGATATATCAGATTGTAGCTGCTGCTATTGAAAGACGAATACCTAAGAAAATCACGACAGCTAGACACTGCATACAGACAAAATAAGCAATATTTCGAAAACCGCCCCCACATCATTACAATATAACGAAATCAAATAAACTAATCGAGGCCCGGGAAGATTGTACCGTGGCGCGCAATCCCTCTCGAGCAGCCTTGCCGCACAGACGGGAAATTGTGCCGTGATGTGTAATTAATCAAAATATAGTGAAGTGTGAAACGCAATGTCGTGCGGTACCCGTGTAGCCAAAACAAACACACGCGTGCACGCATGACGCACGCACGGTAGAGCAACACTCATATATCAAATATCCTTTAGTTTTGCCGAGTCGAGGAATGCTTCGTTTTTTAAAAGTCGGAGTTAATATTTTTCATTGTTTATATTGTCATTAGGAGTGATTAAAATACATTTCAGACTTTGGGCCGTCGCACAGTAAATAAACATTTCCAAGGATATTACCCTCTAATGCAAAGTTAGGTTGGAGTCGAAATGTGAACTGAAGGAGGCTTGTAAACTCGGCCAGTGGCAATCATCGACACCACTTGCCTAGCAGCCATACATTATCCAGTACGTGAGTGAGTGCGAGTTATAAAATAAAGTAGTTTAAATTTCACGTCCTCGTTCTCATTTAACTTTAAATAAATATTAACCGTGAATTCTGTCACGGTGCACGTCTCTCTTAAGACTGAATCCCGAAAAATGTTGGCAAGGATACAGTTTAGCTTTTGCAAGGAATAGAAATCTCTCTCAGCTTCATTTATTTCTTAAATGCGTTAATTTAACAAACTGTTATTAAAGTTTACTTTGGCAAAATATCGAGGTCAGTAGGCACATTTCACAATCTATTTCTCCAGCATCAATCAGATGTAATTAGGTGCGGAGGTTAATAATTAAAATAAGTACTGTTGTCACTCGCCCTGATTTTCCGAACGAATGTCCTCTTACTGTCCTGAGAAACCTGTGAATGCCTGGGACGAATGTTGTTATTTACGTATTAATGACATACGCAGACCACGTATGTACATGTAGTCCTCCTTGCGTTCACTATTGTGAGACGTTTCATGTACCATTATTATCAGCCATGATCAATCCACTGCTGGATGAATATCTCCCCAAGTTGTTGCCATATCTTAAGCTCCCTCGACGTAATAATAATACTTTACCAAGTACTCGCACTGTCTCATCGCTCCACCTGCGACATCTCTCCAAAACGCGTTCCATGCCTTGTGGCTGCCGCTCCGTTATTAAGCTTGACCATCAGCCATGACTCCTGCTCGTGACGCCGCGTCGCAGCCAACTTACGTAACCGTTCTCGTAACGGTTGAAATGGTGTCGTTATTTGTCTTGTGTTTTTTTTGTTTCTCGACGCTGGCAACGCTCGATAATTGTTCGGACCGAGAGAGGCGTCGCCGTTGTAAAGCTCTGCCAAAGCGCTGGCTCACTTCACAAGCAGGCTGTCAGTTTGGATTGCCTTCTTTATTGCTAATTTGTCTTACTGTTGGCTGCAAATTACTCTCTAGCTGATAACAAAAAAGTGCGTTCACGTGAAACCATCGCAACTGTAATGTTTATTTTGATATATTTAAAAAAATCAAACCTCTGTGCAGCGCTTTGTGACCCTCGGGTGAAAGGTACTCTATAAATGTAATTATTATATTAAGAGGCCCACCTCGGAGAATGGCGTCGATTGCGATGAAATAGCCGAGAAAAACATGCTTTGGTGGGATGTTCCTGTGGCGCTGAGATCACAGGCCCGAACATTTAAAACAGACAACTCGACCGCACGAGATTATTTAAAAGTGCGTCCAATGTTAAAGTAACGCACGCGCCTTCATAGTGCGCGTGTGCGCGGCCCCGCACTGGCGGGGTACCGTAGCGCGCCGAGGTGGTGCCGGCGTGCCCGTGAGGAGAGAGAGATAGCGCGGAAGGTGGAGGCCATCTGATCAAAACGAGTTCTTGCTCAAATGAGCAATGGGGCAGCGCTCATGTTCTGTTGACGGTTCTTCGTGACGGATATTCCACATTCCTATGGTTAGGGGACATTCTATCCATAACACGACCACTGTTGACTTTTCCGCAAAGTGTTACTCAATTTGTCAACCCTAATCAAGTGATGGGCTGCATCGACCCCCCCCCTCCCCAAACAGGATGTGAATGTGAGCAACTATTCTATTGGAGCCGCTCGCTCAACCAGCCACTGTGTCTCGCGATGCCTCTCGCCTAGAGCCGTTGGTGCAGGGCCTAACATTTCGTGGATACTGGTAGTTTGTAAATGCAGTTCGTGGTCACAGTAACATATCTGAACTAACTAGCGTGGGGGGGGGGTTAATTGCTTACCTTGTGCTCATGTGTGTTTTGATAGCCCGATGCATGACGATCGTTTTCTGACGCCTGAGATCTCCAAAAGACTGAGGGTTCTTCCAATGTGGGAGATGAAATATCGCGAACGGGAGAGCAGGAGTGCAGGACTCGATTATCCCGAAAGAACAGCTTTCTATAACAATCATCAGTTACTGGCCTTGATTTTCTTGACACATTATACCTCTAAAAAAGTCTCGCCATTTTGTCGACAACACTTTAATCCATACGTTATAGAAAAGCGGTTTTCAACATTTCGCACCTCAAGGCCCCACTGATGGGTCGCGACCCACCAGTCGAGAATGTCGGCTCTAGCTTACATAAACACGGTTTCAAGAATTGTATCTTTTTACAAGAATATGTCATTGAAGAAGTGATCATGTAGGGCATTGGATAGCGAACATCGTTTTGGAAAAGCCCAACGTGATATGATTATAAATGTTAAGTGTATGAACACTGGGCTTTTTGCTGATGATGGACACAGCTTCATGGTGACTACTGGTAGCATTTGCCACTCCAGGTGGTACCGACTAAACCCCATGGCTCATGACCTATAGCCCTACAGCCTTAAGCAAACACGAGCGGCTCTTAATGCTGTCGCTCAATGCTATAAACACTCAGGAGTGGTTGGCCTTGCTTTTGCTGTTCCCTCGTAACATTGCGTGTGCTATGTTATTTTAGTGGTAATAGAGGTTGTGCTGTCCTGGAAATAATTATTTGTTAATGTGTACGATGCTCGTTTTATGGTCCGAATTGTCTAAGGCAGAATATTGCATCTGGACAAAATTAAGGCGCAACATTTTGAAACTGCGTTTCCACCCCTTAGCATGACTAATTCATACCAGCGCTATGAACTGCTGGGTTCTAAATGAGAGGCCCTTTTTGGCATGAAGCGAGGTTCATAACATGGATATTGCACAAATAACTCCTGCCTCTACAAATACACTGCGCTCCGTGTGCGTGTAATGTGTCTATGCACATGCTCACAAGAAGCAAGCACACGCATTATGCATGCAGACTGGGTCAGGTTGTGGCCAACGTTCTGAGACGGTCAGTGTCACTGTGGCTGTGAACCATGGGAAAAGTTAATCAAAACGACATTAACGCTGCCACGAATGTTTTTACGCGTGCGTGTCTACACTTGATTTTTGGCTCGATGCAAGTCCTTGCTGAATCTTTCGATTGTGTTGTGGAGTCGACTGAAACAAAATGCGGCAGAACAGCTTTTTGGCATTGTGTAGGTTTGGATGTCATTTTGTTGTTGTTTTTAATACAAATTGAAAACGCAAGCATCTGTTCCACATGGGTCAGTGCCTTCTTTGGATGCATTCTAATGAGCAATATTTACCTGCAATGAGCTCATGCTGGGTAAAATGTAGCACGACGTTGGTTTCCTATCTAAATATGCACTGCCACAAGCGAGGGTCTGATCTAATTGTTGGAGACCCATCGTTAGCAGGTGATGTCCTCGAATGTCATTTTTGGAGGGCAATTGGACTCGAGCATAGTTTGTCCAATGATCATTTAGGGCATGATCATTAGAATTGTCTTTTCTGCTCTGTTAAATATGTAGTCAAATTTTCATGACCATAAACAACAATGATATTATCAATAATAACCCATCATGAAGGCAGTATAAGGTTTAGAAATGTTCTTAAACAACAAATTATTTCATCGTAGGAATTGCAAGCAGTGCACTACACAAGTGTCCAGTCTGTGGAAGAGTGAGGTACGGTATGTTTTCACATTGTAATTTGTAATCTTTTACCTCTCTGTCAAGAGCAGATTTTTGGCTCAAGTTTCCCTCCATGTTAACCAATCTTGTGCTTTTATCTTTGTCTTGGCAAATGGTCCATCCTCGAATTATTGAGCAGCTACCATTTTTTATCCACTTGGCCTTTCCCACTCACTCTTTATTTTTTTAGCTTCCTTCAACAAACCTTTAACTGACATTTTAAAATCGTCCTTTGAGAAATAAGCAGATGGTGCATCACTGCTGTGAGAAAATCACAAATGAAAGGGTAAGCCCTGGTGCTCATCATCAAGGTGGTGAAAAGTCCATTTTGAAATGGCTTGTCGTCGGCTCTTATTATATTGGTTCCTCCTGCATTGGAGGACCTTTGATCAACATCTTGACCATTTGCTCAGTCGGAAAAATAAGTCTGGAATGGTGTCCACTTGGAATTTCACAGTGAAAGTGGACATGAGTGGATCGATCAGAGAATATGATCACCTTACAGGCATTATTTTGTCGTTAGAAAAGCAAAGTTGTCTTGAGCAGGATATGTTGTGAGAAGGGATGATGATCAAGACTAACAATGGACTAGTAGCGAGCAAAAGGGAGAACCTGTCTAAGAGGGCGTCCACTGAGAAAGGGGACAATGAGGTCAGCTTGTACACAGTAGTTATACATATTGTAGCATTGCAGGATAATGAGGGATGTGATGGCTTGTTGCTGCTTTCATCTAGAAGTGGATCGATCATGACGACAATGAATTGTGAAACGAAGGCCATTGAGAATATTTGCTAAACAAAAGTTGCGCTGATGTATTGAGAGACTGTACTGCTAATATCGGTGTCAACTCTGAAGGAAACCAAATACACTGGGCCAGATCTACTTCAATATGCAGATATTAGCAATGTGCCCATTGTTGCAGACATTGGCTCGAATTCACCAAAAGTCTGCTTAAAATCAACGTTTTCAAGAGGTCCTTGTAACATTTTGTTTATTTCACACAATTGTAACCCTGTTTTCTTAAAGCCACACATTGGATTTTGTCCAATAACATGGGATTTTATTTAGAATCTGAAGTTGAAAAAATCGAATGATTATAGGAAGAAAACACAATAAATGCATGCTTGACAAAACAAACCGCGTTGTTTCAGCTAAGTGTTTCATCGGAACTGAATTCGTTTGGTGCCTTTCTGTGTGGAGTTTGCATGCTCTCCCCGTGTCCGCGTGGGTTTTCGCCGGGTACTCCGGTTTCCTCCCACAGTCCAAAAGCATGCTCCTGGATAGGTTGATTGGCTCGCAGACTAAAATTGTCCCGCAATGCCCGGCGATGGACCGGCGTCCCGTCGTCGGGTGTATTCCTGCCTTGCGCCCTATGTTTCCGGGATAGGCTCCGGCTCACCGTGACCCTATATAGGATTAAGCGGTTTCAGATAATGAGGATGAGGAGGAATTCGTTTGATTTCTGAGCAGAGAACTGCTTATTTGCTCAGCTCCGTGAGATTTTTTAAAAAATCTTGCTTGAAATATACTGATTTCACCAACTCCAATTATGGACAGGACAGACGTGTATCGTATTTCAAATGAGGCTGGTGATAAAGGAAAAATTAATTAATATTGAGAGTGCATTCATTTTAACAAAAGTGTACTGTTGAAAATAAAACATGACATGAAAATTACATTTTACATATTATTCGCGGTGTGGCGCGGTGGCGCAGTGGTTAGCGCTGACGCCTCACAGCAAGAAGGTCCC
>JAZEWT010000006.1:12021540-12047206 GCA_036362905.1 Mordacia mordax
GCGGACACGGGGAGAGCATGCAAACTCCACACAGAAAGGCACCCGAGCCGAGAGACTCGAATCCGGGACCTTCTTGCTGTGAGGCGTCAGCGCTAACCACTGTGCCAAAAAAACTCTTGCAAGGTAGAAGGGTGGTTCGAAGTGAAACCGCACTTTTAGAAAGTTTGAAAATAAAGTAAAGTTTATGACGGTTGTCAAATTTTTCAAAGCATCCCCCTATGACACATGCGTATTTTTCCCACTGATGTCATAATGCCTTCATGCCAGAAGCATAAATTCATTTAGGTAGACAAGCAGCCATTTAGGACATCTGTTTGTACGTTTTTATCACTTTGCACTGACTCTCAAACATATTAAACCTGTTTGCACCACTCAAACCCAGTCCTGTGTGGGACACGTGTATCATCAAACTGAAGGGCAAACTCTCTGTTACACATTCTAAGCTCTCTTTACAATTTTCTCCACCGGATACCTCATTCTACACATGACATTGGGAAATACCCAGACTGCTTTGCAGAGCTGTGATGTCACTTCACGGAGGAACTACCTGCTATTACCTCGACCACTCCGAAAATTAATTTTACATTTATGTAATTTATAATAAAAAGAGGGGTTTAACCTAAAAACACCATTATGCATATTTAGAAAGCATTTAAAAAAAATAACAAATCTGATTCGGTGTTTAAAATAATAAACACAATGCAAATGTACAAAAACATTCTGAAAATGTTACTTTGGAGAAAAAACATGACACGTTTTCAATAAGCAATCTAATTAAGGGGTGACACGGTGGGTAGCGCTGTCACCTCACAGCAAGTCCCGGTTGGAATCTCGGCTCTGGTGCCTTTCTGTGTGGAGTTTGCATGTTCTCTCCGTGTCCACGTGGGTTTTCGCCGGGCACTCCGGTTTCCTCCCACAGTCCAAAAAACATGCTGCTGCATAGGTTAATTGGCTTGCAGACTAAATTTCCCGCAGTGCCCGGTGATGGACTGGCGTCCTATCGTGGGTATATTCCTGCCTTGCGCCCTGTGTCTGCCGGGATAGGCTCCAGCTCACCGCAACTCTGTACAGGACTAAGCGGTTTCTGACAACGAGATGAGATGAGATCTAATTAAGGTGGCTTAGATACCCATTTGCTCTCTAAGCATATAAACCCATTCATGGTACTTCTCTGTAAAAAAATAATTTTTTCTAGCTTTCGAAATTACGCCGTTGTCACAACTATGCCTGAGCCTGAGATTTAAGACACACTGGAAAGTAAGAAAACTCTGCAGGCACTTTATTTTTATTGTAAATCCTCCATTGCGATTTTTACAAATCCAGTTTGAAGCGCAACAACTTCCCAATCTGTGCTCAGAAACCTTAAACCATTTCCCCGCAGCACGGCTCCGAAGTGCTTTGCGCTCGCGGGAAGAGCGAATTACGATGCAGTCGAGGTACGCAGCGACGCCACGTTCCTTCAAAGCGCTCCGCTGCTTTTAGGGAACGAGGGCACCAAATTGCGAATGCGTGGCCCCTTTTCCCAACTTCAGGTCGCTTGTTCGCTGCGGCTCCCTCTCTCACTTAATCCCTAAGTCCCTATTTCCACAGGGACTGGGAGTCAAGTGCGCTGGCCAGTGTGCGCTCCGCACAACAGGGGCATTGATGCTTCATATCGGCGTATCAGACCCAAGACGTCTGCCTGCCCCTTTGTGTCTCATGGCGAGAAAAGGAGTGGTGAAATAAATATATAAAGGAGGGGGGGCAGGAATTTCTATGCCCGAGAACTCTTGAAAGGGCAATGTCTAGAATTGTGATCCCAGCGACCACGGGCTAGAGACTAAGGCATTCTTCTTAGAATGAAAGAGAGAAGCTGGGTGAGGTTGAGAAAATGTGTGGCTTTTTTTGCTTTCCTTTTTTTTGCTTTGTTGGCATCGTCAGTGTTGAATTCCCTTTGGGGTCGAGGTTTTTATTTACCTGACTCAGCTAGGACTGCGACAATCAAAGGCATTGGCTGCTTAGTGAAGAAAGTCTTGTATTTTTAAACGCAAATGGCAGTGAGAGGCAAAATCCACAGTCTTCATATCTCGCAGAAGATTTGAAATGCTTTGAATCGGATTGTCATCAGCAGACTCTCTTTGTGGTCCAAACATAAGTCCAACAACAGCAACGTTGTCCATAATGTAGGTTATGCTTGTGATATACGTGAAGAGAAACTAAAGAAAAAACTCAAATAAAGTCACTTCTTGCTTGGAAGTATAAAAATTGCTCCATATGCAGAACTGCTTTTTAAAAAGTTCACACACAGTGATAAGTGCCAATCGCTGTGAATTATATGTTTTAACCTTTATACTTTTTTGAGGATTTTGTGATTTTATGCCGCTAATCAGAATCTGTAATCTGTGCCTGTGTTTTAGTTCGGCTGAAAACATTAAAATTAAGCTGGGAAACGTTAATACATCAACAACCATATTTTCTTTAAGTCAATTAAGTGAACACCATTCTACCGCTGTGTATATATAGTCATGCTAATGCACGCCTGTGTGTCCGTGTGTATATATGTGTTGACCCATTTACTCAAGCAAGTCATATTATTTTCCTAACAGCTGTCTGTGCTGGCGAGCGGTTGAGTTTGTGCCCGCGAGTTGACGCGGCTGAGCGAATGTTTACTCGATCATTCTCCGAAACAGCCCGTGAGACACGGTCCCCCAAGCTGCATGTCGCATGTCTCGTTATCGGCAACTGTTCCTCAAAAATAACCAAGTGTTGATTTGCTCCGTCTTCTTCTGAAGTGTGAATAGCGCTGGCGCGTCGGCGCGCAGGGCAAGAGTGTTTGGTTTAAGGACCCGTTTTCCGTTTTAAATGTCGGTGCCCGCAGAAACACATTGTTATAGTATTTGCCCTTTTTGTGCCACACATGACCAAAATCGTGTGCCCGCAATGGACGCTCTAAGCAAGATTTTGTTGCTGTATGGATGGGATAAGCATTGAATTAGAGATGCAATTTTTTTTACTTTTTTAACTCATCTGACCTCAGCCCCCACAAACCAATGCGGTGAAGTGTGATAAGGCACTTATCCAGCTGTGGACTGACAAGAGGGCTGTACTTGTACGCACACTGTTGGTACTGGTGCTGTGTTTAAATAAAGGCAGGTTGATTGAGACTGTCCGTCTCAGTGAGTGATTGCGTAAGAACACTTTCTATGGCCGTACACCTCAGTGAAAACTGATTCCTTTCCTGGCATGACCTTCCCCTAGGTCAGCTTGGCCTAAGAATGACAACCCTGGTAGCTACACGCGATGCTCTTGCAAGCGTCGTTTCCTTTGCCATAATAGTTCCTCACTTGCAGCTCCTGCCCCCGACAATTGGAACGAGGCTCTTTGTCCGAGTGTACATGTGCACATGTGTGCGTGTGTGCCGTGCTGGCCTTCATACGTATTACTCGTTAACAGCACCTGACCTTGCAGTCTGTCAAGGCTTTATCTTTGCGCATGGCAAGTGCTGCTTTGGTGGTTGGCGCACCGTGCCGCCTATTTGTGAAAGCGGAACGCAAATTCACACCGGCATTGAGACGCGCACACGGTGCACGCAGGCGGGGAGGCATTTCCTCACTGTCCACGCTGGTCTTGACGAGCGACTGTAAGCAGCACTTTCTCTGAGAAGTCAATACGGCCGGACAGAGTGGGAACGGACGATCTCCGTTATCGTTACAATAATTATCATTCTTCATCACGAGTTTGTTTGGGTGCTCGGCAACCTGATCCTCAGTTGGTGGCAGCCGGCTCGTTCTGTGCGGCGCTAACACTGGTAGTAGGTGTAGTGGTGCTGATGCACCTTCCCCTCCACGTGCGTATGCGTGTGCGTGTGTAGCACGTCCGCCCCGACTCCGCCGGTGCCGCTCCCTGCCACCGCTTTGCCATACCCGGCCCGGCCCAGCGTGTGGGCCTTGCTCGGGTGTGCGGGGACCAACACGTGGTGGTAGTGCTGGTGGTGTGGCGGCGGCCCCGCGTGCATCCCCAAGCTGAGGGGCTGCAGGGCTCCAGGCGCCAGCGGCAGGCAGGGCGACGGGGGTGGCAGCTTGCCCGGGTCTTCGTGAGCCGCCGACGCCTTCTTCTCAGGTGTGCGATCGCGCTGGAAGCGCCCGGACGCCGAGGAGGATGACGCGGCGACGCCGCCGCCAGCGCCGCCGCCACCATTACCGACGGCCGTGCCTTCTTCTGCGTCCCCCCCATATGCCTTGGGCTTGCGGCTCTGGCAGAGCCACAGGAGCACGGAGCCCACGATGAAGAAGGCGCCGGCAGGGATTCCCACGATCACCGGCCACGGTAGCGAGCCTCCCGCCCGCGGGCTCGGCGGGGCCGGGTGCCGGCTCGGGTCTGATGGGGACACACGATACGCGGACGCACAGACACACGCGCACGCCTGTTGTGAGCGAGAGAGCATAACGCACTTTTGCGTGTGTTAAACATAGATTTATCGCATTCATTTGATCCTTTACAATAAATGTTATTGCTCGCGATCGGTAAGATGGGAAAATAATTTAGTCAGGTGAGAGACGTAAGATGTAGATGGGTGGGATATGTGGTGATGTAAGCAAATGTAATAGATTATTAAATCTGAAATGTTATCTGGGTGTGCTTTACAAACTCAAAGTCATTTCCTGCCGAAATGAGCAATGGGGCAGTGCTCATCAACTGTTCACATTCCTGAGTCAGTGGTGGAAATTCCACGTTTTTATGGCTGGGGTGAGTCTCTCCATATAATAACACATAATGGCTTCCACCATAAATCAGTGATCATTTTATTGAGCCAGATAGATAACGTTGTGAGCCAACACCAAAGGAGGATCTGTATTTGCAACCTGTCGATTGCGAGCGCTCGCTCTCTGAATACTGAGCCACATGGCCACCTGGTCGAATCTCGTTGCTCCCTAAAGCCGTTTTTACGGGATAGTTGTGTCGAGCGTGTCTCCTCTCCCCTTCGCGACATTTCACTTCTCAAGTTGCAGGCATCATCAGGCGTTCCAAAACGCCCGAGGATCCCGAAACACTGCTTCGGAGAGCAATCACCATCCTTCGCGCAGAGAAAATCTACATCGGTCCACCGGCATTTGTTTCGGTCGGTGGTGGTGGCGGCAGCAGCGCTGGTGCTAGCAGTAGTGGCAGTGGGGGATCGGCGAGCGGGCGCGTACCCGACTGCACGGTGAGGAAGGCGCTGCGGAAGCTGTAACCCATGGTGTTGGCGCCCAGGCAAATGTACATGCCAGCGTCCTCCGCTCGAGCCCTCGTGATCACCAGCTTGTTGAGGAAGGAACCGTCCGGGCGTGACCACACATCGCCCGCGGGCAGTACCACGAAGCGCTGGCCGCCCACGTCGAGCGTGGCGTTGTGGTGGCGCTCTGAGCCGGGCTCCACCCGCTTGAGCCACTGCACGACGGGACGCACGTCGCTGCGCACCTTGCACTGCAGCGAGGTGGTGCCGCCCATCTCCACCGTGGTGTTCACTGGGTGAGTGCCGGTCAGCACCGGCTTGGAGCGCAGGCGCTCTGCGGACGACAGTGCCACCGATTTGGATGCGTGGCAGTGGTGGTGGTGGTGGTGGAGGTGGTGGCAGTGGCAGTGGTGGTGGTGGAGGTGGTGGTGGCAGTGGCAGTGGCGGTGTGAACAGTGGGAGAGAAGACATGATGACAGAATGATTGATTCAACATCGAGGTGCCCAGTATAGATGTGTGTGTGTGTATAGTAAAACCTAGATTTCCACGGACTACGGAAGCAGCGGATGTTGTCCGCTACTTCTCAGACAACAGTCTGCATTGGAACTATATGTATATTTTTATTTTAGTGTTGTTTATGCTACCTTTAGGTATATTTTTCACTTTATTTAATGGTGTTCAGAATTTATAGGTTGTTATGAGATATGATTATTTCTCCCTGTATTGGATCGTTTAGTAAATATCTGGATTAAAACAAACTTCAGGACATCACATCGCCCCTGTTAACCTGTAAAATTAAGTTTTTACTCAATCAATATGATAATCATCAAGGCGTTTTCCCCATTCTTATCGCAGCATGCCATTACCACGGATCATTCTTTTCCACGTTTTAGTATCCTTTGCTTCATCACTTGTGAAACCAATCTTCTTAAGGTCGTTTTCCACTGTCTTTGTCCACGTTTTAATCGGCTTCCTACCTCGACCAACTTTTCACCTTGCACTTATATTTCATGCAAGCTTTGACCCAATTATCATCTTATTTCCATTCAATATGACCTATGCATCTCAATCTACTCTTTCTTAACACATCCATTATTTGCTCTATATATGCATACTCTCAATTACACACTGGTATTCTTGTCTTTCAGGAAAACTTCATGCATGCATCTGATCTGTATAAATATGAAAATAATAAACTATTTTTTGGGTTAGATTATATAATGAGCTAGCCATTTTTTCTCGGGAGACGCTGTACCACCTCAGTCCAAAAACAAACAGATAAATGATAATTGCTCTTAATAGGTGCTATTTTGGGATAGTCACTTGAGTATTTCTCCTCTCTCCATGATGTCTCGACTTCCACATTGGAGGCAGCATCAGCTGTCAAGAGCAATTCTCATACACCGAGCAGTGAAAACCTACATCGATGAACAGATACATTACATATCTGTGTTTTATTAGCCACCCTTCCCACTATTCAATAAATGTTCCAGATTTTGGTTTGCTATCATTTTATTTTCACCCTGTTTAGGAATTGAGTGTGTCTAAAGGCTCTAAGGGACACATCATCCAATTATGTACACATATAAATAGAAAATTGACATTACATGCACGATGTGACATGTATCAAGAGTATAAGGATATATTTGAATCGATGTAGCTAATGGATTGCTACAGAACTAGTACCAGTGATGTGTGCTCCATGTTTTGTGACACGAATTTAAAGCTTCGTTATTTAAAAGAAAAGACTTGAACATCATACCCCTGCACTCCATCATGGCACTCTGGTGATATCACCGTATCGATGTTATTTGAGGATGCCTTCAGTGCTGTAATTAAGAGCTTGACCATATCTGTAATAGCCTTGGTAAATAATAGCTCATTAATATTGCTGTAAAGAGCTTTAGTGAGATAGCTCCCTAGCCAATTCTTCTGATTTCACAACCACCGTGGGGGCATACTGATTGCTGTTGTAAAAACTTAGTGAGCTTGAGCAGGATGCATTGTCACTGTTAGAGGGGATGATGATGGGATATGGAATGGTCGATGTATCTTTGTACTTGGTTCATAATTTTATTATGGTGGAAGGATTTGCATGTTCCAAAACCCCCCAGAGAATGTCACCTAGTGTCTATTACTCCCGGTAGGGTCCCCATTGAAGAGGTCTGGGTTGAGGTTCCTGACAAATAACAATACGAAGACCCTCTGATTAAAGGAGATTGGCATCAGGAAGGTCATTTGCCATACAATTCTGCTCCAATACCCCCACCATTGGGGGGGGGGGGACGGGCCCACCCTAGTCAAACAGAGAACCGCAATAGACTAAAATCGAATCACACTCACAGACAAACTTTGTGGCAGTGCAGCAATGAGAGCTCAGGTGAATGCGATGACGTGGGGAAAAGCGCCATCCAGCAGTGAAACAGACTGAGGTGAAGCATCCGTGGTGATTGCATAAGTATTGCTCTGTATAAAATATTACATTTTAACATTCAGACAACTTCACTGTAACTTTACCTTAGGAATGTTTTGTTCCTATTAAAAAAAACAGTTCTATTTCATGATTTTCCTTTTTCCACTTCCTCTGTTACACCCAGCACAGTTGGGTGCATTTCGGCTTACCATTTTATTATTTTTCTGGGCATGAGAGAGAGAGCGAAAGAGAGTGAGAGTGTGGAGTCTGGGCGATTGCGGGGGAGAGACGAAGTGGTACAATAAACCACTCAACAGAAACAATTATCCTATCCTATCCTCACGCTTCGCTTTATGAACATCCAAGGCCATTATAGACTCAACTGCACATTATACACTCCGGCCTGTGGATAGGTATTACCTTACTAGACTATGTATACGTACAGCGCTCAGTCAGTACACTGCTGAATGAAGGCCATCCCCTGCCACATTAGTTATTGGGAGTTATATGATCATACATCATCGTTCTGGTCACTGCACGTAGGTGAAGGTGGGGGTTGGGGCCAGAACCAGCGACCGATATTGTAATTCAGCGATGTTAGCAGTGGCCAGGAATGGAAACTTGGGTCACTTGTAAAACACAGAAGAGACTTTACGATTTTTGGCAATGATACAAGTGTTAAGGTCTAAACATACTAATTAGACACATCTCACAAAGTGTTAAGTTTGCAAAAGCCTCCACATGCTTGTGGGAAAATCCACAAACAACAAGCATGATAATACATGCATTGTCCTTGAAACTGATCGGCTCACACCAGAGACAGCTTTCTTTGGAGCCGAGACTCAGCGATAGCCATGTGTTTCCAAAAGGCGATCAGCTCAAGACAATGCAAATATCAATGTATTAGTAGCTCAGGATGAGCTGTTAATGCATTGATATTTGCATTGTCTTGATCGGTTTTTAGGACAATGCATACATTATCAAAGTGTTTTTGTTTGCATGTTTGCCACAAGTATGCATGTTTTTTTGCAAAGTTGGCACTTTATGATAGGTGCCTATTTCGTGTTTTAAAACATTAACACGTGTATTATTTCTATAAATGGTAACGCCTCTGCTATATTTTTTACATATTTGTACTGATGATTGCTTCGAAAAGCTGCTCTCGGGACAGCCGCGTCGATGGCTCTCTCTCCTCTCCTCGCGACGTTTCGCCTCACACGTTGGAGGCAGGGCGGCGCGGTGGCCCAGTGGTTAGCGCTGTCGCCTCACAGCAAGAAGGTCCCGGGTTCGAATCTCTCGGCTCGGGTGCCTTTCTGTGTGGAGTTTGCATGCTCTCCCCGTGTCCGCGTGGGTTTTCGCCGGGCACTCCGGTTTCCTCCCACAGTCCAAAAGCATGCTGCATAGGTTAATTGGCTCGCAGGCTAAATTGCCCCACAGTGCCCAGCGATGGACTGGCGTCCCATCGTGGGTGTATCCCTGCCTTGCGCCCTGTGTCTGCCGGGATAGGCTCCGGCTCACCGCGTCCCTGTATAGGACTAAGCGGTTTCAGACAATGAGATGAGATGAGACGTAGGAGGCATCCTCAGGCGTAGTGTGTGTGTGCGGCTTCTATCGTATCCTTATATGTGTGGGCGTGATGCGTGTGTTCACACACATATAAGGAGACAATAGAAGCCGCGCACACACACTACGCCTGAGGATGCCTCCAACGTGTGAGGCGAAACGTCGCGAGGAGAGGAGAGAGAGCCATCGACGCGACTGTCCCGAGAAAGCAGCTTTTCGAAGCAATCATCATGCATCGAGCCGTGAAAACCTACATCATTACATATTTGTACTGGTAAAAAGGTACCCATCGACTTGGGTCACCTGGTTTGTAGCATGATACGTGAACCATTTCACTGTAATACTGATCTAGATATGCTTGGCCTAATGTATGAGAATTGCTCTCCATAGCTGTTCTTTTTGGATAGCTGTGCTGAGCGAACGCCTGTAGATGCCTCCGGCATGGCAGGAGAAATGATGCAAAGGAGAGCGAGGGAACGCTTGGCATGGCTATCTTATAAGAGCACCTATGGAAATCAAATCTAACCTCTTCACCACCAATCAGTCCCATATGTTCTGCTGTATTAATAAGGAAGCATTGGAGCCCGAAAACGTGTGCCCTTTGTTTATCCAGATGAGACTCAGCTCACATACGTGGTGTCCACCCTGATTCTGATGGGGGCACAATGATTCACTGGGTCAACCCTGTGATGAATAATCACAATTTAGGGTCGTGATGTGATCCAAAAACTAATGTTTTAATTAACACTGGTGAATATAGCGGAATTTAGTGGCTGTAGGCATCACAGATACCTGTTGCATATGACATTTGAATAAAAACACATTGATTTTTTTGCTTGTTGAAGCAAACACCAAATCCCATAGAAATGTTTGCTTAACATTTGCAACTGCTGATGAGACCCAAAATGGCAACGCCGTTTTGTGTTTGCTTGGTTAAACGATGTATGCTGGCTAATATTGGTCTTGAAAGACCATATGCTAATAAGTGAAAACATATTTGTGCAGATGTAGTTATTACGCTATTTTGCTAGAATGTATCTGTGAGCTATTTTCAAATTAGAAACTTGGGCTACATGTTGGCACGCAAATGGTCCAACATTTGAAGTAAAATGCTTGTCCATAAATAGTGGAAATGTTGGAGTTATGGTGCTTATGATGTGAGATTAAGCCCGTTATGGTTTATAACTAAAAGCGGGCAACGTGAACATTACTAATTCTCTACTCATTGGAGATACATTGGCTCAAGAATGTCCTGCTGGTAATCTGTTGGGAAATCACACACTAGGAGGAATGTCCGTTCTCGATTTTCCTCCAAAACGGCTTTCCCTAAAAAAAGCTTGCTCTGGCAGTACATATACTAAAATTGGAACGATGCAGAGAAGATTAGAATGGCCCCTGCGAAAGGATGACACGCAAATTCGTGAAGCGCTCTACAAAAAACACAGGGTTACTGACGGGAGTGGTGTGTGTCATTAAGTTGGTGTTGCCTGCTGACGGATGGTGGGGTAGTGCTGTGTACTGTAGGAGTGGTGGGGCAGTGCTGGGTGCTGTAGGAGTGGTGGGGTAGTGCTGGGTGCTGTAGGAGTGGTGGGGCAGTGCTGGGTGCTGTAGGAGTGGTGGGCAGTGCTGGGTGCTGTAGGAGTGGTGGGGCAGTGCTAGGTGCTGTAGGAGTGATGGGGTAGTGCTGGGTGCTGTAGGAGTGGTGGGGTAGTGCTATGTGCTGTAGGAGTGGTGGGGCAGTGCTGGGTGCTGTAGGAGTGGTGGGCAGTGCTGGGTGCTCTAGGAGTGGTGGGGCAGTGCTGGGTGCTGTAGGAGTGGTGGGGTAGCGAGGGGAGTGGTGATGCAGCAGTTCATGTTGTTCTACCTGCTCGGAGACTCATGTTTGAGTGGCAGTCAAAGCCAACCAGTCGTAATGATTGTCAGAACTCGTCCTGGGTCTCCCTTAGATCGACTCAGGCTTAAATAAGTACCCCCGATGCCTTTATAAGTGCTCACTAACATTCTACAGTGTGTCAAGGCTGCATGTCAGATGTAAAAAAAAAGATGTTTAACTTTATCTTCGGTGCTGATTGGTGTGGGGGATCCTCCCTGGCGGTGTACAATGTGGTGCCAGGTAGTAGTAATAATAATGATTACCACTTACAACGCGCTCTCAAAGAGAGATAACCACTCAGAGGCACAAGGAACCGCAGAGACGAGGCGGAGGGAGAAAGCAGTCACGTGATAAGCTGCCATCAACATTTCCCAGACCCTGCATCCTCTATATATTAAGATGTTTCAGCCAGATCGTGAAGTTATTTTTTTAGCTGCGGGAAGAAAACCCACGCAGGCACAGAGAGAGAGAGAGACAGAACACACAAACTCCACAGAGAAAGGTGGTACTCGAGTCGGGAATCGAACTCAGGGTTTCTTGCTGTGAGGCGCCAGGGTTAACACAACCACCATAGTGGAGGGGTGTGGGTGGGAGCCTGCTGCTGTGACGCGCTGCTACTGCTGCCGCTGGTCGTGGTGGTAGGCACGAGGTTATCACGGATAAATGGAGGTTTGTTCTGCCGAGATCCGGCCATTTGTATCGCGGTCCCTCATTCCCACAAGTCCCTTCCTGGAGGCCAAATCCCCCCAGCTCGGCCCGTGGCAGCAGCTGCACAGGCGGCTGTGCCCAGCAGCTGGGAGCACCGCTGAATCATTTTAACTCGACGCTCACTTCTCAACATGCGTGTGCGCGTGTACACGTGTGCGTGCATGCACGTGCGAGGCCGCTTGTGGCCCATGCTATACGGGTGAGGACAACGCACCCACTCGCAGTTAAATGAGATCCACTTTCATTAACGTGAAGACTCGACGCCGGTGAGTTGAAGATTGCCGCTCTATATATTAATGGAGGATTTCTATTACTCATTGCACGGGACTTGATTTCAAGAGCTGCTTTTTTGGGAAAGCCATGTCGTACTTTCCTCCTCGCTCTAATTCACACGGTTATCCTGAAAGAGCAGCTCTTCAGATTAATTCCAGAATTGCCACTTTGAAAATAGATTTCATGAACAGTTACTATTCACAGGCCTCACCTGTGTTCTCACTCTCGTTTGTATTATTTAATTAATGTTGTTTCTGCGATTTTCTATTTTGTAGTAATGAATACCACAATCAAATGTGGGCGGTGCGGTGGCGCAGTGGTTAGCGCTGACGCCTCACAGCAAGAAGGTCCCGGGTTCGAGTCTCTCGGCTCCGGTGCCTTTCTGTGTGGAGTTTGCATGCTCTCCCCGTGTCCGCGTCGGTTTTCGCCGGGTACTCCGGTTTCCTCCCACAGTCCAAAAGCATGCTCCTGGATAGGTTGATTGGCTCGCAGACTAAAATTGTCCCGCAATGCCCGGCGATGGACCGGCGTCCCGTCGTCGGGTGTATTCCTGCCTTACGCCCTATGTTTCCGGGATAGGCTCCGGCTTCACCGTGACCCTATATAGGATTAAGCGGTTTCAGATAATGAGATGAGATGAGATGAGACAATCAAATGTGAATGTGTTTATACGAAAGTACATAGGCATGCAGTAATTATTTATTTCAACCCTAACAGCCCCATGAATTCTTACTATTCATTATTGGGCAGCAAGCTTCGATGCAATAAATTAAGAAATCTCTTGGAAAATCCAATTTGGCTTGCTTGGTTTTGATGGCTGTTTCCCTTGTCAAACCTCTGTCTAGTTTGGCTCACTCCATTAGCTTAAATGTAGTCTCGGAATCCAAGTTGCGTGTAACTTGCATAGATGGTGAACCACTAAGTACTGATAAACGATTTCGGTAAATAAATTGATAATTGTTCAATTACTAAAGTAAAACGTGTGCGTTCTGCACCCAACAAACACACGTCTACACAGGTCGCTCAGCTCGGTGTTTAAAAACAGTCCCCAGAAAGAAATAAAAAACCCCAACACCTGTTACAACCTTGAGACACCTCTGAGTGAGAAACCACGTTTGTTTGTGTGTTTGCGAGCGAGCGGGTGCATGATGCCATCGCTCTAAATAAAGACCAGTACTAAGAGGGGGGCGAGCCCCTTTCGTATATCCATGTATGACTAATTACCAAAATAAAAGATGATGGATGATGATTGATCATGGAGACAAGTGACAAACGCACAGGAATAAATACATTCACAGGCCTGAAGGCCACATGCCCCTTAATTTGTAGGCTGTGACCCCTTAAAGGTGACCCCACCTCCCCACCCCCGAGCACAGCAGCTGAGACAGGGCACCACTGTTCACATCGAGAACTCCCACAGCTGCGTATCAGCTCTGTCAATTATGGCTACAAGAAAAGTACCTGCCCTACGGGCAATCTTGTTCCAAGCCTGTAACATGTTTTCCCGATGCCTCTTGTTGATGATGTAATCTGCTGACATGACTGCTTTGAGCAGTATTTCGTCCTGATGTTTCTTGAGAATATTGCTGCTGGCTCGTTAAAGTTTCATAGGAAAAAGAAATAATTGAGAAGGAAAGATGAAATAAAACATGAAAGCTTTAGTGTTTTTCAGATAAAATGTGCACTTATAAACGATTGGAAGCCGGTACGCTCAGTGCGAACATACATATATGAAATACTCGCTCCATTACATAGTGTGTCCCATATAAAGGAATCACAGGAAATACCTAGGAAGCATCAGAAATTTTCAGAAATAAATATTCCCAATGTACTGATATTTTTTTCATGGCTTGATGCATGATGCTTTCCAAAGCTGCTCTTTCGGGATAGCCGCGTCGAACGCTCCCCTTTTCTGTTTTGTGACGTTCCGTCTTCCACGTTCCAGGTATCCTCAGGGGTTCTGAGGCAGAACCCCCGAGAAGCGCTCGACATGCATTCCCTAGATGTTATAGGATATCCTGTATATTAAACGTATATAGAACACTGATTTAACAAACAGGAGCCAAAATCTTTCTATAAATGTGTTGGGGGACACCGGCACAGTGTCCCCCCTGAAACCACTGTGACTGTCTCAGCCCGACTGGATGTCCGGCGGCAGCTCCGGGGGATGGGAGGGAGTACTCACGCACGACGTCCACGCGGTAGGTGGCGTTGATCTCCCCTGCGGTGTTGAACACCCGGCACGTGTAGCGCCCGCTGTCCTCCGCTTGCAGGCTCTTGAGCGTGAGCGTCCACTGCTGACGCCCGCCACCCCGGCCGGATGCTGCGCGCACAAAGACAAAGATCCCCCCGGGTAGCCTTCAACTGACTCTCAGGGCAAGTGCCGCCAGCGAGCCACCCACGAAGGTCCGTGTGGCACACGGTGGTCGTGGGTGGCCAACGCCCGTCACCTCTGTCTCCCCGATGCAGACGGTTACACACCGCACCACGTACTTATTGTAGGCTGAGTCGACATAGAGGAGAGTCAGGCGTAGTTTAAATATTTGTTACACGCGAGCATGCACAAGCCATAAAGAAAAGGTGTACGCACTACGCAGACCGTGCATTGACAAAACAGTCGACCATAGCTCGGCAGTAATGTGTCTTATAACAATAATAGGTCTTTATAAACATCTATTTTCAAATGTCAGCAAACAGTGGAATCGTTGATACCAGCGTGATGCTGGTGTTAATGTGCATGCCGGCACTAGTGTGGGGCGGAGCGGTGGCTCAGAGGTCAGTGCGCTGGGCTACAAACCCAGCGATCCGAGTTCGAATCTCACTCACGGCCAACACCAGTGACGATTTTCTGAGCCGGTCCTCGGCCTCCCTTAGGGAGGCTCAGCCTCAAATGAGTGCCCAGTCTCATCTCATCATCAGAAACCACTTAATCCTGTACAGGGTCGCGGTGAGCCGGAGCCTAATCCGGCAGACAACAGGGCGCAAGGCAGGGATATACCCACGATGGGACGCCAATCCATCACCGGGCACTGTGGGCAATTTAGTCTCATCTCATTATCTGAAACCGCTTAATCCTATATCGGGTCACGGTGAGCCGGAGCCTATCCCGGAAACACAGGGCGTAAGGCAGGAATACAATCGACGACGGGACGCCAGTCCATCGCCGGGCATTGCGGGACAATTTTAGTCTGCGAGCCAATCAACCTATCCAGGAGCATGCTTTTGGACTGTGGGAGGAAACCGGAGTACCCGGCGAAAACCCACGCGGACATGGGGAGAACATGCAAACTCCAACAGAAAGGCACCCGAGCCGAGATTCGAACCTGGGACCTTCTTGCTGTGAGGCGACAGCGCTACCCGCTGGGCCACCATGCTGCTCATGAGTGCCTAGTGCAATGTGTAAATATTGCCACTATGGAGACAAGGGCGATCAGGTGTCGTTCTGGTCACTCACCCCCTCATATGCCATGTCGACCTTCATGGGTGCTCGCAAACGGCACTTGACTCTTCAGTTTGTTAAAGCTATATGGGGGATCTGTGCTGGCGTTGGCACCATATGTGGCACAGGCTAGAGACGTGATGGACCAATGTGGCACAGGAGGACATGCAGCTGAGTAGATCAGCTTCTATGGAGGAGGCTCATGAAGGACGCTACGGGGCAGTTGGAAGCAGATGTCCTCCAGTAACAGCGAAGGGTAGACGATCGATGCTCACAACAACCAGTGGAGCGCCAGGCGGCTAAAACGTAGTATGTTGGCAGAGTAGGGAGCACAGGTGGTGCATCCACCAGTCATCTCAATCAACCCACAGCACCTCGGTCTCTCCCATGTGACCGCTTTCCAGTAGCGGGTCTTTGACACTTTGACACTTGAGCTCAACGTGTACCTAGCCTGGCACAAGCATCGTTCACCACCACTTTGCAGCGATTGTCGTTGTTGGACCCGCGAGCTGTCCCACCTGCCATGTGTGACGACGCTGGCGGCGTTGGTCGCACTATCGGCCGATCATCCTTGAGCCACACGATGTCAGGCCTTGGCTCGCCGCTGGCGCTACACTTGAGTCGCACGGAGCTGCCCGCGGGCCGCGCCAGCACGCGGCGACGCATGCGCAGCGGCTGCGTGAAGCGGGGCTTGGCTGCGTCGGATCAAGGCGCACACGGACACGTTGGTGAGACAGAGGAAGAACCGGTGCAGGCACACTGCTTGTGTGGTTTCTGTTTTGATTCCCTCTGAAGCTTTTGGGTAAATTGAACTCTGCTCAACTTCTGGAGATGCTTCCATCCCCCCCCCCCAGCGGTATATATGGAAAGCGTGAAAGGCGATCTACCAAAAATGTAACCCAACGTGGAATATTCTACCTGGATGACAAGCGGATTTCCAAACGAATTTGATAAATTGTAATGAATGTTTTTTTTTTAATCTGTATCTTTATGTGCACGTACTGCAGCCCTTTGGAAATGTGTGCACATGTATGGGACGTTTATCAGTCCACTGCTGGGTGAGGGATGGAAGCATAGATGCAGAAGCATAGAAGTACAATACAAAGTATCACACTCAATAACACCTGTTATGATGGTTGGTTACAATAATATTCGCGTTTATGGTTTAATACTCACTGATTCTTTGTAATTCCATAGTTAACCATTCCAGCAATGCTCCTAACGGGGCTAGAAATGATGGCGCTTTCCCTATCTTGAAAAGTAATAGTTTGCAGTTAATAAGTTGCGTGTAGCGATTTCATGCTCTTGTTGAGTTGTATGGGAGTTTGACAATTCGTATATTAAGTAGTTTAGTGTGGTTGGCAATGGCCCTGCTGTAAAGCTTTATCAGGGGCTCCACTGTTTTATTTCCATCCCTCTTTGTAACCTGGCAGTCAATCTGCTCTCCTACCCGTGGGCTCGGGTGCAGTTTCATTGTCAGCACAGTCGATAGCTATGCCGCCGTGTACCTCTTTATCAGCTCTTCATAGCAACCAACGGTTGTTAATGTGGAGAGAGTTGGTTAAATCATTACGACGTGGCGTTGCGCGTGTTTGTCATTGCCGTAGTCTTTGTCGCTCTCTTGTGCTTGCTGTGTGACCCAGTTATTCTGCTACTTGCAGCTACAAGATCGGGCAAAATGCGGTTTGATGTGTGCTCTGGGTAAGCGTTGAATCAGCCGTCCTCGGAAGAAAGTAAAACAAAAATGAATCGGTGTTCGGAACACTTATTTTTTCTTTGGCTCGATTTTACACAAGGACACTTTGTGGAAACATTTGTGAACAATTCACTTAAGTAATTAGAAGTGGGATAGTCAGAACGGGTAAGGGTGGGTGCTCTAGGGGTACAAGCCTGGGTAGGCAAGATTTCATTCTTTTTTAAAAAGTTCTTTTTAGGAATTTTTGAAATGTGTTTAATAAAGAAACTGTGCTCAAATAAAACTATTCTGAGCAAGTTGTGTTTTTCAAATATCGATCTCGTATTTTTAGCTACAGTCGCCCAGACTTTTGTTGCATCTGGCGACAGACGAAAAGCAGACATCTTTGTTGAGACTTGACAAATTACTTCGCTGACCTTTACAACTTAGTTACACATTTTTTCTTGTTCATATTAGTGTTATGACAATGTTTCTTCATGTGCAAAGTACAACCGCCAGACACCTTTGACACCCTAAATGCATTAGCCCTCAGTTCAAGTACTTTGAACAGTGGGCTGGTTTTACCTTCTTTGAAAGAAAGAGAGAGAAAAACTCTCAAACCCTCAAAGTATGCAGTGGCATTACACGAGTATGGTTCAACCGTGGTTTGTCTGCGTGACAGGTGAATGGCTTGTTGACTGTTGGTGGGAAAGTGCTTGTCACTGGAGTCAAGCATTGCAAGCGGCACCCACTTCCCAGTTTTCGCTCAGCTTCTCGCTCCACTGCTGCCCTGTCCCCAGTTTCCATCTGCGAGGTCTCGGTTTTTGCTGTCTCGCTTTCGTCTGTTGGGGATTGGAACGAGAGAGTAAAAAAAGAGACAGATGTAAAGATATATATATATAGGGTTGCTGTGGTTAATTCCCATTACTGGAAAGATGTCTGGACATCATGGATAAGTAGGCCGACATACCCTCTGGAGGGGATCGCCAAAACGCCCTTCGTCAGCAGTGGCGTCGTCGAGCAATTGCAGGGCTGCACCTTTACCTATGGGACTTTTAATGAATATCTCTTAAGCTTCAGATTTTGAATCTTGTATTAAGGTCAAATGAACTGACAATATTAACGTTCATAAACCCACACGTGTTATTGCAATATGCATGACAGGTTCTCATTTAACACAATACTCGACGAATTAAACATAATTTTAAAATAAAACGTAACACTTCACCAATATTTAATCTTCACCCATTTGCTATATAACACTGAGGATTCAGACAGTGTTTTTGTTGTTGACGTATAGCTTCTCAATAATAATAATAATAACACAATTTGTTATGTGCGTAAGGTCGATGCCAGAGGGGGAGCGAGGCAGCCATGCAGCCGTCCGGCCTCAACATTTAATATGACATTGTGTGCTATATATTATGATGTCATCAGCTAATTAATTAATTAGCGTATTCTTTTTTGTAAGAGGATACTGGAAAAAACCCACGCAGAAGGGGGGGCGAATACAGATACTCCCCACAGAAAGGTGCCTGAGGCAGGAACCGAACCACCTCATCTAGAACCTTCTATCTGTGAGGCAGAGATGTTGCATCTGCATAGACATCCGCCTCATATGAAGGTAAAACGAACCCAAAATATGAATATTCGAATACAAAAAGATGACAGTCCAATGTCTACATCAAGCTCTCTATATTCCCTATGATAATATTTACCCATTAAAACCTCTGTCTCAAGTGCAGATTTATAGTGATCCTGTGTGGCCATATCCATAAAGAAGTGTTTGGCTTCAGATGGAAGGCAACTTGAGTAGCCAGAGAATACTCATTCATGTGTGGGGGTAACACATAGATTGATTAAATAATCCATTACCATACTAACATTTCCTACGACCTTGCAGCTCAAACCTAAAACACACGGTGTTCCTCACACGTCTCCCATCCAAGGACCAACTAAGCTAAACCTCACGTTGACTTCCGAGATCTGATGACATTGGGTTCATGCGGGGTGATGTGCTTTTTACGAGCGTGAGGCAATATTTTTTTTCGTCGTAAACTCAAATGCACAGCCACACACACATAAAGCAGGCTGTGAGGGCATTCACTGCTTTGTGGTTCCCTGCAGATGCTGCATCCAGCAAAGACGTATTGACTGAATAAGCGAAACAAGCAACACATCTGGAACCACAGCAGCTCATGTACTTTTAAGTTAAAATATTTCACCTGGATAATTCCTTCATTATCGAACATCTAGTTTGCAAGGATGGACAGGGTGTCAATTGGCATATGCAGCAAATTCCTAACAACACACATCTCATCTCATTATCTGAAACCGCTTAATCCTATATAGGGTCACGGTGAGCCGGAGCCTATCCCAGAAACACAGGGCGTAAGGCAGGAATACACCCGACGACGGGACGCCAGTCCATCGCCGGGCATTGCGGGACAATTTTTAGTCTGCGAGCCAATCAACCTATCCAGGAGCATGCTTTTGGACTGTGGGAGGAAACCGGAGTACCCGGCGAAAACCCACGCGGACACGGGGAGAGCATGCAAACTCCACACAGAAAGGCACCCGAGCCGAGATTCGAACCCGGGACCTTCTTGCTGTGAGGCGTCAGCGCTAACCACTGGGCCACCGTGCCGCCCAACACACATACAAACATATTTAATCTGTAATATGTATGAGGTCAAATTCAAATGCTAATAAACATTATCTAATCATTATAACATAGCAGTTCTTTCTAGTTTCTATTTTGTATGATCTCACTTCTCTCATCTCATCCTTATTTTTTCTGCATTTCTCTCAGCTGACTATGGTGCTATCTCTCCAGTCATCTCACTAACACATCGTAAGCTGAAAGGAGAGTCCCCAAAATATTTCTGCTTTGGGCCCCCACTGGACACTACTGTGCAGTGTGCTCATCCGTGAAACGTTGCACCTTCGTGTCAGCCTTGCGCTATAAGAATTGTGATTCATGGCTCAGCACCATCACCACTGGCCGTGCTAACGCGGCGTACCATGCACTTTTTACTCCACGTGACACTATGCGCGAAGTGGGCTTGAGTGTCGCGATGCAATCGGCTCACGTGAACGTTCACGTACCACTGTCCTGTTTGTCAGACCAGGGGACCCACTGCTTGTGTCCCGGAACTTTTAAAGAGATCCAAAAATTGGACGTCGTTCATTAAACCAAAAATGGAATTCAAACGCACGCCAGTGTGCACTGCAGGTGATGGAAACTTTGGCATTAATGGTAGTTTAAAAAAAATGCAGTTACATTCGGTCGTACAAAAGTACACGTGCAAATTTTGTAGGCGCCTGCCACGTATATTTTGATTCAACGAAGCTGCGTATCAAGGGATTTTTTTTTTTACCCACTTCATATTGTGGGGGTTTGAGTTACACGAACTAACACTGAACCAGAGACACTGAGTAATACAACCGGGGAGTAAACAGTTTTAATGCGGTGAACACTCAATGTGCTACAGCGTTCGGTCCCTCGCAGCATGTTCCGTGTGATTGCCGGACATAAAAGAGCCACGGAAAATCGACTGAAGAGACTGGCTCAATGTGTGCCCGATTGGTATTTAGCATTCAGAACCGTGTTCGACCTCGTCTTCAAACCGGCCGGTCCCCAAACCTCACAGCAACCAGCACTCTCTGAGGCCAAGCTGCCAAAACCCACACGATGCTAGAGAATCGTTCATGATGATGGTGACTAATATTAAACTTTCAAAGAAGAGAAAGTTGAATCCCTAGTTGTGAGATCGATTTGCAGGGAAAGTTTCTGTGTTTGGTGGAGGGGAGGGAGTGATATTGAGAAGCATATTTTGTGCATTTAATCCCTGGTGACAGGTTTGTCATCGGGAAGAGGACACAGCTTTGCAATAATCTCACCATTCTTTTGTGCTGCAAATTATATGCGTGGTTGTAACAAAAATTAATTATTTCAGCTGCAATTCTGTGTTTTGTTAGAAATTGGAGGATATTTTTTTTCGTGTAAAACTATAAAATAAAATAGAACAATCCTGTGCCTAATGTAATAATGAGGAAAGATGTTTGATCCAAGTCCAAAGAAGTCCACCATACGGAGCTATTGGGGGACAAATGTCTTGCTGCACTGCCTTTGATGTAAAACGCAATTCTTTAACAAAATGCCTGCTTTGCATGCCGCGTGCACTTTTCATCTATTTATTTTTCTGCGAAAAAAGGGTGAAGAAAAAAGGAGAGGGGAGAGAATAAGGGGGTGTTGGGCACGAGTTTGGGGAGGCAGTGGCTCCGTTTGATCTGTCACAATTTATTGTGCGGAAGGGCGAACAAAACGCGATCCTGAAACGGCACCGTGTCACTGTGACCCTTGGCCATGCACATGAGGGCTTTGATGTGCCGCCACGTCGAAATGTTTTTCACAACCCCCATGATCCCCGTAACCCAAGAACCAAGGTGCTGTTGCAGACGCAGCTGACATCCGTTTCTGCCATTCCCTGCTTTGTCGCACAGCTGGAAAAGGTGCGGCGTCTTCTGCGAGTTTCCCGATGAAGATGATAATTCTAATTGTTTTTGTCATAATCTTCTTTGTAAGTAATCTGAGGAATGAGCAGGCCAAATGGGTCGACCCGTCAGTTTAATTGTCTGCAATCGTTCTCAGAGGCGTTGTCGGATCTTGAATTAATTTGGTTTTATTGCTCCACTCATCGAGTGCCTTTGAAGGGGTAACGGCCCTGTGTGCTCTAAACCAGATTATTATATTGAGGGGAATGGTTGGGCCTTTTTGAATATCATCTATTATTCCATAATTTTCCTCCTTTTGTCATTCCACTGCTTTGGCAGTCGTGAGCGTTACTTCAATAAGAAGTATCTCACTTTGCTGTGCCAGTCAAGCCAGGTGGATGAAGGGTAGGGGGCATTGTCTGGTTCATTTACCACCCATCAGTGTTATTAACCATGGCCAGGATATAAATTCAGGTCACTACGTTCATAGCGCAATTCCATAACTAAATGACCGTGCCACCAACTTGTCAAATCAATTAGTACGGGTCATTGCATACTTGCGCTTGGATCATAACCTTATCGTGGTAGAGGAGTTTGTGTGTCCCAATGAACCCTAGAGCTATGTCACTTGGGGTCTAGCACTCCTGGCAGCATCTCTCTTGCAGAACAGGTAGGGAGACAGCGTCCAGACAAATAGCAATCTAAAGACCATCCAATTATAAGAAACTGGTATCAGGAAGGGCATCTAGCCGTAAAGTTCTGCTCCAACCGGTCAACCTGAGTCAACTTGGATAGCGGCCATTTTGACCAGCAACAACCACGTAAACTTATGAGATCGATTTGCCCTAGTGGTGGACAGATTGCAGTGACTTAGCTGTGCCGTGTCATTTCCAGGTGTGTGTTGATTTGCAGTTGGTCGAGGATTGCCACAAAAACAATTGCACAAAAATCTCTGTTGTAGACAGGAGGAAAGCACGCACCTCCTACACACCACCAAGAGAATGGCTTAAGCACCTGGATAAACCTGCGTGTACCGCCTCCATTCTTGAGCGAAGGTGCATCGTGTGTGTGGACAATGATCCGAGGGGATCCGGTGGTGAAGCTGTTTGCATTGAGGCCCCCCTTGCCGCCCAATGTGGCCAGTAGCTTTAGAGCCAAGTGGCTCAGTCGGTACCATTTGTGGTGGAAAAGCTGCTGGTGTCCACTATCGGCAGAAAGCTCAGCGCATATTCTGTCCGTTTTAAAGATACCCTTCCTAATTATACTTTCATATTCTATAACGCATTTCAAATTAAAAAATCCCCTCAGATATTTTGTGAAACGTGCTTTAGGATCATACGTTAAGGACATTTTTGTAATACACATCTACCTCAGTGACGTTGCTATTACCTAATATAAATGAGAGCGCAGTGTGTTTGTGAAACACTCTTTGGAACGGCCCCAGCATGAAAACGCCGTGGCCGATCGTACTCAAATTTTAGCTCCATTACTGTTTCGAGAGAAAAGGTTGCTTCCGAAATGTTGGATCCAATTTGATTCTGGGAACCGTCAGCTGATATGCTGATTAACAACACGGTTCCTTTGACGAGGACAGGGTCTTCTTTATTGAGTCGGAATTAAGATTCCTGAAGACATTCCCTCACATTTTTAGAGAAGTCACCACTTCCTGGTTACCAGGTGGGAATAAATCGTGGCGTTTTCTAGAAACTTCACGCAAATTTTGAGAATCGATAATATATATAATTAGTACGCTAAAAAAAGTTATAAAAATTGAAAGAGCGTTGATCGCGGCTATCCCGAAAGAGCAGCTTTTCAAAGCGATCGTCATACAGCGAGCCGTGAAAACCGACATCATTACGTTTTTAAAATCTAAATCAAAAACACACTATCCTTGACCCCGTAATGTTTGATGGGCAAATATACTAGTCATATATTTGTGATATAAAGAGTTGACATCTCTGGCGGTATAGATAGGCGATTATTGGGCAGATGACTCAAGGGCTAAAGGCTTTACAAGTGTCCCAACCCTGGCTCGTAAATGGGGATAATCGCAGCTTAGCTACTGTGCACGGCTGTAAAAGGACAACGCTACGAGGGTTTGAGAGGGGCCAGGTGATAGTAGGTAGAGTGGGATTTGTCGACAAGGTAGTGGAGGCAAACGAAGCTATAAACGACAGCCTCTCAGCTGTGAGCAGGAATGCACCTGACCGTTGCACTCGTAGCCTACTTTCTCTGCTACCTTGTCTGCTATTGGCCTGGGGAGGTGAAGTGGCTGAGGGTGCAGTGACGCTTCTGTGTTTGTGAATTTGCTAGTGACAAGTGTTATCCGACCAAATCCTGAGCGTTTCCCAAGTTGACTCAATTTTAAAATATAAGCCCGAGGCAGAAAAATAAGTTAGATGCTTTGTGTACTGTTTCAACCTTAATAAATGCTAGCTAATGGCACTTTCTTTTACAGGATACAATACAACTGTACACGACGGATATTATTCTTTGCATTGCATGTGTACTGATGAAGGACTGAAAGTACAAAGACTGGCGAGCAAAGTCACAATGAAAATCAATATATAGGGAATGTAGTGTTTTTCTCGTTCTTGGAAGGTTTGTAGAAGTTATCATTGGTGTTAATCTTTGGCGTAGAAACGCTGGAAATGTCTGCTTTCATTGCTGGCAGCTAAAACGAACGAGGAAGGAACTCGTTTTTCATGCCACATTCACTGCAAAAGGTCGTGAATTGTAGAATGAAAAAGCAAGGAATCTCATGTATATTCATAAATACCATTTAGAAAAGAAGAAAACTACAATTGCAATGAAAGCCCATTCCACATCAAAAGAGGCACTTAAAAAAATTCTGTAATTAATAGATTGGGAATGCAAGGAGAACGAGGTGGTAACAAAGGGAGGCTTGCAGGGGCGAGCGAAAGAGTGGGACGGAAGGAAGGGAAGGAGCATAGAAAAGAATCACAAAGACAAGTGGCAACGGCCAAATACTGAACGAGGGTCGCCGCGCAGGAGAGAGGGGCGACTTCAGAGGATCTGGCCACGCAGAACGAAGCCGATGATGGGCCGGGGTGTGAGGCCCAACGCTGGCCTGGTCGACTGAGATGAGGGGGAGCCACGGAGCGGGTCAGGGGGAGGAAGGCATGCGGCCAAGTGAGGGGGGGATCGGTGGGAGCTGAGGGATGGAGGACCCAGAGGGAGAACAGAAGGCTTTGGCCGGGCAGTTTAAGGAAAGGGTGAATTGAGGATTGCCACCTATCCTGATTTCCCACCCTCCAATTGTTTTTTTGTTAATAAAGGTGTCCTGGGATTTATTTTGTTACTTTGAATTTGTTTTACTTAACTTCGTATTATTGAAGTTTACTTTGGAAAAATTTCAACATCTGTAAGAACATTTCATTATTGATTGTTCAGAATAAATCAGATGTAATTAGGTGCAGAGGTTAATACAAAAATGATGATAATCAGTGTGGGTGTCGCCTGCGCTCGTTTTCGCAGGATTGTCCTCTTTTTGATGAAGTTGTCCTGAGAAAAGTGTGAGTCTTCCTGAAACATTAAACAGCTATATTAATAATACGATTACTTAGCACGATAACAATTTTCAATCTTCTATATTATTCTTCCTATCATCAACATCATCACCGTCATCAGTATTCATCAATCTACTGCTGGATGAAGGCCTCCCGAAGTCGTAGTCATATCACACGATCCTACTAAGTTATGCATCGCCTATACACGAGCCGATTTGTGATCGCTCCATCTCCTCCGTTAACACCTTTCCCGGAGCCTTCCATTGCTTTGCTGCCACTGCATCCTTATTATTGACCGTTGGCCAAGCACACTAATCATGTTCATCATACGGCATGTGTGACACGTCTCTATGTCCCGGCGGTATGGGTTCCACCCTCTTGGTAGCGGCAAGTCTCGTCGAACCAGAGCGGCTGGCAGGAGGGGGAGTAGAGCCCGAGAGGTTACGGCGGAGATAGAGTGCAAAATGGGAGAGCGAACCAGAGGGTAACAAGTTGACGGGGGG
>JAZEWT010000006.1:12047221-12073914 GCA_036362905.1 Mordacia mordax
GGGGCATTCAAGCTGTGAACAATGTGAGGCCCCTTGCGAGTGGCAGGGCTCGCCTTGAGACTGGGTGGGTGCTGGTGTTCCCAGCGCCCGTTCGGACACGACAGGCTTTGTATGTGGCGTGCCCGTCCGTCTGTGCCTTGAAGACGGTGTGTGATGAAGCACTCTGCCTTTTTTTTCTTCCATAACTTCTCTCTTTCTCCCTTGTCCCCCTTCTCCGGTCTCCCTCTATTTTTTCCTTTGCTGGTGCATGCGCGTGTGCGTGGCTCTTTCGGTGGTTTTTAGTTTTTTCTCCAGCGCAGTTCAATAGCGGCGCCGCACAATTGGCCGCAGCTGTGCGTTACATTAATTGGCCTCCCTGTTACAAAAAAGAAAACATCTCAACGGATTCCAATACGCTAAACGTAGCGACAAACATACGCTGTTAAAATATGCTCGTACGCTTCTTTTACCGACCGTAGAAGTGAATGCGTATTTTTATATGTGTCGCCATGCCTAGACGCGTTCAGCATACGGCGCTGCAAACTCCCTTATTAGGGGTTTTCCTATTGAATAGCTGGGCCCGTTCTGCTGACTGCACATCAATCATGTTCCTTGCAAGCCAATGAATGCCAAAAAAGAATAACAGAAAAATACCGCCTCCAATAGTTAACCACTCTTTCAATGCCCTTGCCGAAGTGGCGTTTGCTGTTCCATCTTGCCGCTGTCCGTCAAACATCGTGACGTGAACAGCATACGTACATATCTAGTCGCAATTAACTTGTCTGGCGTGAACCAGTGGTTCGCGTACCATGAAGCGGTCAATATGAATTTGATTTCTGGCCAACATCAGTGGCAAGTAATATCTGAGCCATTTCTGGGCTTGCTGTCGTCACGAACCTGTAATGAGCAGCGTGGTTAAGTAGGGTCCAACAACCCCCGCAAGTAACACGGTATTGTGAAGTATTCATACACCGTCGATTGTCAATGCGCTGTAAATGATTGTCGTTCATTAAAATGTGCTCAGCGATTGAGAGTATTTGTAATAACACTGCATCAGTGCAACAGACAACATAAAGTGGTTGAATCTGACAGGCGATTGTTGCATGATAGTCCGACCATTACTGAACAAGTTTAAAGCTTGAATTTGAGATTGTTAAGTATCAAACCAAATTTGATACCGTTGGTTTTGTACAGCCATTTTTTTAAAGCTCGCTATGCTTGTGAACCCAGTTTGGCCGCGTAATACTGCCTGGTTTTGAACCCAGGTTCCAAGCTAGTCAAGCACGTTTCTTTATCCCCTGAGTTGTCCAGCTTACCTGTATGATTGTGCGTTGATTTTTGTTCCTAATCAGCTGTGGTTAGTAACAGTGTTAACCAAAATGCCATCTCTGTTGAGTAAATATTCAACCACTTTTTAAATATTGGCATTAACTGGAGTCCATAATGAAGAATGCATGTTGTGGGCTGCACATTAGTTCCTTAACTGGCCTCAGCAAATGTCAATCGTCCAATACTTTACTGTGCTTTAAGTTTCTTCCAAGCAATTAGAAGAATGCTCTTTCCTGTGCCACGTTTTTTTCTGCCTCACGTCAAACACCTGTATTTATTAACACTACACAAAGTATCCATCATATATCGAACAATAGGGAATACATACTTCTGCTGATGCCTGATGCTCCTTATGTATTCCCTATAGTTGCATTTATATAGGGCACCGTTTATAGTCGAGCGAGACCGTGAGCAGCTCCATTCAGTTTCTGAGTAAGCTCGTGGCACGTGCTGTAGAACATGAGACCGTGCTATGTAAAATGCGGTACAACCATAATATCCATCTTCGAGCTGTGTTCGGTTGGAGAGATTGGCTGCTGGGTTCGAGAGATGAGAGTGAATGTGAAGCTTAAGTCAAATTGTATTTGAGGTGCCAAGCACGATTAGACTTTGGTTGTATGCGTTGTTCCATTGGTCAGTTCGAACGTTTGTTGTACTGCAGGAATCCTGCAACTAGATCCTGCAATCTCACTGGGTACTCTGCTGTAATAATAAACAGTTATGTAAAGGTGTCATTGACTCTCGTGCACTTGAACGCACAATACCGTTTGGAATGTTAAAATGTTGCATTAACAATTGAAGCTAACAGACTAGCCTACAATGTACTTATGTAAATACAGGTGTGTTTATATTGTGGACTAAAGGTAAAGTCTGGCTCCTGGCATTCTAGTGCAAGGAGTGAATCGCGGACCGTTCCAGGTCTCTTCCGTCTGCCGCAATGGGACTCTCTCACCCGCGGTTCTCGGTGCAGTTACACAGCCTGCACACCCAACCGCTCGGCTACTGGTGATAAGTCTCATCACAGAACAACTACTGTGTGCGCAATCTGTGGCTGTTGGATCAGTTACGGTATCTGGTTAAGGTGCTATGAGGTTATGTTCAGTCAGCTGACCCCTTGGATTTGTAAAGTATCCATATTTCCTCTGAGCAAATCTCCCTAGATGCAACTAAACATGTCAGATCTCAAAAGCTATGGAGATTTGAGTAAGGGTTTTACTTGAATCGGTGACTGCCAGTTAATACCATGTGCTGTAGGCAATCGACTCTGAGGCAGCCAGGATATGGAAGTCGAGAAATAGGTTGAATCCAACTGTACGGAGTTCTGAATGTTAATCCTTAACATATGTTTTATTTTTACCCAGGCAGTCCGGTTTCCTCTTTCATACTTAACGCGTATTGACGTCTATACTTCACCACTCTGGTCAGTGCAGGTTTGTGAAAGTTGAGTCCCAGTATGGGTTTAGACATCACCATCCACTGATGATACCCCTTGCTAGGAATTAAACTCAGGTCGGCTGGGCTCTTAGCACAGCGTGCGGCTACTACAACAATCGCTGTTCGTCACTAAGTGGTGCTGACGTCCCCATGACGCCTGTGCCAAGCCAGGTGCACATGGTCTGGCACAGACATGCAACTCACTGTGGCACAGCTCCACAGGATAAATAAAGGGTATTATTCTGCACAGCGATGTGGCGAGAACGGCATGTCAACATCAGAATATATCAATTAAGTAAGATAATGACTATAAATCAGTGAAGGACACCAAGTAACGAATAAAATAATTGTTAAAACAAGGAAGGAATAGGTGTTCCTGAGGAGGCACAGGTCAACAGCTTGCTATCATCCAAGAGTACAGCAGTGAGCAGCATCAACAGTCCTAATTGTAAGGGGGTTCCCACCTAGTGAGAGAGAAGTGTTTGTTCACTGTTAAAAGCAGACTCATGGTCAATTGCTTTGACAGCGGGGATCAAAACAACTTTGGGTATCAGTTTGAGGCCAAGAGGATAGCTTGGAAGTCATCTATTTTAGCATTAATCATCGATTTAGTGGTAATATAGGGGTAGTGTTAAAGATAGGAGCCAGTGTTAGAGATAGGAGTCAGTACTAGACATAAGAGATAGTGCTAGACATAGGAGACAGTGCTCGACATAGGAGCCAGTGCTAGAGATACTAGCGAGTGTTAGAGATAGGCGACAGTGTTAGAGGTAGAAGTCACAGTGTTAGAGATAGGAATCACAGTGTTAGAGATAGGAGTCAGTGTTGGATATAGGAGACAATATCATAGATAGGAGACAGTGTTAGAGATAGGAGTAAGTGTTAGAGATAGGAGTCAGTGTTAGACATAAGAGACAGTGCTAGAGATAGGAGCCAGTGTTAGGGATAGGAGCCAGTGCTAGAGACAGTAGCCAGTATTTGAGATAGGAGCCAGTGTTAGGGATAGGAGCCAGTGCTTGAGACAGTAGCCAGTATTAGAGATAGGAGCAAGTGTTGAATATAGGAGACAGTATTATAGATATGAGACAGTGTTAGAGATAGGAGTCAGCGTTCGAGACAATAGCCAGTATTAGAGATAGGAGCCAGTGTCAGAGATAGGAGCAAGTGGTATAGAAGCCACTGTTAGAGATAGGAGCCATTGCTAGAGACAGTAGCCAGTATTAGAGATAGGAGCAAGTGTTGGACATAGGAGACAGTGTTATAAATAGGAGGCAGTGTTAGAGATAGGAGTCAGTGTTAGAGATAGGAGTCAGTGTTAGAGATAAGAGCCAGTGTTAGAGATAGGAGTCAGTGTTAGAGATAATGATAATTGCACTTATAGAGCGATACACACTATATACACTATCCAACCCTGATTTACCATTTTACAACTGATGATAGAGTATATAATGCTTGGCAAACAATAGCTAACAATGATTGCTTCGAAAAGCTGCTCTCTCGGGACAGCCGCGTCGATGGCTCTCTCTTCTCTCCTCGCGACGTTTCGCCTCACACGTTAGAGGCATACTCACACCCTCACACGTTAGAGGGATACTTCACACCTTAGCCCACCAGTCAAAAAGATTTCAGAAAAACAACATCTAAGAGATGAGCTACAACATCTACAACAAGCACTAGCGAGGAATGGATACACGAAAACAAAAATCCAACGTGCCACAACAAGAGAACGGAGACAGAGACAGCAAGAAAATGAAGAGGAAGATACCAAGCTTCGCGCTTTCCTGCCGTATGTGAAAGGCACCACAGACAAATTTAGCAAATACCTAGAAAAATATAAAATAAAAATAGTCTTCACAACCCACCAGAAGATACAGGACGTACTCAAATTACCTAAAGACCGACTACCGTTACAGACAGAAGGCGTATATCGCATCCCTTGCAGCAATTGTGAGGAAATATACATCGGACAAACAGGAAGAACGATAGCCACCAGAAAAAGAGAACACGAGGCAGCAGTGCGCCTGCGGCACACGGATAAATCAGCAACAGCAGCGCATAGTGTAGATAAACAACACAAAATCGATTTTGATAAAATACGAATACTAGCAGCCATCCACCATAAAGGTCCAAAATTAATTCGTGAAGCAATTGAGATTCAGAAGACTAAAAGCATCATGAACCGAAAACAAGAAATGCGTATAAAGCTCAGCCAATCCTGGAGGCCAGTTATTGAAGTCAGGAATGCAGGACATCAGAGGGGGATCGTCTAGGTGTGTGAGGGGTATCTTTTCATGAGATGTAAATTAGGGGACTAGCCACAGACAAAACAGGGAGGGGGTAATCACAGTTCCCGGGGTGGAAATGGAATAAGGAAATTAGTGTCAAGGTGACTCAGAGGCGGACTCACACAACAATGGACATATGCATCACGCCCACACATATAAAGAGACAATAGGAACCACGCACGCACACTACGCCTGAGGATGCCTCTAACGTGTGAGGCGAAACGTCACGAGGAGAGGAGAGAGGGAGCCATCGACGCGGCTGTCCCGAGAGAGCAGCTTTTCGAAGCAATCATGCATCGAGCCGTGAAAACCTACATCATTACAAGAGCTAACATATTTAAGGTGCCGTCGACAGTGAGCTACGCTGTTTAACAACACCTCCTCATTGCTACGGCCCTCGACGTCCACAATGGTCCCAGCTATTCACATTCGGAGCAAACCCACGTGGCTCCTTCGTCATCATGTCGCAGGGCGCGAGAATATAAATGCCTCTCGATGTGAACATTAAAGTCCGTCGTCCGAATGGATGTTTGCCAAGGCCAGCAGATGTCTCCTAATTAAAGAGGGGAGATTAGACCGAACGGAGCAGACACAGAGGCCAACGATAATTAATGTCAAGAATTAATTAATTATTGCGTACGCTGAGATTTCCAAATGTAGGCAGGAACGAGTTTGTGGATGGCACCGCAATCAATTGTTTTACGTTTGTTTATTTTTGCCAAATACGCAAACACTAACAGTCATACATCACTTGTGAAATGCGGGAGAGTCGGTTGATTTTAACATTACACGGTAGTGCGTGTGAGGGGGTGTATACGAATGTCATGCTGTGTTTGTGGGTGTTTGTCTACGCCATGGTGTGTTTGTATATATGACAGTGTGAGCGTGTTTACGTATGCTATGGTGTGGTGTGTGTGCGTCTAACTAAACATCATCGGCACTGGGGAGACAAAGACATGGTCCCGGCCACCCATCCAATCGTGTACCTTGCTACATTCTGAGGCGTTAACAGCACGTTAAAATCTATATGGGTGATCTTTGTATTTTCTCTTTGTATTTCAAGATGTCTCATGAAAATCGTAAACGGCTGACACCATTTACGATTTCCTGAACCGGTCCTGGGCCTCCCTAAAGTTGACTCGACTCAATGAGTACCTCGTGTCGTGTGTAAATATTGCCACTAAGGAGACGAAGGCGGCCGGACGTGATGCTGGTCACCTACCTCGTGTGCTGTGTCGACCTCCATAGGTGCTCCCTAACGGCACTTGACCCTACAGTCTGTTAATTTTTTGGAGAGCAAAATTGTGTATTGGTTAGTGCACTGTGCAGTAGCCATGTAACTCCAGAAACACCTCCTCAACCATGACTTCCTCGATCCCTTCCAATCCGGCCGCAGTATTGAAACTGCTCTCGTCAAAGTAGTTAATAACCTACTTGCCACTGCTGATGCTTACTAGCTAATTGGAGCAACCGAACTACATAGAGGGGTCTCTGGCTGTGCCCTCCACTGACTGCGCTCCTACCATTCTGACCGGAAGCATGTCGTCAGCCTTGGAGGATGTAACTCAAGAGATTCATCCTGTTTTGTCTGGAGTTTCTCTTCAGCATCTACATAAAACCAGTTGGCCATATCCTAATAAAACCTCAATTTAAGCTACTATTGCTATGCAGATGACATCCAAATACATTTCCATGCAAAGCCGTTCATCACTGCATCTGGTCTTTACTTGTCCTCACTGTCAACTGTGAAGGCGTGGCTCAATTCAAAATTCTTAACAGCAAGTTTTGCTTGTCGGCACCCCACACCAGTTGTCCCAGGCTGAACTCGTTCATTTGAGGCTTAATGACCAGACCATCGAAGTTGTAAGGCAGTCCACAGTCTAGGAGTGATTCTTGATTCCTCACTTACTTTCAAGACACACATTAATAAGCTCACGAAGATAGCCATCTCAGATATATAGTCAGACTGTGCAACATCCAGTCACCCTCTGACGCTGAGAAGCTAACGCATATCTTCATCTTTTCACGTATCGATTATTGCAGTGTACTACATCTTGGCAGCCCTGCCTACCTTATCAGTGGTTTCCAACGTTTGCAGAATGTGGCTGCTAAAGTCCTCTCCCGCACTCCCATCTATGATTACATATTTCTAGTGCTGGTGTCTCTCCACTGGCTACCGGTTAAATACAGGATTGAATTCAAGACCTTCCTTTTCAACTACAAAGCTTTCACTTGCGTTGCTCTGACATACATCCGTGACCTACTACTTCAGGCACCCTCCTCGACACAACACCTTTGATCATTCAGTACGGATTTGCTGCATGTGCCCAAATCGCAACTCCATTCAATGGGTGGCAGTGCCATTTCTTGCACTGCCCCCAGACTCTGGAACTCCTATTGGAAATTCAGTTAGCTGAGTCCCTAAGCAACTTCAAATCCAATCTCAAGACTAACCTCTGACTTGGATTGTTTGTTGATCTGTGCTCAGGAACGCTTCTTTCTTCCTTTATTTATATGAACAATAATTTGATTTGTTCTTTAATGCTATTAATTTATTTATAGTAATTATTTTACTTAATTGATCTATTCTGTTGTTTTTGTTAACATGCCATTCTGTCCACAGATCTCTACAGCACTTTGTGACCCTCGGGAGAAAGACGCTTTAGAAAAGCAAATATTCATCGTATTATGATAATTGTTTTCAAATGCTGCTCTTTCGGGATAGCGGCGTCGATTGTTCGATCTCTCTGCTTCTCGATGTTTTGCCTTATACGTTGTTGGCATCTTCAGGTGCTGTGTGTGTCACGTGTATGACTACTATTTCTGTGTACTGATGTAGCTACTATGTATATGTTAAGTTACTCCCTTCTACGGAGTTGTTTCCTTCCAGGAATAACTGACCTGGAAAGGGGGGGGGGGGTCTATTTGAAAGGATTCCATTGTTCTACTCGCATATTAGAATTCTCATCTCATTATCTGAAACCGCTTAATCCTATATAGGGTCACTGTGAGCCGGAGCCTATCCCGGAAACACAGGGCGTAAGGCAGGAATACACCCGACGACGGGACGCCAGTCCATCGCCGGGCATTGCGGGACAATTTTAGTCTGCGAGCCAATCAACCTATCCAGGAGCATGCTTTTGGACTTTGGGAGGAAACTGGAGTACCCGGGGAAAACCCACGCGGACACGGGGAGAGCATGCAAACTCCACACAGAAAGGCTCCCGAACCGAGAGATTCGAAACCGGGACCTTCTTGCTGTGAGGCGACAGCGCTAACCACTGGGCCACCGTGCCGCCCGTCTCACCACCATGGGGAGCAGAGCATTCAGCCGCTCTGCTCCCCGTCTCTGGAATTCATTACCACCCGAACTCAGAAATGTCGATTCATTCCATCATTTCAAATCACAACTCAAAACACATCTGTTTAAAACTGCTTATTCAGTCTGATGCAAATTACTCTGTCTTGTTGAATTGTTTTTATATGAATTGTTTTTATATTTATATATTATTTTTATTGTTGCTTCTTTTTAATGTGTTTTAATTATGTACGGTGTCCTTGAGTGCCCAGAAAGGCGCCTTAAATAAAATGTATTATTATTATTATTAGAATTCACATTAACTTAATCTAGTTCCGCCTCTGAATCCTACAGCGGCTGATGATGCCTCCAATGTGTGAGGCGAAACATCGCGAAGGAGGAACGATCGACACGTCTATCCCGAAAGAGCAGCTTTTGAAAGCAATCATCATGCATCGAGCCATGAAAACCTACATCATTACATTAATAGTATTATTACTATCAACTTGAATCTGAGTCCTGCCTATGGCTAATACCAGTGGCAAGTGATGTCTGATCCAGTTATGGGTCTGCACTATTTCAACTCAGCCGAAAATGGCACCTGGTGCAGTATTTAAACATTAGATCTGTAGATACAAATATGGACAGGCATGGTGGTGGCCACAGACTCCCTTCATGTGCCATACCAGATTTAATAGCTATGTTCTAATAACACTTTCCCCAAGTCTGTAAAGCTAAATCGATCTGTGTGTGGCTTTTTATGATGTTGTAGCCTAACGCATGCTTACGTGTGTTATGTGTATTTATGGCTTGCTGCCTATGTGCATGGTCATGTCATGTAGTTGATGATGGCACAGTGGGGAGCCCAGGTTTGTCCCGTGATTTCCTAATTTACCAAAAACAATTCACATGGTCCCAAGTGCACCTATCGTGCCACAACTATTGTGGTGACGGCTTAGTGATTTTGTGGCAAATGATGGCTGTTGTTATTTATTCATGTAATGGTGTAATGTTAACGTGTATGTGACTGTCGTTATAGACTTGAATTACATTCCCCCTTTGTACCAATAACCACGACGAATATTTTAACTGGTCCTGAGCCTCCTCTGGCTCGACTCAGCCTTAAATCTGTACCTGGTGCAGTGCAGACATCGGTATGGTGGAGACAAAGGTGGCTGGGTGTGACATTAGCCATCCACCCCTTCATGCTGGCCTCAATAAGTCTTTGCAAACCGTACTCTGTGAAAGGCTATTTGTGTGCATGTGTCTTGGGCGACATGGTGGCACAGTGGTAACATCTGCAGTGGCAACGTCTGCAGTCGTAATATCTGCACCTCATCGATAAAAAAGTCCTGCCTGAGGCGGTTCTAATCCTGCCTCTTGCGCCTTTCTGTGTGGCGTTTGTGTGTTCTCCCCGTGATCTGTGGTGCTTTCTTCCGGGTTCTCCAGTTTACTCTCATAGAAAACATTCAATTAATTGTCTGATGATATCATGATAAGAAGCAGTGTCTGGCGGGTTGGCACCAGCTGACTCCCTCTCTTTCTGGTGTTTCCTCGCTACGCCTCAGCATTCGGTTCTCGTCTATGACCAGGCGTGGAATTTGCGCGGCGCATTACAAATGGAATTATTATGATTTTATTATTCTTTGCTTGCCTTTATATTTAAAAAAGTAAAACCAGCGCTTGCTTTGCCATCCGTCGGTGGTACGTGCCTCTCTGACTGGTGGCGCAAAACGACTCCACGGCTCACGACAGCTGACAAAAGTCCTTTTGCACTGACGGTAAATAGCATTATCGAAATGTAATGGGAAAAACACGAGTGTTGGAAAATTGTTATCTTGGTTTTGCTACCAAGTAAATAGTGAGGTCTAAAGTCGAACTCCACACACGTACGAAACAACAAACTAATATGCGGGCAGCGCTTTATCAGTCAGATCAAAAAAACAAATGGCTCCATGGGTGATTTAGAAACGCGTGTGTGCTGCTGGTTCACTGTATGCCACTGACATTCAAGATGCGTACTAGATTATAATACTAATTGTAACGGGGGCAAATTCCATGCCCGATCGCGGAAGAGACACTGGTACCGAGGCGTGAAGCTGAGCTCAGCGTGGGTGAGGTCTGAGAAGTGGTGTTTGAGTGGGTTTCCAAATGTCGAGGTGGTGGTGGTGGTGGTGGAGGTGCAGAGGAAGGATGCTCCAGGTTGTGGGTGCGGGTACAGGGATGCGCCGTTCTGCGATTTTTGTTTTGGAGCGAGGAGGGATGCTGAGTAAGTGAGTTGTGAGGAGCTGCGGAGAGTGCGTGAGCGCGTTGCGAGTACTGTGACTGAGTTAACGAGGTCATGGGGTTGCAAACCTGCAGATGGAAGGACCCCCCCCCTAACTAGAGAAATCTCTGGAGTGCCCGTCTATCGGGTATGATATAAGGTTTTTGACAGTCATCTGTTTTATTTAATATTGTTTTTGCGTGATTAAAGTTCATTATATATTGTTTTAAATATATCAAATTTCCTGGGGTGGGGGGGGTGGGGGGTGGGCGCGGCACGGTGGCCTTGTGGGCAGCGCTGTGGCCTCACAGCAAGAAGATCCCGGGTTCGAAACTCGGCTTGGGTGCCTTTCTGTTTGCAATTTGCATGTTCTCCCCGTGTCCGCGTGGGTTTTCGCCAGGCACTCCGGTTTCCTTCCACAGTCCAAAAAACATGCTGCTGCATAGGTTAATTGGCTCGCATACTAAATTGCCCTCAGTACCCGGTGATGTACTGGCGTCCCATAGGGGGGTATATCCCTGCCTTGCGCCCTGTGTCTGCCGGGATTGGCTCTGGCTCACCGTGAACCTGTCCAGGATTAAGTGGTTCTGACAATGACAATGTGGTGGTTTGGCTTCCCATCCTAGGTATAGCCCCGTGTTTGTGCCTCTGTCTGCGAGAATAGGCTCCAGTCCCCTGTTACCCTATACAGGATTAAGTGATTACTGATAATGATCGTATCAATACCGGGGCAACATTAGTATGCAGCAAAATAAATGGTAAGACTGGATTCCCATTTTTTTACAGAGCTCAGGGCTTGGGTAGGCAGCAATTCTCAACAGAATGGCAATAGTCCTTTAAAAATACACTGAGTTGTTTGTTTAATGCCATTTAATGGATGGTGACCATTTTTTTGAAGATATCTCCGTGCTTTTGACATGAATCTGCGTCATCATGATGGATTGGGCCATGCTGTGATTGATGCGTGCCAGATACGTAACGCAGATCCAAACAAGGCCTTGTTGCAAGCGATAGAGCATAAACAACACAACGACTAGAATAAAAAAATATGCAGAAGCAAGCAAATAAATTGTGAGTAAATGCAACATTTGAAAAATGTTATTTTCTTATCACAGCAGATATTTGCTGAATTTTCAGCAAATAACAGCGTAAAATAAAATGGCAAAACTAAAGTACTGTTGTTAGTATTTTCAAGAATTTTGCTTTAATCTTGTTTGGTTGGTGTTGATTATAATGTCTACGCATTCGGTTCTTTATTGGTTAATCAGTCAAGGTCATATGAGCGACATTTTGCAAGTAAGCACATTTTCTCCAACTTAATATTTATCTGCCAAATTTTGGAAATGTTTACAACTTCAGAATTAGATTTCTCGTGAGACAGATCATTTTGTAAAATGCAGCATTTGCAATTGTTTTCTTTGCCACTTTAAATTGTTATTCTAATGTTATTTTGACTTCTAAAGAAAATGTGTGTTTCTGCTGTGAATGCATGTTTGTCTTTTTACAACTGATTTATATTAGATTATAAATGTGTTTGAGGAATGTTGCAGAGCCTTACAAAACTGTCTTAAAATTATTTCCTCCAGCTTAAAAGAGCATTGAGGCAGTGGTCATTGTTTGTTTATAGCCCTGTGCTAAAGGCGGAAATTCCACATTGCCATGGCAGGAGCGATTTTCCTCATAGGACAACTACTATTTACGTCCCCACAAATAATTCACAATAATACGAATAATATAGCTCATAACGCGTGCAAATTCCATGCCTGGTCATGGACAAAGTGGTAGATTTTTTTTATCGACCCAAGAGCCATACTAGAGTATACACTATCCTGTTAAATATGAATATATATCCATATATATCTCATCTCATCTCATTGTCTGAAACCGCTTAGTCCTATACAGGGTCACGGTGAGCCGGAGCCTATCCCGGCAGACACAGGGCGCAAGGCAGGGATACACCCACGATGGGACGCCGGTCCATCTCCGGGCACTGCGGGGCAATTTAGCCTGCGAGCCAATTAACCTATGCAGCAGCATGCTTTTTGGACTGTGGCAGGAAACCGGAGTGCCCGGCGAAAACCCACGCGGACACGGAGAGAGCATGCAAACTCCACACAGAAAGGCACCCGAGCCGAGAGATTCGAACCCGGGACCTTCTTGCTGTGAGGCGACAGCGCTAACCACTGGCCCACCGTGCCGCCCTTCCATATATATATATATGATTCTAAATTCTGTTGTTTTGCAGACATCTTAATTAAATCTTTAACTTTTAAATTGCTATAAAGGAGCCCTCAGGGCGTGCAACTTCATGGCTCTTGTCTCATCTCATTATCTGAAACTGCTTAATCCTATATAGGGTCACGGTGAGCCGGAGCCTATCCCGGAAACACAGGGCGTAAGGCAGGAATACACCCGATGACGGGACGCCAGTCCATCGCCGGGCATTGCGGGACAATTTTTAGTCTGCGAGCCAATCAACCTATCCAGGAGCATGCTTTTGGACTGTGGGAGGAAACCGGAGTACCCGGCGAAAACCCACGCGGACACGGGGAGAGCATGCAAACTCCACACAGAAAGGCACCCGAGCCGAGAGATTCGAACCCGGGACCTTCTTGCTGTGAGGCGTCAGCGCTAACCACTGGGCCACCGCGCCGCCCCATGGCTCTTGTTTCGTGGCTAAACCGCACGATGCGTGACTGCACAAAATCTACTTCATTAAACTATGTCAGCATCTTTTTTCACGAAACAGTAGTACAGTTTGGTTGTCCGTTTTTTTTTTACGCTCACTCGGGCAAAGGACAGTTTGCCAGCAGAACATGTGTTTTTTTAGAGAAAGCCCGAGAATTCCTTCCACGCTCTCTGCTCATTGTTGCTCATCATTTGTATGTAATGAAAATCACTTTTAATTACGTTAAGCATCGCTAAGCTTTGCGCAGGATTAAGCCATGTTTTTTTTTCCATTTTTCGTAAAAACGTAATCCTGCGAAGGTATGTATAAACAAAGTCATAAATTAGAACCAAAGTAGAGAAGTTGTGGTGGTCGTAATTTTTGTCAAGTAAAAAAATCTTTTCTTTTCAGCCAGCCATCCTAGGGCATGAAGCAGGGAAAATGTGTTGCGTCAAAAACGTAAAGGCCACTTGTTGTGCCACGACATTTATGTGGCCATACGGCGATACAATAGTGTAGGACACGTCTCCGAAAGGTCAATTATAGGCCAGCAAAGGGTCAACAAGTAACAAAAAAAATCTGCTAAATTAAGCAATTAGCATAACCGCACACAAAGAAGTCCGTGCACATTTTTTTTTACTAATCGGAATTTTTATTCTTTCTCCCTATAGCTTTTTCCCCTCTCCGAGCAATTCACATTGCGCTACCGTGGCCCGACACGACGAAGCCGGCAGCATCTCCTTTCTCACGCACCAGTTGATCAATCAGTGGACGGGCGCTGAATGGGGGCCGACAGACAGAGAATAGGTCAATTAGTCTCCTTTTGACGCACAAAAGCCCAGGCCTGAGTCGCAAACCATTGTGCCTGCGCTGCAGTCTGGTAACAATGCGTCTCTGCAGACTGAGGTTTTTGTGCACTTTAAGAAACTCGAGCAAAACCCTCTGCCCCCCTCCCAATGCTTTCAAACTCTACTTTCAGTTCACTAATTCATCGTGTCCTCTGTGATGGACTGGCTATGATTTATACGGGGCAGTACGGTGGTGCTGTGAGTAGCGCTGCTGCCTCAGCAAAAAGGTCACGGGTTCGATTTTCGGTTCGGGTCGAGTTTGCTCGTGTCCATGTGGGTTTTTGCCAGGTACTCTAGTTTCCTCCCACAGTCCAAAGACACGCTGCTGCCTAGGTTAAATGCCCTGACTGAATTGTCCCTGGTGCCCCGAGTTGTTGTAACGTGCTTACCCCTCTCAGCTGGACAAGTGTTAAAACGAGCTACAGAGGTCAACGGTTCCTTCCAGCTTGAATAAAATAGAAATGACTGCTACCGAATTATGTCAATAAAAATCAATACATTTGAAGGTTTCTTTGACTCCTCAAAACAAATTCAACGCATACAAATGATTCCGTTTTGCTGTTACCAATGCACGTGCTGGTTAACTGAGATCAAAACACAACGGTTAGATGCTCATCTTATGGTCAGAAACCGTTAGTCCTGTACAGGGTCGTGGTGAGCCGGAGCCTATCCCGGCAGGCACAGGGCGCGAGGCAGGGATATACCCACGATGGGACGCCAGTCCATCACCGGGCACTGCGGGCAAATTAGTCTGCAAGCCAATGAACCTATGCAGCAGCATGTTTTTTGGACTGTGGGAGGAAACCAGAGTGCTCAGTGAAAACCCACGCTGACACGTGGAGAACATGCAAACTCCACACAGAAAGGCACCCGTGCCAAGATTCGAACCCGGAACCTTCTTGCTGTGAGGTGACAGCACTACCCATTGGGCCACCGTGCCACCCCGGTAAGATGCTGATGTTTTAAAAGATGATGTTCATCGTTTGATTTTAACTTCTACAGATGAAGCCGTTCTCGTTTTCTACCAACGGTGATAAAGGATTCTGCTTTTGTTCCATTTTTAAAAAGTGGGTAAAAGGCCAGGGGGGGAGGGGAGGGCAAAAAAACCGCATGCCTGAAATGTGAGGCCCTATCTAAATTCATCCGTCTGTGTGGGATTATAATTATGCTCCAGCACAATTATCACAGCAAGAATTACCCCTGGAACAGACACAAGCGCGATATTGTACCAGCTATGTTTTGCTACACGCGGCATTACCAAAGCTATTGAGCGAGCAACAGAGAAGAAACCCCGGTTTTGATCAAATTATTGTTGTGATTTGCCGTTCAAATGTCGTTGTTGCTGACATGCCGTTCTCTCCACAGCTCTGTGCAGCGCTTTGTGACCCTTGGGTGAAAAGCGCTCAAGATTGTTATTTTATTTGCTTAATGACAGAAAACAAAACTGTTTCCACGATATGCAGTTTTCAGTTTTGTTGTGGCTGTCTCGGTAATCAATGTCATAGGTCTGAAAGAAGAATGCATTCGCCTATTATTTTTCCTTCATCTACCTCACTTTAACTTTTTTGCTTTTATATGTGTTGTTTTTACACAAAGGCGTGAGTGATGCAGAGGGACCACGGCTCTTGCAGACTCCACGAGCGAGCGCCCCTGGAAACTCCGCAAACAAAGCAGATGAGCTTCACTAAGGCTCCTTTAATTGCGGCACGAAGAAGAAGAAGTGGCCTCGGACGAATAAGGAGGTGGCGACAGCCAGGCGTGTTGCGGGTTTCTCTCTCTCTCTCTTTAGGGCTATGGTTGTGCGTAGAATGGGAGTTTAAAAAAGTGTTTAAAAAAACAAAGCGGAGGCAATGGCGCTTAAATCCTAAAACCAACAGGGCACCACCGCCCGGGTCTTTCCTCTTTTTTCCCGAACTCCATCCCCGTAGCGTCTGTCGCCGTGGCTAATCTATGGCACGCTCAGTAAACACGGAGTGCCCCGGCCCATGCGGGGCTTGCTGTGGCCTCCCGAGCAATAGCGGAGCTTATGCCATTCATGTGGGCAAACATACCTCAATGGGACACATTGTAAGCACAAGTTCAGATTGTGTTTCAGAGTTAACATTTTTTGTGCTGTAGCTGCACATTGCTCTCTCGCGTTGCTCTCTCCGTGTTTACTCACACGATGTTGAGCTGAACCAACGGCGATAATGAACTGCGGCCATTTGTGAACAAATCAATGTGAATGTTCATGATCACGTCGATTCTCGCGAGGGTAAGCACTGGTTCAGCCTGCTTAGTACGTGGATGGGAGACTACAAGGTAGTTAGTTCCAGGAGTGTTAAGTTGGGCAGCTCAGAGGTGGCCAGAAGATGGTAGCGCTGTGTTGTTATTATGCGTAGTGCGTTTCCTCCACGTACGTTGGTTTAATCCTACGTGACTTTGACAATCCATGAGTTTCCCAGTGTGCTTTTGGGAAGTACCACGTGCCGCCAAACCCGAAAACATATTGGACAGCAACAAAGGATAAACATTGTATATCCTGATCAGACATTGTTCAGCTGCACAAAAGGCCTTCAACATGCAGAAGACGTGCGTCGTGGCCTGTTTTGACTTGACGGCTGGAGAGGAGACAGGGTGCGGACATGCGGGGGTATAATCGCTTCTTCGCTAAGCAGGCTGTCATCACTGTCTAGCTCTATGATTTCTAATCCCCTTTAACGTTTTCTGCTTTGCATGCATTGCACGTGTGAAACTATGTGTTCATTTCAATCGTATTGTGCCTATCAGATACATGCCAAACAATACCTATATATTTTAAAGTAATACTTTTTTATATCCCTTGATAGAAAACGCTTTGCCAAAGCAGAATTGCCACGTGAAGATAGCAGCACCTGGCCTCTGATTAGGAGCAATGAGCAGGTGTCACGGGGTGATGGATTAGCACCGGCACTCGTGGGTCACGTGAGGCCGTTTGAGTTCTGCCAAAGCCTCTTTCAGCAGCGAGCCACGCTACGTCTTGAGCATTAGATGGCAACGAAAACAAACCCATTAAGACAATAGAGGTGGCTTTGTGTGCGCTTTAGTGAACAAAAAACGCAAACCAATTTTCATTGTTTTATTTTAATTGTTTTGCTTTCTTACGGTCTGTGGACATGCATTATCGCCAAGCTTTCTGGAGGAGTGAACGGGAAAGAAAGAAAAGAGATGCTTGGAATGTCAGCGTGCATTAGAGGTGCGAGCAGCGACGCGCTGCCCTGGCAGCTGCTGCTGGTGCGGCCTGCGCCGAGTGTGGATTAGGGGCAGCACAACAACACAGTCTCTCCAGACTCCCATGCGTCCTCGGCCAGACCCACATCGCTCATTCAGTTCTTTTATAAGCTGCAAGGAACCGTTGATATATATAGCGCTTAACAGTTGTCCAGCGGGGAGGTGTAAGCAAATTACAATATCTCAGGGCACCAGGGGCAATTTAAGACAATTAACCTCGTCAGCATGGTTCTGACCCGTGGGAGGAAACCGGAGTACTCCACGAAAACCCACGCAGACGCAGAGAACACGTGCAAACTGCGCACAGTGCACAGACACTCAAGCCGGAAATCGAACCCAGGAGTTTATTGCTGTGAGGCATCATCGCTGTTGCCTCCGTTGTCAGGTTTGCTTTGCGCCAATGAATCCACAGGGGAGCGAAGGAGCCTTGGCTTTGGAAGAGAGAGAGAGTTGGGAGGACGGATGGTTTAATGTTTGCTTTGTTGTCGGAGAATGCGTGCGGTGTAACGAGCCAACGCTATAGAACACGCTGTGCTGTCGAAAGTTCTGTTGTGTGATAAATGAATAATGGTACAATACATTTATAACTTAGTAAAATATTTTAAAATACGATCGCACCATTTTAGCCAATAATGAGCTTGCTTATATGTCGGGCATTCAATTTTCAGCAAACACTTTCCGGGTTATTTCGAATGACCAAATGAGGCGATTTACACCTCTCTCTTTGAGTAAATTTATAAGCGGCAGCTTTCATGTCTGCATTCAAGAAAACCCGGGTTAGATTCCCGGCTCAGGTGCCTTTTTGTGTGGCGTTTGTGTGTTCTCTCCCCATGACCACGTGGGTTTTCGATGGGTACTTCGGTTTCCTCCCGCCGTCCAAATACACGCTGCTGCCTAGGTTAATTGGCCTACTGAGTAAATTGCCCAAAAAAGTATGCCCTGCGATGTACTGGCGTCGCATCCTGGGCATTTCCCCGTCTTGCGCCCTCTGTCGGCCTGGATAGGCTTCAGCCCTCCCCACGATCCTGTACAGGATTAAGCGGGTATTGGTAATGAATGGGGCGGTGCGGTGGCGCAGTGGTTAGCGCTGACGCCTCACAGCAAGAAGTTCCCGGGTTCGAGTCTCTCGGCTCCGGTGCCTTTCTGTGTGGAGTTTGCATGCTCTCCCCGTGTCCGCGTGGGTTTTCACCGGGTACTCCGGTTTCCTCCCACAGTCCAAAAGCATGCTCCTGGATAGGTTGATTGGCTCGCAGACTAAAATTGTCCCGCAATGCCCGGCGATGGACCGGCGTCCCGTCGTCGGGTGTATTCCTGCCTTACGCCCTATGTTTCCGGGATAGGCTCCGGCTTCACCGTGACCCTATATAGGATTAAGCGGTTTCAGATAATGAGATGAGATGAGAGATGAGATGGTAATGAATGTATTATCACCTCTGATCCGACACATTATCTGGATTTTAAACGTTCTCGCATATTCAACCTTACCATGCAGCGTGTGCAAGTGTGATTTGCAACCTGCACTCTGAACCCAGCCACCTGAGTTCATTTCTAGGTTATGGGGAGTATCACTGGTGATTGATATCTGAACAGGTTTTAAGCTCTCTTTTTTTATTAAACGCCACTGATCAAAGTGGTTAAGTATGGTCAAACGCCCCCCACGAATGGCATGGAGTAAGGAAGCCTATTTCCATTAGGGGGATGACACAGAACTGTGTATTATTCTAATTTTTAAAAAAACATACTTTATTGTTTTCCAAAAATAATGTTTTTCTAGTTATTAACAAAACTGGAAACCGTGGGGATTAAGAGAATCACGGGAACCATAGTGCAAATGGAACATATACAGCAAATAGAAGACGTGCAGCTCCTAGTCATTCAGCTACAAGTTTAAGGCCTCCTCACGCCGTATCGCTCGTGGGGGCTGTTTGACGATACTTCACTACATTGTTCAGTGTGCGTGTGTGAACGAGACGGTCCTAATCCGGTTATAATATACCTTGTGTTAGCCGTGACTGAGAATTAAACCCGGCTCATGACTGCACCGCAGCTCCCACTCAAGAGGTCAATGAGAGTTATACGAACCATGAACTTAAACGTACGGGAAAGTATCACTTATATATGCATCGCTACTGTATATGTACATAAAGTACATAAATTACCCATTCACAGAGAACATATCTACAAATATCTACAAATATACGTTTGCACATATACAACTACACATCAAATCGATGAGTTATACGCAATTCGATGTTTTTTTGTATCCACACGATACGTTAAATGGACTTCCCTTCACTATTTAGGAGACCTTGTTCTGACGTGCAGCCAAGGTTTTCATGGCTTACGATTTGACATTCTTGGGCAACAAAACCCCTTGCGCAAGAACATGATCAAGTTATGTTTAGAAGTTTCCCGAGACATCTTACACTGGCCTGAGCCAACTAAAAATGCACCTAGATTTTTTCAGAGATAAACACCGCTGTACGTTGGGAAGCATTATGTGTGAATCACTTCCATCTTTAAAAGGTGCGAAATGAAGTTGTATGTGAATGAAAACGTGTTTATTTAGCGTTTTATCTTTGGAATTACGTCTGTGCTTTTGGCATTAGCCCATGGGACGTGTACCCACGTGGCCTGCTTGAAGCGGTATAGTCTCTTTTTAAATTCCGTAAAGCGACCTTTAATATTGATACATGAGATGGTGAACTCTGAAGCACACCCTACTACGAGGAACTTTGCATTACGTGGAAGTCGAACCAACCATATGTTTCACACAGAACTTTTCCTGGTGCGCTGTCGGCATCGTGTTATGTAGCGAGCAAATCCATTTGAAAATCACGCAGAGCAATATGACCTTGTGCGTCCAAAAAGGGCCACGCATTTTTTTTACAGAGCTTGCTCAGAAAAATCTCAAAATTGTGGCCGTTTTTATCATTTATACAGCAGGAAGTCACAATTTCAATATACTCTACTCTGGGACTGGGGTTAATCACATGAGAGTCAAACATATCACAATTCTCAGAGTTGGACTTTGGACACGAATCATATCATATAATGTAGTTTTTGTGTATGTGCAGTTTATTGGTGAACGAGTTGACAATAACGCACTTGAGATCCCGGTTTAATAATGGCTTACTGAAACCCAGACTCGAACCCAGGATTCTCGGCAGTGCTGGCTGAGTGCTCTGACCTCTGCACCACCCGGTAACCTCACTTGACTAAGTTGACTTGAATCTTAAGGAATGGTAACAGCGTTGGAAACCTTAATGAGCACAAATTTGTTTTTGTCTTGACTGGTGCTCTGCTCACAAGTATGTCATTCAGCTGGCCAGCGTGAAGACCCAGAGGAAAGAAAATACGTGTTTGGTCTCAGCATAGTGCCAGCAAGTGTGCGACAGTATTTTATCTGTGCTCCATCTCTCAGCGAGGAAATAAGGCATAAACAAGGGCTTTGTCTGTTAATTAGAAATATGTTTGCTGAGCTTGGCTCTGTGCCAGACAAGGTCCAAAAGGGGTTATGTATGTAGAAATGCACGGAAAGCAGCTGGCTGGACAAACGCTCCCAGGCACAAGCGAGAACAGGCGTCACTGATAGTGCGAAAGCCAGGGTGAGTGTTTCGCGGGAATAAGAGGGTAGGAGGTGGCGGTGGTGGTGGAAGAGAGGGGTTCACGTTGAGAGATGGAACGGAAAGTCAACGAATTACAAGGCAGGCTTCTAATAATTTCTATAAGGTTTGTCAGGTTGGTTGAGTCGGAGCGGGCGTTTTGGCACGAGGCGACACGGAGGGCATGGAGGGATAGTTCCATTCGAAATTACAAAGACACAAAAATGTGTTGCCTCTTAGACTGCCTGTCCGTAGCCCGTAGCGCAGAGTGAGCGGCGAACATAAATCCACAGCCACTCAAGGTCACTTATTTGGAGAGGGAGACCTGCCGACGTCACATGCGCAGGCTGCTAAGCTTCCCCAGCATTACCAGGCCATTAAGACGTCCAAGTGTTCCTCATGGGTCCTCCATAGCGGACGGGGCACATTCAGTGAAATCCCTGCCATGCTACCGAGTCAGACGCTGTGCACGCGAGGGCAGGGTGGGCGCTGCTGATGAATGAACCAAAGTCAGCAAGCAAATAATGTTATACGATTATAGCAGTCTAATTATTGCTTTGTTAACTAATTTCTTTTACACAATATAAATTAAATAATCTATTATGGCAAGAGAAAAAAGATGCACCCAACAATTTTAACATTGTCATTGAGAGAAACTGCAAAAATAGTTTAAATTTGTATATAACTGAGAGCCCATTGTGGGCGGTGCGGTGGCGCAATGAGTAACGATGCAGCCTCACAGCAAGAAGGCACCGGGTTCGATTCCCGGCCTGGGTGCCTTTCTGCTCCCCCTGTCCGCGTAGTTTTCGCCGTGTACTCCGGTTTCCTCCCACCCTCCAAAGACAGGCTGCTGCCTAGGCTAATTAGCCTGCTGAGTAAATTATTGCAAAAAAGTGATCCGTGATGTACTGGAATCACATCCTGGGTATAGCCCCGACGTGCACCCTATGCCTGCAGGGATAGGCTCAAGTGGGTACTGACTGACTGCCCAATGCAATGGTGTTATATAGTAATTGTAATACATTCTACAACTATAATATAACACAATTCTAAGATTTAATAGGTGTGAAAGCAATGGCACGGTGGTTAGTGTACTGCACTATGAATCTAGTGACCTGAGTTTGATTCCTAACAACATCAGCGGTGAGCGATATTTGAACTGGTTCTCTGTATGGAGTATCTCAAAACACTCTCACAACCAACAACATTATGGGGACAAATCTCAATTATTGTTGTGACTTACTCTGAAGGGTGGCGCGGTAGCCCAGTGGGTAGTGCTGTCGCTTCACAGCAAGAAGGTCCCTGGTTTGAATCTCGGCTCGGGTGCCTTTCTGTGTGGAGTTTGCATGTTCTCTCCCCGTGTCCGTGTGGGTTTTTGCTAGGCACTCCGGTTTCTTCCCACAGTCCAAAAAACATGCTGTTGCATAGGTTAATTTGCTCGTAGACTAAATTGCCATCAGTGCCCGGTGATGGACTGGCGTCCCGTCGTGGGTATATCCCTGCCTTGCGCCCTGTGTCTGCCGGCATAGGCTCCGGCGAGCCGGAGCCTATGCCTAGTTAATGGAGATTACGCAACCTCACAGCGACTGACGATTCGGTTGTCAGGCAAAGATAAGGCGCAGGAGAGATAGCAGTTGGGAGATAGAAGGGTGGTCCGGTCGCGTTTGGGTGGAGGGTGCGGCGAGTAGGATTCAGGCGGGAGATGAATTCTCTCACGATTTCGGTTATTTCTGGATCACTGGCAGAGACGGGTGTCCTTTTACGCGGAATTCCACCGCGGAAGAGCACAGTCTTTTGGGGGGAGATCCTGGGATTGTCGAGGCCCTGACAGGCAGGTCACATCGCTGGCGCTGACCCGGCCACCGGTCGCTCCCTCACCCACAGCTGCGCGACTTATTTATTTATCTGCAGGTTTGTTTAAACAACTAATTCCGTCATCCTCTCCGCTGTCTGCTACGGATTAAAACGTACAAATGTTTATAAACAATAAAACTGACGTGAAAGGTCACAAAACGTGTGTTTATTTTGAAAAAAAAAACCCGCTCTAAATATACGCAAATTTAGCTATCATTATCATTACCCGCTCAATCTTGTACAGGGTTGTGGGGGGCTGGCGTCTATCCCCGCAGACAGAGGGCGCAAGGCGGGGCTATACCCAGGATTTGCCGCCAGTACATCGCAGGCCACTAGGCGCGATTTTCTCAGCAGACCAATTAAGCTAGGCAGGAGCGTGTCTTTAGACGGTAGGAATAACCCGGAGTACCTGGAGAAAACCCACGCGGACACGGGGAGAGCACGCAAACTCCACACAGAAAGGCACCCAAGCCGGGAATGGAACCCGGGATATTCGTGCTCTGGCGTGACAGCGCCAGAGCACCGTGGTGACTGAACGTAGCTCAGGGGAAATTGACTTGTTGGTCGGTCATGGAGGCGCGAGAATGAAAACTCGAACCGGGTGAGAAAAAGAGAGGCACAAGAGCCATGAGCCCCGATACATCTACAGCGCACAGCAACCAAAGACAAATATCCCCCGTATAGTCTTAATGGACTACGGTAAAGTGCCGTTAGCGAACACCTATGTAGGTCAACAAGGCACACGAGGAGGTGAGTGACTAGCATCACGTCCGGCCGCCTTTCTCTTCTTAGTGGCGATGTTTACACACTGCAGAGTTAAGGAATAGGGGAGGGGGGACTTTTACCGTAGAGGGGGGACCGGCGCCACGTGGGGGACGGGCGGAGCAGTCTGCGGGGACTTTTACTGTAGAGGGGGGACAAAGCCACGTGGGGTGACGTCGGTTAGAACTTTCTAGAAGAGCCACGTGGGGGGACGGACAGCACGGGCTGCGGGGGGGGGGACTTTTACGGTAGAAGGGTGACGTCGGTTAGAACTCGCTAGAAGGGGTCACGGGGATATATAGGCGGGGGGTTGGAGGGGGCGAATGGAGTCTCCTGGGGGAACGAGAAGGAGCATCACGATGTAGGAGTTCGTTGTGTGCCGCTACTCTGGACCGTGTCTTGCTGGTTTAAATAAAGCATCGAAAATCAAGAAGTCTCTGCTCATCCGTGGTCGCTGGCTGATCTATCGCGGAGTGGGCGCTGATCCTCGCCGTGGTGTTCACGCTGTAAGCCGTCACAAGCCCGGAGTCGAAGTCGTGGTGTCACAACACCACACTAGGTACTCATTTGAGGCTGAGTCGACGTAGGGAAGGCCCAGGACCAGTTCAGAAAATAGTCACTGGCGTTGGCCGTGAGCGGGAATCGAACTTGCGTGGCCGAATTGTGTAGCGCAGCGCGCTAACCGCTGAGGCCCCGCTCCCCACACAGCAACACCACCACAGCGCACAAACCCTCGAGGCCATTACCATCCATCACCAACTCGCAGAGCTCTCCCTCGCAATTATGATTTTTTCCGCTCCCAAAGCAGCGAATGGGCGCGCATCCAAAAAAACCTAAATGGAAAGAAGATTAAAATGAGGAAATGCGTATGGAACGTGTGTCAAAATCCTGAAAGTTTCGCGCGGTGGCGGGATTGTTAATTTAGTTGAACGTTGAACGATTTACATTTGCTCAATACTATTTCCCAGTGTGTCAGAAGCGACGGTGCCCGGCCTGCTCACTGCAGTGAAAACGCGGGGTGTAGACAATTCTCCTCTGGGAGGTGGGAAAAAGAAGCAGAGAAACCTTACAGGGCAAACACGAGGCGGAGCCGAGTGCTTGGGCGACGCTGTGCTGCGTCTCTCAGCGAGCGATCGCGTTTCTCTGCATCCTGCCGCCCGAGAAACGTTGCGCAGGGACCACGGATCCCAGGGCCCGGTCAAACGTGCGGAGCTGTCACCAATTTTGTGCACTGCTTCGTTTCCTTAGCCGCGATGCTGAGTGGATGAGCGATGTTGACATGTGTGCGGTGAGGTCGGTGAGTGAGTGGACGCCTTGAGGATAAAAATAAATAAAGGTCTCAACGTAAATATCTGAAACGCTGGGGTAGAGTGGTGGCAGTGGAATTACTTTGTAATAATAATGATAATGACGTATAATATTTATATAGCGCCTTTAACATAGAGGTTCCAAAGCGCTGGTGGGGAAACAGCCACGTGGAGAACTGTTTCCAACCAGCCAGACAATGCGTTCATAAATATTACGATGTTATAATGAGTGTCGTTTAGTTTTGGGAGGAAACCAGAGGAAACCCACGCAGAACAGGGCAAAAACACACAAACTCCACACAGAAAGACGCCCAAGGCAGAAATCGAGCCCCTTCAAGCAGAATATTCTTTCTGTGAGGTGCAGATGTTACCTCTGCACCACCCAGCCGGCCATGGTACGAGATGATCCATGCATTGAGATAGAGACCAACGTGGAGTTTGTACTGATGGAGATTCTACATCTCGCACAGACATGCACGGGCTGAAACTATGCAAGTCAACTTCGTTTAACCAGGTGAGAACTCAAGCGATGAGAATATTCTCATTTGAAAAAGGGATCTGAGTCGCCAATATGACAATATTGTTATTAACATCAGAAAATAAACACCTATATAGCACGCGATCAATTACGTGTTACAGCAGGCAGCCGTGCAACCTTGTGGGTCACCGGTTCAGATGGGTCGCATCGCGGGCCATTCTGAAAGGTGTTGATCTTGATGCCTCCAACTAGGGAGGTGAAACATCGCGAAAGGGAGAAGAAACACTCATGACAGCGATCCTAAAACAACAATTTTCTATTCTTATCTGTCCATCGGAGTTGGAGATAGCCGTCGCCTGCCGTGTGATGTTCTGCGGTGGTTAAATACAGAACATTACATATGCAGTACAAACCGTACATTTTAGAAACTATGCTGTAAGTTTGTATGCACGTTGATAACTATAATAATATAATAACGATAATACGTACAGATGTATGTTTTCACGGCTCGATGCATGAATTGCTTTTCAAAGCTGCTCTTTAGGGATAAGCGTCTCGAGCACTCCCCCTCCCTCCTTCGAAGGCGAGAGAGGAAATGTTTTGAAAGAAATTTTCACGTATAATATGGTAACAATAGTAATGTACAACCTTTTCTCAATGTACTGCTGGGTAAAGAGTTTTCCATCCTATCACGTATAGGGGTTTTTGACCATACTTCACCACACTGGTCAGTAAGGGTTCTTAAATGGTGGGAGGGGGTCACCAGGAATCACTCAAAACCAAGGAGGGAAGAGTCGTACAGTGGTAAGTGAACCTGGTTTTTGTGAGTTCAAATCCCAGCTGTGGCTAACATACCACGAATAGTAAGCGTTGGAGTTTCAATGTTATAACCATGCAACCTCATCAAGCATGACATGCAAAGGATGGGATTATGCCATGTGCAGTGGTCAGTTAAAAGCACTGTGAAGTGACCACTGCACATGGCATAATCCCATCCTTTGCTGTGCATGAACAGTGACCCTATGAGTGACCTCCTGAGACCTTAACAACGACATATGCACGGCACATCAACAACAATAACATCTTTTTGTTTTGTTGACATGACGTTCTCTCCGCAGCTCTGTGCAGCGCTTTGTGACCCTCGGTTGAAAAGCGCTCTGGAAGTGCAATTATTATTATTAATCCACCGCCGCCTCCACCAAACCCTTCTACTCACAACACTCACACACACGCAGCTGCATTCTCAAAATAAGGTCAGATGGTGCCGGCAGTTTACAGCTCCCCCCTATCTTAACCCCCCACTGCTCCGTCCTCTGCCCCCCACTGCCCCC
>JAZEWT010000006.1:12080052-12108969 GCA_036362905.1 Mordacia mordax
GTCATGTCTGCTTGTATGTAAATGTTTTTGCAAGGTCAAGGGAACAAAAAGAGCCCAGTGTCTGCACTATCATTTATTATTGTTGCGAGTTAAATACGCAGCAAACTGTGCAGCACTTTGCATAAGGGATGCCCGAATGCAGGGCGGTGCCGTGGCGCAGTGAGTAGCGCTGTGGTCGAACAGCAAGAAGCCGTAGGGTTCGATTCCCGGCTCGGGTGCCTTTCTATGTGTAGTTTGCGTGTTCCCTCTCTCTCTCTCACCGTGTCCGCGTGGAGTTTCGCAGGTACTCCGCTTTCGTCCCACCGTCCAGAGACACCTCCTGCTTAGGTTAATTTTCCTGCTGAGTAAATTGCCCCCAGTGCCCTGTCATGTACTGGTGTCACGTCCTGGGTATATCCCCCCCTTGTGCCCTCTGTCTGCCGGGATAGACTCCGACCCTCCACGACCCTATACAAGGTTGAGCGGGTCTCATCTCATTATCTGAAACCGCTTAATCCTATATAGGGTCACGGTGAGCCGGAGCCTATCCCCGAAACACAGGGCGTAAGGCAGGAATACACCCGACGACGGGACGCCAGTCTACCGCCGGGCATTGCGGGACAATTTTAGTCTGCGAGCCAATCAACCTATCCAGGAGCATGTTTTTGGACTGTGGGAGGAAACCGGAGTACCTGGCGAAAACCCACGCGAACACGGGGAGAGCATGCAAACTCCACACAGAAAAGCACCCGAGCCGAGAGATTCGAACCCGGGACCTTCTTGCTGTGAGGCGTCAGCGCTAACCACTGGGCCACCGCGCCGGGTTGAGCGGGTATCAATAATAAATGATGATACCTGAATGCAGCTCACCGCAAAGCTGTTGAGTTGCAAGAGAGTAACAATATCCATCCAAATCTACAAGTTGGTCCATATTACATTACAATGACTTGATGTAGGTTTTCACAGCTGGATGTGTAATGAGAATCTTTCTCAAGAGCTGCTCTTCGGATAGCTGTGCTGAGTATATCACCTCTCTCCTTCGGAACCTTTCACCTCTCACGCTCGAGGCATTGTCGGAATAATTGATGGTTGAGCTGAAAGAAACGGTGCTTTCATGGTACACGGTGTGTGCTTTGTGACATTAACAATATTGCTGTGTTGTAGGGTTGGCAGATTAATGAGTTATTAGAATTAAACATGACAGCCGATTCTCAATTCACTGCTGGATGACGGTCTCCGGGAGGCGTGTCGTTTGTTGAGGTTTCAGCAGCCGGGTTAGTGCCGCGTGATGGAGCGTTCGGGGAGAGACGCAGGGCGGGTTCAGATAATACGTCGCCACTCGTGTTAGCCGTGACCGGGAAATGAATCCAGCTCGGGTTCATAGCGCAGTGAGCTCATAACTGAGCCACCACTCCACCCATCTGTACTGACAGTTAACATTGATAAAGTACTCTTTAGGATGTTAACCAGACACTTCTCACATGCAAAATAACTACATTTTATTTGAGTATAATTTACTGGCATTTATTTTAAGCCCTCTGGCTCTAAGCAGTACAGAACGTAGTAATTTGCTATGCTGCTGTTGCTGGGACGATGACGCGTGTGTCCGTGTGCTAGCTACTAAAGTCCAGGACATCTTTTCTCCATAGCCCAGCCACAGTCCCGATCCCAGCACTCTTCAGAGCTCTGTGAGTAGCAGTGTGGTGCCAAGCCTCGCGCTAGGTGCAACTGCACACAGACACCCAGAGATGGGCCGTGCAGACGGGTCGCAATGTCACGGGTGGGGGGATTTGTGCGTGAATGGGAGGTGCCGAGTGACGCAAAGGGTGATGCCGGGTGGTGTGTCACGCCGTGCCAGGCTGGGTGCACGAAGACGCTCACGCTTGGGTTGGGTCGGGTCATTCGCCAGGTTTCTGCGGGTTGATTGGGCTGGGTGCGGGACGATCTGATTGGCGGTTAGAAGTGACAGCCCGAAGGCAAAAACATCGTGTAACTGGGTGACGTCTGAGGGGAGTCAAGAAGGTCTGAGAGGAGAGTCTAGAAGGTCTGGGGGGGGGGGTATATAAGGAAGGACGTGTGGAAGATAAGGGACAGTCGTGTGGGAAGGGGATGGCTGAGCAGCCGTCATGTAAGGTGAGGCGAATCATTAGCGAGCGAAGCACTGGGTGGAGTGTTGTGTTACCGTTACATTGTGTTATTGAGTTGTTGTTAGTTGGTGTTGTGTTAGTGTTAATAAAGTGCTGGAACGACAAGCTTTCCGTCCCCGTCCCTGGTGTGGCTGCCTCGTGTGAGGAGAATGGCGCCGCCGTCCCGCGCGCGCATCGCCGGGACCCACAAGTGCACACCAGCGGGCGGCCTGCTGGTGGTGAGGAGGCCGGCCCGTTGGCATGCTCTTACAGCAGCATTATCACAAAATCATGGCATCCTTTGAGCACAGCTCCTCCAGTTTACCTGCTGCTAAGGCCTAGTTTATTTTTAACTGGATAAGAACGTGTCCAGATATCAATCCAAATTCTCTTCCAGAAGGCTGAACTTGGGACCTGAAGTAGTTTGTTTTTAAGCCACTCGCGTAAATAATATATAGACGGATGTTTATTATTACAGCAGAAAGTACCTATTCAGCTTGCAAGCTCTGAATACGGGATTCTTGCGACAAAACAAACTTCTGAAATGATCATTGTAATAAAGCACAAAAATAAAGGTCAGATAAACTTACAGCAACAATTTGTGCAAAAAAATATCTCTAACCATAATCATGAAAGTAATCAGTAACACGTAACGGCAGCCTGCTGCTCGCCACAGTAGGTGATATGCAAATTGTATGATTGCAACGAAATTACTTGAAGTGAAATAATGCATCACTGAGATTGTGAGATGCAAATTGCATGTACTACGCTATGTAAAACTAAAACATTATTATTAAATCATCAGTTCATGTCAACTCGCTAATTTAAATCAATTATTATATCATTAATGCCTACCATGACTGTTACTATGGAGTCATATTTACCTTTTCAACTTCACAACATGAAGAACATTCAACTAGAGGGGTAATTGACTAGAGTGTCAAAATTACTAAGATTGGCTCTCGAAGAACATTTAAGGGCAAGGAGCTTGGTGGATGAGTGGGTAACCTGGTCAGTTCATGAGCAAGTGGGTGATCAAGTAGGTCTGTTGCTGAGTGGGTAACCCAGATGGTTGCTGGGTGGATGGACAACCCAGTAGTTTAATGGGTGAGCGAGTAACTCAGTAAGCTTGTGAGTGAGCAGGTGATTCAAGCAAGCTTGTGAGTGAGCAGGTGACTCAGTAAGCTTGTGAGTGAGCAGGTGACCCAGCAGGCTCACGCTGAGCAGTTAAGCGAGTGGCGCATGTTGCCGGGTGTGCGATGTGAGCACGGCCGGTCGTGTGGAAACTCACCGGCAATGACGATGAGTGTGTAGTTGAGGCTGACGCTGCCGAATCCATTGGCCGCCTTGCACACATAGACGCCGGCGTCGTCCACTTCCGCCTCCTCGATCTTGAGGCCGTGGCGCAGCACGCGCAGCCGCGTCCACCCCCCGTGCACCGTGCGCCCGTCCTTGGTCCACATAGTGAGCGGTGGAGGATCACCCGTCACGGGGCACGGCAGGCGGATGGTGTGACCGACAAGCACGCTCTGCCTCCCGACCACGCGGCCCGACACCTTCGGCGGAGCTGGGACCACAGAGGGGCAACAGTAATCGAGAGAGGTCACGCTCATGGTGCGGCGAGTGTCCACAGTTAAACCTCGCCGTCTTGATGATGCAATGAGTGGCAGGGCGGTGGTCGTCTCTGTAGACGGGCCCAACCGAAAGGATTTTGTCGCTGTTGTTGTCCTAGTACCATGATGTGGCATTTTGTGAACACCACCACTTAGAGATGGTGGGCTGAGTTAATCCCCTGCTCGGATTATGCGTTGCAATGTTATTATTGTGACACAAGCATGTTGTTAAAAGTGATTTTTTTGCAGCTGGATTGCACGGGGAATGTGCAAGTTCAAGAATGTTGAATAAAGAATTATGCTCTTTTTTATATTCTTGAATCATATGTGCTTCTAAAGAATTGGATAATTATCAAATGTGCGATGGCATAGCAATGACTACCGTAAAAACATGAACGTGACTGCATGCTGCGATGTAAAATATTCATTCAAATACGAATACTGATTGACATTATAAGGTTCTGAAAACAAAAATATTGTCCCGCTTACATGGAAAAAGTTTCTTTAGCAATCTCATTATTTCAAAATCAGATAACCTAAAAATGTAAGGACACACACTTTTATCTTGTCACGACCGTGACACACACACACACACCAGCAATGCACTGGACCAAAGCGCCGTTCCGGACATACGTTTCTACTGAACGGTGGGGCGTTGTGTTCTTGGGTTTTCTCGTTACCTTAACAAATCCTGACAAGTCCTTGTGTTTTCGTGCCAGCGACATGGCGATGTTGATGTGAAGCTTATGCATAGTGGGCGAGTGCTCGCGTTGGATTTATCACGTGGGACCGCGAGTCCGTATTTCGAGCATGGTGTCATGTCGGTCGACAGCGTTTGGCACCGCGTGTCGCCACTTGTCACCGTGTGCTTTATGCGTTCGTTGACAATTGTGTGCACAACTCGTTACTAAAGAACGCACGAAAACATTATCTGACCGGAGGAATAAAAAATACACCCATGTTGACTTTTCTTTCTTTATGAGGGATTGTAAAAGTAAAACGGCTACTTGCCGTCGCCAAAGTTTGAGACGTAATGTGTCTGTCAAGAAAGTGTCAAGAGAACACCTTTACATCACCACAGTGACTCTATGCAAAAGACTTAAGTTGAGTGCTCTACGCTTTGCAGCAAATGTGTCATATTTCAGCGACACACGGCTTGCTCGCTTTGAGAAAACAATAACACATTTGTATAAACTGCATTGGTGAACGCCAGAGTGTGAATCTTTGCAGCGATAATTATTTACGGCTTAAGATAATAGCACCTGTGTAAACCCGGTCCCAGCTAGGAAACCTAGTATCTGGATTGATCCTCAAAATGTACTCAATGAATGTACTATTAAGGAAAGCGAAAAGTTGCCATTTAAAGTCGCTTTCCAGTCTGTTCAAAAACTACCTTTTTCAATTTTGTTGTAACTTTCTACCAAGTTTACCAGGACTAACGGCAAAAAGATAGATTCTGTATTATTGTAAGTAGATACCTGCTGTCAAGCACATGGTGACAGGACACTAATGTGTTACTATCCTATAGCGCTGGGACGGACGACACTTTAATAAGCTCTGTGTTTGTCCTGGGCAATTAAACAGGAGCGAAATCTCGGAAACAACCTCGAACATTTGCAAAGCAACGTCACAAATTCCAAATCATTACTCATCCCCACGCAATGCTGTTAAAATGTAAGAAAATGCTTTTATCTTATATGTGACATACATAAAAATATGATGATTGCTTTGAAAAGCTGTTCTATAAATTAAATTATTATTATTATTATTGCTTCGAAAGGCGCTGAAGGACGCCTTGAACGTGTGAGGTGAAACGTCGCGATGGAGAGCGAGGTAGCGATCGACGCGGCTGTCCAAAGAGAGCAGCTTCTCGAAATAATCATAATAATAATTGCATTTATAGAGCGCTTTTCACCCGAGGGACACAAAGCGTGCATTGAGCCGTGAAAACCTACACCATTTAATACATAATATATATTTAAATACTTCAGTTAAAGTTGTTGTGGTTACAGAAAGTGGTTACATTTGTAAAAAAGTATTTAACATGTATTAAGTTCTGTCAAACAATGATTTGATGCAGATGCTTCCTATCAACGGGTACATGGAGACGAGGGATATGTTCCTGATTTTCAGACTAATCTGAAAAAAAAATGAAGTGGAGTTAAACATAAAACATTGGATAAGAAAGTAACAGGAAATGACATTCTATATTACAATACATATGTGCCTTTCCCACTAAATGTAGGAATCATGTGGCATCGACCAATACCAGCTTTGTTGGCATGAGTACATGTCAAATCTTAAGAAAATGTAAGATTCGAAAATCAGACTAACATCAGAAATTATAATAACATCGATGGTTAAATATTATTAAAAATTTGAAACTCATTGCCAGTGGGAACACATACACTATGTACACATGCACGTACGCAGTGAGCTCGCAAACGTCCTCTGTCGCAGTACGCGTTCCTAAAGAGAGCGCATTAACCTCTACAAATTGTAGGGTCAGGTTTCGTCCGATTTACAAAGGACGAGAAAGCAATGGAGGCCTGTGGGGAAGGGGGTTACGGGAGCGCGATGTCAGGGGTTTGGGCAGGCTAGGGGAGGCCAATTAATCAGCAGAGTCTTGGGCCTTTCAATGTTTGTAACAAAAAAAAAGGACAAAAAAATGAAACCCAGGCTGTGTTCTGGCCTCAGTGGACCGGCGAGCTATGAATCAGAGTGATGTAACGCAGATGCTTCAGAGGCAAGTTTGTTCCAAATCCCATCCGGTGTGCGCTACCCGTGTGCCTTGTACAATTTAATACTATCAGAAATAATTTCATCTCTCGGCAGCTCGGATAGCCAGGGCCCGTACGTGGATCTGTGCCACGACAGGCAATGCCGCTGCGGAGTTTGCGTTTTTTTCATCCCGCTCCTCCACCCCATAATCTCCCGACTCCCCTTGCTCCGCAACTCAACATAACTGCGCATAGCAAGTTTAACTGAGCGTGGTTTGGTGTCAGCTGGGAAGGTGGATGTACAGTCAGCTGCAGTTAGCAGACAGCGCTTTCTGCAATGCGCGTGATAGTGGAGGAAAGCAATCGGACAGAGAAACAACACGGGCAGCTCCGTCAGACTCAAAGGAATCCCGTCGGCTGAAGTGACCTTGCCAGCTAAATATTGGTATTTATGGAAACTGGTAGAATTGATTGGAGAAGGGAAATTATATTCTGAAAAACGCACTGGCCTATAGTTTACGCATTTCAAATGTCCAGAAAAGTGAATAGGAGGAGCAATGTTTTTTTTACTGTTTTTTCTTTGCCTATGAATGAAACCACTCACAAGAATTTGGATGCAAATCCCATGAACGCTTGTTACAGCAAATGTGAGGATGCACGTTTTTGCGCCCCAGCTTGAAAGGAAGAGCTTCTGCCTGTTCCATGCGATGCAGCGAGAGTGCAACACCACGTGCAGTGTGACCGTGCAGCCAGGTCATGGTATTTCTTTTCCTTGTACGCTCACCTCTGCCGTATCGTTATATCCTAATGTCATTACACCGCGTAGTGCTCTGCACAATGTCCAGCGTTTTTTTTTCCCAGCTGAATTATACCGAGTTCCCGATGTGTTTTCGGTTGTATCGTACATTACTCTACGTGACGTTTCGCTCCATATGCTTCTGCGGAAACTGAAGCAGCTTCGAGCACGTCACAGTCATGCCAACTGTCACGTGGTAAGAGTTCAAAACAACAACCCAGAGCTGCATGCAGGCACGGTGATACAGTGAGTAGTGCTGACGCCTCACAGCAGGAAGGGCTTTGGTTCGATTCTTGGCTCGAGTACATTTTTGTGCAGAATTTGCATGCTCTCGCGCATGAGGTTTCGCTGGGTACTCTGGTTTGCTCCCATCGTCCAAAGACACTCTGCTGCCTAGGTGAATTGGTCTGCTGAGTAATTTGCCCCAATAAGTGTGCCTGGCGATGAACTTGCGTCACATTCTGGATATTCCCCCGCCGTGCGCCCTCTGTCGGCCAGGATAGGGTCTGTCCCACACGTGACCCTGTAGAGGATTAAGTGGGTATTGATAACGAATGCGTACACAAAGTCAATTACTCAGCCGCAAACTTTGTGCACGTAACCAGAAGTGTTCACACCCAAAGTGGCTCGATACTGCATGCAGTCCTAGTACCTGTCTCTCAGGGAGCTCGGCCACAAGGAACGTTGACTGAAAACGATAAGAAAGGACAATGGAGCCTTGCAGGATGGCGTGGTGTTCATTGCACTGATCAAACAACCTGGTCATGCAGGTCTCATCTCATCTCATTGTCTGAAACCGCTTAGTCCTATACAGGGTCACGGTGAAGCCGGAGCCTATCCCGGCAGACACAGGGCGCAAGGCAAGGATATACCGACGATGGGACGCCAGTCCATCGCCGGGCACTGCGGGGCAATTTAGCCTGCGAACCAATTAACCTATGCAGCAGCATGCTTTTTGGACTGTGGGAGGAAACCATGCAGGTTAGATTTCCAAATGTGGCGAACAAGATGGAAAGTGACATCTGGAATGGGTGGTAGGCCTTCACTAAGCACTTCCTAGTGCAGTGAAGTATCGCCAGAGTACCCCCATTACTGATGAGGCATGGCGAAGCCTTCATCCAGCATTAGATTAATAGAGAACACGAGTTTATCATGTTTATTATTCATTACTATCGATGTAGTCACAACGTTTGTTCCTGCACGCATTGTTGAGGAAGTAGCTGCATGCAGGTGTCTATACCCCACAAACATTCCATGGCACACGGGGGAGAGACCTGCGAGACAAACCCCCGTCTGCAGACGGGAGATATCTTGTACATGGTAACCCGTGCTACGTTATGAGTGTCGTCGAAAGTATTGCTTTGCAGTTGGTCGCGACTCATTAGTGGGGCTACGAGCACCACCTAGTGGTCCGTGGAGAGCAGACCCGAGTGGGCCAAGTGGGCCTTGAAGTGCAAGAGACCTCCTGGAATAGTGAACACTCAGCTGGCATATTAATCGGTACAATCCATTAATGACGGAGGCGACTGCTTGGCGAGTGGCGTCATGCTCATCTCACTTGTCTGCCGGGTGCATTGCGGGTAAATCCCCCGGTCTTCTGACAATCACGCGTCAGGCTGGGCCGCCCGCCTCCACGACCCCCGTGCGTCCCACCACCACCAACACCCCCACCTGCCGCAGCGGGACGAGTGCCTGCGCGTACACGCCGGGCTCAGCGGCGTGGCCGCGGGCCACCGCTCAAACCGCACCGTTGACGCTAATTACGGGAGGAGGAGGGGGGCTTCAAACACGCGCACTCTGCGGTCCGCTCGCACGGGCGCGCCGACGTTGAGTGAGGCTGCGCTGGTCAGTGGTGCCGCCCAGATGCCGCCAACTCTTGGAAACACGAGACTCTGAGTGCAATCAAGTCACCCATGGCGATGCGACGAGTAGAACCTGCCCGGCGTGCTGAGAACATTGCACTTATTATTATTATTACCGTCACCGCTTGACAGCCCAGAGATGTTCGACGCTGCCATGTGGCGTAACGGGCGGCTCGCTGGACCTGCACTATAGAGAGCACCCGTTCGCTCCTATCCTCGCCGCGAGGCAGTTAAGATAATGGTGCGGGTTTATTCAGTCCCCGCCAATGCCTCTGGCTCACCCGGCAGGATTAATGGCTACAGCTGCACTTAGTCGTTGATTGGCAGGTTGAGTGTGGCTGATGCTTATAATTACAGCAGAAAGTACCCGGTGACTGCAAGCTCTAGATGCGGGATTCCTGTGATACAACAAATGTTCTACGCATAAAACCAAAGTATAAAAAGACTAAATCACGGCAACAATTTGTGCAAAAATGACATTCCAGCCGTAATCATAAAATAAACAGTATTGTGCAAGATCGTACAATTAAATAAACCCAGAGCACGAATTTGTACAAAGACTAAACCATAACCACAATGTAAACAGTGACACTCAAACTTGCACGGTATAAAAATTACCAATATTTTCAACAAATTATGTGGCGCAGTGGTTAGCGCTGACGCCTCACAGCAAGAAGGTCCCGGGTTCGAGTCTCTCGGCTCCGGTGCCTTTCTGTGTGGAGTTTGCATGCTCTCCCCGTGTCCGCGTGGGTTTTCGCCGGGTACTCCGGTTTCCTCCCACAGTCCAAAAGCATGCTCCTGGATAGGTTGATTGGCTCGCAGACTAAAATTGTCCCGCAATGCCCGGCGATGGACCGGCGTCCCGTCGTCGGGTGTATTCCTGCCTTACGCCCTGTGTTTCCGGGATAGGCTCCGGCTTCACCGTGACCCTATATAGGATTAATCGGTTTCAGATAATGAGATGAGATGAGAGATTAATAGGAAAGAAGATAAACAATGTAACAGAGGCACGGGAATAAATTAGTGGAGTAAAGTGTGGGTGCTCACACCTCGTTTGGCCAGCTGAAGGGGATCTGTAGATCTCCCTGAGTCATTGAACGCCCGCTGTATAAACGTGGGCATGGTATCACAGAGATTGGGAGTCGATTATGATTGGCTCAGTGATGTGAATCGATTTGCATTTGCGAGGATCTGCCTCTTCCCAACAGCTGACGTTCCAAGTGTATAGCCTTAAAGGGATATTGCCATGTATAGCCTTATTAATCAACAAAGTCTCCCTCTGCAGAGCACTTTGATTGGACCGGTTACAAAATCCTGACTAGACTAGTTACGAAACGTTGTGACGTGCCCGTGTTTTATACACTTGCACAGTAGCTAAGCACAGCTACTGTACAAGTGAGTGTTATTAAAGTCGTCATAGATGGGCGTTAACACGTTTATTAAATTGAGCAAGATGATAAGAGCTTGGCGGAGAGGGGGGGACGTCGGAATTATGTGGTGGAGAAGCGCTGTGTGGCGGCTGAGCGGAGTACAGATAATATAGTCTGGCACAAAGTCCTCTACGTGTGTGCAGGAATCAGTGAGTGAAGTTCATGGGAAAACGGTAAACATAGTACGGTTACGATAAAAAGTGATGCGGAGGTTTGTGCTGAGTGACTCGTGAATCGGTGAGTGTTAGATAAGTAATCACCCTGACCAAGCAGCGAGGAGGCGCAGTCAGTAGCGCGGTTGCCTCACAGCAAGAGCCTTCGGTTCGATTCCCGGCTCTGATGCATCTATGTGGAGATTGTATCTTCTCTTCTCCCCGTGTCTGCGTGGGTTTGACCGGGTACTCTGGTTTCTTCTCCCCGTCAAAAGACACGCAGCTGTCGAGGTTAATTGGCCTGCTAAGTCAATTGCCCCCAGTGCCCTGCGACGTACTGGCGTTATATCCTTTATATAGCCCTACCTCGCACCCTCTGTCTGCCGGGATAGGCTCCGGTTCCCTGCAACACTGTAGAGGATTAATCGGGTACAGATACTGACTGATTGCTCTATGTTGAAGTCTTTCAAGTGCAGTGAGTTCAGAAATAGGTGTTGTTGCAGCAGGATCCCAAATTCGCACAGCAACAATTATTGCTTGGAGTCAAATATAAATGTTTGGGCGTGGGAGAGAAAACTAAACTTCTTTGATGCCTCCTTAGCCACATTAGTAACCCAGGTCAGGTGAGATTGTTTTGCCAAGCAGATGAAGGGTTTTCTTATGGATACATATCTTTTCATAATATTCTAGCAGAGTAACTGCCGCTAAGGGCGATCTTTTTCCATGTGTGTAACATGTTCTTCTCACATCGCAATCAAGGTGGCAGTTGTAACAAGCTTCATTGTTGCACTGATAAATATGTGCCTATAAGGATTTTAAGCGGGTTTCCTCAAGTGTGGACGTACATATACACAATCACTTGCTACATTATATAAATGGATGACGTGGAGGAATTGCGCGACAAGCACCGCGTTAACAAACACTAGCAGTGGGGGCCACGGACGGTAGCAGCTGCTATCGGTTCCAGAGTTCATTGGCTCAGGACCCAGCTGCAAAGGTCCGGGTCACAGAGCCTCACCACTGTTGATGAGACACGTGCATCTGCTTCTGGGTACTGAACATCCCACAGCACTCGCAATACATTCACAAACGCAGACTTCGGAGGGAAAAGAATGTGTCATCGTGGAATGTGTCTTCTTGTCATGTTGGTGTCCGTGAGCATTCCCCGTCTGATGAGAATAAGTATACATACGTAGACCTGTGCACCACATTACACCATCGCTGCCATCGTCGTCGTCATCGTCGGTCATGACCTATCCACTGCTGGATAGAGGCCTCCCCTTAAATACCCTCGCAGTTAACACGAGGTCTCTCAAAACCTGCATTGTTCATCCTAGCCTCGTGTAGAGATGACCGCGTCTCTCCAAGCGTGCATGTAGGCTCCATGGCTATATACAACAATTGCGCATAGTTTCAACTGCTCAGACGTTGTTATTGTTGACATGCCGTTCTCTCCACAGCTCAGATTTCTAACTGTAAAAATTTAAAATGTGTTATTGCTGTTGATTTGCCGTTATGCCGTTGCTGATGCTGACATGCCGTTCTCTCCACAGCTCTGTGCAACACATTGTCACCCTCTGGGAAAAAGCGCTTTAGAAGTGCAATTATTATAATTAGTAGCTTGCGTGAATCGCACGCAACAAGACTCGATGACCGTGGCCCCGATGCGAGGCGTGGATCGTGAACGAACGGGTGGAACGTTGCGCGTGTAACGCAATGTACAAGCCAGAACAGGTGGGCACGAGTCCCCGTATGGCTTCTGAGGCACGGGGTTGCTGCTCAATAATAGAAGCAATTTGCAATGTTTAGAATCTAATGGTTGTGCCTGCGAGTGCACTGCGGTCGAACAGATCCAGTGAATAAGCTTAAATATATTATGTGAGGGGGCGGCGCGGTGGCCCAGTGGTTAGCGCTGACGCCTCACAGCAAGAAGGTCCCGGGTTCGAATCTCTCGGCTCGGGTGCCTTTCTGTGTGGAGTTTGCATGTTCTCTCCCCGTGTCTGCGTGGGTTTGCATGGAGTACTCCGCTTTTCTTTCACAGTCTAAAGGCACGCCTAGGTTATTTGTCCTGGCTAAATTTCCCCGCTGCCCTGAGATGTAACTTGATTACACCCTCTCGCTGGACAACTGTTAAAATGAGCCACACAGCTCAACGGCTCCTTCCAGCTTGAATACAAACTGACTGTATAAAAACCGACAGGCTTGTGCAGAATGTCATCGTGGCAACGTCTCCGTCAAGGGTTTTGGAAGCAAATCGACTGCGTTTAGAAACTCCTGGTGCCTGGGCAGTCACGGAACCCGCAACTCGTGATCGATATGGGAGCTGTGCCATTCGAAACAAAGTGCTATGGACAAGCGAGCTCAGAGACAGCGCCGCCAAGGCACGGAAACCACATTCTCCAGCTCGAGACAGAGATTCCCACATCCAACCCGCATGTTTTATTTAAGTATCTGTAACATCTATATGAAAAAAAAAGTTGCTGATGTCTGTCCGTCCAATCAGGTGACGCAGTTTTAAAGTCATTCCGAAAAAGTGTATGAGTTTCATTATTTCCGTAAAATAAAGTTTTATACTCGATTTCGTATTACTTTCTCATACAAACTGTTTATCACACTGTTATTTACGCGTTTAATGAAGCCAATCAATGAAGCGACGTGCAGCAATCAGAATGGTTTCACAGGAGATGATTTTGCACAGTTTTTCGTCACATTTCCGACACGTTTTGAGACGTGACGATGACAAATCGGCGCAAATTAGGCAACTGGTACTTTGATGAGAAGAGACGAGGGGGGAGGTGGGGAGACGAGGGGAGATAACGGGAGACACAGAGACGAGGGCGGACACAGAAACGAGGGGGACACGGGGACTCACGGAGACAGAGACACAGACATGGAGAAACAGAGGTATAGAGACATGTAGCCACGGAGAAAGAGACATAGAGACAATGTAGTACTTGAATATGCTATGCTCTTCTAGGTAGCTTTATCTTTTTAACCATCTAATGCATTCTAATATTATATATAACGTATCATGTACAAAATAACTTGGTCACCATAAAACACAACGGTATATTACCTGAATGATGCCTGAGTATCGGGCCTAAAAAAAATTGCAAATGTTATTTATTTTTGCATTTACGAATTATTTTTATTATTAGTGACGAGTAAGTCACTTGCGGAAGTAATGTGTGGAGTTTCATGAACACAAGATAGCAGGCACCTCCGTCGTGTAATGATCAACAGGCGAGACGCGTGTCCGAGAAGTCGCCGGTTCGAATCGATCTCTTAACGCAGCAGTTCCTAAATTCCCCCTACGCTGTGTCCACCCAGCAGCCGACCGAGTGGCCACTGAGTACCACAGTTACTCGGTCGATAGTTTACGGGTGGCAGAGTAGATCAATGGTTTTTAAAGTACGAGTTGTGACCCAGCAATGGGCCGCCGAACGTCAAGCCCTAGTTCCCCTTGCCAGTGCAAATGTGTGATAATTTACTGCCCTAAAGAAAGCACTGGTCAAAATATTCGTTGGGTCGTGAGTAAGCTTCAAAACCATTGGTGTAAAGGGGTAGTATGGACGATTAGGACAAATACTCTGTTGAGGCGATCTCTTGAGCCCCTTCTTAATGCAGGCCTTAATAAACAGTGGTGGCAGCAACAAATTGTCGGGTTACACGTTCAACGATTGTGTAATAGCACCATCCAGAACAATCTACGGTGCATTTACAGCGCCCCATGACGTTTACAAACTGCACAATAATTTATCTGCAGAACAAACCGATATTAGGCACGGTTGTTTCACAAGGGTGTGCTATTCTTCACGTGATGCAAACCATTAATGAACACATATCCAAATAAGGTCTATCAATCATTGTATGTCAATCTGCGGAGGAACCACCCCATGTGTTGAGCAAATACACGGAACCACGAATGCAGATGGGATTCACGTAGTCGACGGTATGCAGTCCGAGGGAATACATTTCAGCGTAAGCAAAGCAAAAAAAACGCTTTAAATTACCGTAGTTTGGCAGTAGTGTCATTATAATTATCGTGCTGCTTGTGTGACATTATAAATTCTTGCAAATATTTCTAGCTGGTTGTGTAGTGGTAGAGGAGTGCTTAGATATAACCCTGGCCACTTGAATTGAATTCCTAGCTACGTTATCATAAGCTGGATATATAAATTGTTCCCAAGGCAAATCTTTCAACAACCTGTACTGACCAGTGTGGCGAAGTATGGTCAAAACAATCCCTATAACATACACGGCATGGCCAGACCTTCATCCAGCACTGGATTGACAAAATGGCTGTGTTTATTTTATTTGTATTACTGGCATCTACATTTTTGTAAACATTCTCTGTAACAGGACTGTCAACATTTTGAAACAATGTGCTTGTTAATAAATTGCCAATAGTCATGCCGCAGTAGTTATGATTCAAATGTACGGAGATAAATCAACTGTTTAGTGTTCCCAGCGCGATGCCCGTTGTTGAAGTAAGCAAAAAAAACCTGGCTCAGTGATATTTCAGTCTGGCCCGCTACTCTTTGTGCGCCGCCTGCGTGGCCCATCCTGAAATAAAAGTGTGATTGCTTAAACTTGCAGTTTTCACTTGCTTTGCATTCTCCCTACCTTCCCTTCCAACCACATACCAGCAGGTTAAGGGACTGTCTCATTGGTGCCATGTCAACATTCATCAAAATGAAGGAAGAATGAAGAATGCCAGCTATTTATCACCCTAGCCGCTTGGCTTTCATGGTGACGGTGACTCTTAAATCTGGGCCCGTGACTGCTTCTCATTAGAATCTATTCAACACTGCAATGAACATTGCACGGCATTCAACTATTAATTGTGAGAACAATATTAGGTAGCTTTCAATTGCCTTTAAAATGGTAACCATAGAGAATACGACGGCTCTTGTACCACTGTGCCACATGTTATCCAGGCTGTCTCCTTGTGGGAATTCCTAAAATTCCGTACATTGCAGGCCGTGTAGCAATGTTCAAGCTTCACAATGTAGGATTTTAAGGGGCTGTTCGTATTAAAGGATATGCCTATGTCAGTGCATGCACCGCAAAGTTCTTGAAATCTTCAAAGCGATTTTTTAGTTTCGAAAAACCTGCAAAGCATTAAGCATGCAATGTAATCTCATTTTGATATGCTACCGCAATGCATTACAACGGGGCTAAGACAAAACATGGGAGCTAAAAAAGCCATGCCACATTTTGCGGATGCGTATCATGTTTACTAAAGTGGTGGATTTGGAATAGGTGTGTGGAATTAATAGATACTGCCAGAACAACATGCCCCATATGAGTTCTTGACATGTTATCCCAATGTGGCAGGTGATACAATTATCCACAACATTGTGGTTTGCTATAACTCTGCAAAATGCCACTTGTTAACAACATCTTTTCATTTTGGTCCTGCAAAAATAGAAAAAAAATATTTAGAAAACCGAAAAAAACTCAACAGCAATAAATGTTTCAGTCTCATTTCATATCGCGCCATTTCATGGTAAGCAGATGTGTGCACAATTTTGAAACAGGAGTTGGGTATTACCGCGTAAAAATTAGGGATTTGAAATGTGAGACCACAGCGAGTCGACCACCGTGTCGTAATTAGCCTCAGAGACTCACACACAAAAAATCACGTGCGAGCCTCGTGTGGATTTCCAGAGATCCGTCTCGTCCACCTGACAACTTATTCTCCCATCCTATCACAGATACAGAGCCGCCCCTTACGTTTGACATGATAAGCCCTGAGAATGTTTTTTTGGTCTGCAGTCAAACGTGGCATCACTACAGAGACCCTGCTTCCAATATCACGCTGCTTTCATGGCCTACAGGGTCCCTAGTAGGAAGCTTAGTTTTTTTTTCTCCCAAAGAAAAAAGTCCCATATAAAAACACTCCTTTTTACCAGCACCCCACTCCTGCCACAATTGCAAGACGGAAAGTAAGTAAAACGCATATAATGTGCGTGTTTTTAGAAACAACAAAAGGTGGACAATTATTGACGTGTAATTTGTTTTTCGCGAAATTCTTAAAAAAAACCGAGCGGCATCTCGGCTGCGCAGCGTGTGACGTGATATTGGCCCTGTCTAGCCAGCGTCTGCTGCCAAACGGACCGTAGTGGCAGTCCCAGGCTGCTCCGCCTGTGTTTGCCCAACTCCCTGACAATCACCGTTACCGGCATCAGAGTTAATTTCACGTCTGCAGAGGGCTTTTGTCGCTGCTTTCTCGAATATCAACATGCTTGGACTTTTTTTCAAAACGTCCAATTCACACTTATTCCCTGTGCTCTCTTCAGTAGAGTAAATGATTAAATGTGAAGGCACAGCAATCAGTGGCATTACTCTAAGTGGGGTTTCGTGCGTTAAAATTGGATAGGCAACAGCTTTTTGCGGGATTTTTGTATTGACAGTGTCCCATCATTAAAAGGAGCGTTGTCATCAAGAACACCTGGTAAAACATAAACATTTGTTGCACAAGTGTGACTCCTTATGACACAAAGAAGCTCGAAATGACTCCAGATTTTGTTTTCTTAACCAAATCCTGATGACTGATGGAAGTGAAGAACGAGCAGTTGTCAATGTGATGGTATGGTCCCTCAGCTGGTTTGTCACTGTAACACTTTGCATCGAGTTTAATCTCGATTAGATCATTGATATATCTGAACTATGTATCAAACGGCATACATAGGAACAGTGAAATAATAACGCTAATGTAATGTAATGAAATGCACATATAACATAGAATTAACAGTCTTGTTAAGGCTGTGAATTATTTATGTTTTAACATTGAAGCAACATGGTACCAAATGCATTATAGCTCAGCTTCATGAATACCATATGTATATAACACTGGCTAGTGGAGAAAGTGTCGGGATTGATTTGAGTATTTTTTTTAAACGTCCCAAAAATAAACGTCTAAAACGCACGTTTAATTATCCGCTCCATCACAACCAATCTGTGGCTCCAGCAGATTGCGTCTCTGACGCTGGCTTAGCCACTTATTCCGTGTGACATTTAACAGTGTGCTAACACGCACTTATCTGAGAGAAAAAAAACACGCGGAATATTTATTAACTAAGCAGAGGTCAGCATTATTTCAAAAAGAGTACAGCTCAAAGACTAAATGGTTTAATGTGTAAGTACAAGATTGCAGACAGGAAGGTCCATTCATGTCGTATTTATGTCTGAGCTCAACCCTTGACATTTCTGGGCCAATCTTCAGCTAATGTGCAAGAAAGCAAATATTTTGCAGAAGAGGTGAGGGCACACAAAGATCCCATTGTGAGACGGCGTCAAGCCTCCCAGAGTCACCGACATCGCCTTGAGATTAATATGCGTGCCCCCCCCCGCTCTGGGGACACAAGCATGCCCCCCACTCTCGGGACACAAGCATGCCCCCCACTCTGGAGACAGGCGGCACACAGAGCAGCAGCCAACCACACCCCCAGGCTCTTCATCCACGCAGCTCCTGCACTCGATGTTCTTAGAGCAAAATGTCCTTCAATGCAAATACACCTCTCCTGCGCCCGTGATCAGCTCTGTATAGCCAGACGTTTCGGAGTAAGTGACCGCATGACCATGGTGAGCGGTGACTCAGCGGTTAGATTGCCGAGCTACGAACCCATCGTCACGAGTTCGAATCCTGCCCGTTGACAATTTTCTGAACCAGTCCTGGGCTTTCCCTGGTCGACTAATCCTGAAATGGGTACCAAATCCAGTGTTAAAACATTGCCACTAGGGAGATAAAGGCGGCCCAGTGTTGTCCTGGTAACCCACCGACTCGTGTGCCGTGTTGACCTTTATCGGCGCTCACTAACGGCATTTGACCGTAGATTCGTTTATGCTATACGAGGGATCTTTGTCATTGCATGGCGAGAGTGACGAAGTACAGGAAGGATTGACGTGAAGTCTCTACTCATATCGGTTTGTCACAGCTCGATGTGTGATGAGAATTGCTCCCCAATGCTGCTGTTTGCTTGATAGTTGTGTCAAGCGTTCCTCCTCTTTCTTTCACGACATTTTGCCTCCCACGTTGGAGGCATCAACAGGCATAGTTACGAGCGGTTGTAGTTGAAACGTGTTGCGCTATTTATCTGCAGGGCGTTGAGAGCACATTCTGTGTATTTTTTTTGATGTTCAGCATCAGAAAAGAACAACTATTGATACATGAAGTCTAATGATTTAATGGAGGTGATATTTGTAAAACAGTACTTTGTGACCCTCGGGTGAAAAGTGCTGTATAAATGCAATTGTTATTATTAAATTCTCATCTCATCTCATTATCTGAAACCGCTTAATCCTATATAGGGTCACGGTGAGCCGGAGCCTATCCCGGAAACACAGGGCGTAAGGCAGGAATACACCCGACGACGGGACGCCAGTCCATCACCGGGCATTGCGGGACAATTTTAGTCTGCGAGCCAATCAACCTATCCAGGAGCATGCTTTTGGACTGTGGGAGGAAACCCGAGTACCCGGTGAAAACCCACGCGGACACGGGGAGAGCATGCAAACTCCACACAGAAAGGCACCCGAGCCGAGAGATTCGAACCCGGGACCTTCTTGCTGTGAGGCGTCAGCGCTAACCACTGGGCCCACAATCTAAATATCCAAATTTGTAAATGTTTATTTTGAACCCATCTCATCTCATCTAATTGTCAGGACCACTTAATCCTGTACAGGGTCGCGGTGAGCCAGAGCAGGGATATACCCTCGATGGGACGCCAGTCCATCACCGGGCACTGAGGGCAAATTTTGTCTGCGAGCCAATTAACCTATGCAGCAGCATGTTTTTTGGACTGTGGGAGGAAACCGGAGTGCCCGTCGAAAACCCACGCGGACACGGGGAGAGAACATGCAAACTCCACACAGAAAGGCACCCGAGCCGAGATTCGAACCCGAGGCCTTCTTGCTATGAGGCGACAGCACTACCGACTGGGCCACCGTGCCGCCATATTTTGAACCCCACAAATAATACTGTGAGGCAACAATTTTGAACTTTTTCCTTTTTAACGTAGGTCACCTAAAATTTATGTCTGAAAGTAATCGAGGTGTGCTGCTGAATCAAATAATGCGTGATATTGTAAAATTTATTTTGAGGTCACAGACTTGAAGAGACACATGTGTACTTTAGGTTACTTTTGAAAATCAATTTGTACAAATGTTTGCACGTAAACATTCAGAATTATGTGACGTTCAAATATATGTATGATTTTGCTAGTGTAACTCAGAAGGTAACACAGAGATAGGGCAAAAGGCTGCTATTATTTAAGAGTATAGTATTTTCTTCATATATTTGAACACTGTATTTATTTGTACATTATATGCATAAGTAAATACATCGTAGGAACCTTTCTCGGTTAGTTTTTGCTGAATGCTGAAAAAATCCTCCTAATAAGGGAGCAAAATTTCAAAAGTACACCCACTTGGGAGTACTTTATTGAAGCGAGTGTGTTTATTCCTGCAGAAGGTTTTGCTATTGGTGCCCTGCGGCTCAAGGGTTACTTGACGTCCCTGAGAAAATAAACTGGACAACACAGGTCTCTGATGAATGACCTCCAGAACTGCTCAGAGACCAGTGAGCAGGGCCAGAGTGGCCACGTCTCTACATGTGAGTTACCCCTCAAGGCTCATATATTTGAGAATAATCGTGCAAATAAATAAAGAGAACTTTCTTTTTCTCTCCGCACGATGAGTTTATTGCGTTTTGTCATTAAACTTAAAAGTCCATTTATTTTCTTGTCCTAAACTGCAGCAGTTTGAAATGCTATGGTCGAGGATGTTTGGAAATGTCTGGCCACCCGTGTGATGGTTAGATATATGAATAATTTGTTTAACATTTTAAAACACTTTCCTTTTTGGTCATTTCACTGCTGGCTGTAGGGTTCTCACAGTACGGGTTGGTCTCGGCGTTGTTTGACCGTATTCCATGAAGATGCGTGCTATGGGTTGGCAGAGCGGATCGGAATCCAGGAATAGTTCGGATATTATTCACTACTGATGGTCGTCGTTGCCAGGATTCGAAAAAAGGTTGCCCGATTTATCGCACAGTGCGTGAACAATTTCCACATCTCCACCCCAATGCCATCTGAATTTATTCCCGCTTCCAAATAATTACCACACATTTAGCTGGTGATAGTTAGCAGTGATTCATCATTAATTATTATCCTTCACAAATGCCAAGCACTCACTTATGCAAAGGTGACATTTTTGTACGACGATAGCCACGCTGTGATTTACCAACGCCCGGCGGGGGGATTTGCCCGACATTCCTGTGTGCGTGCGGCCACAACGAAGGCATATTCGCGAGACGACGTGACGGCCGAATCGGTACAAAGCGTGCGCGTTGCCATCACACTGCGACGGACACTTCACACACGTTTATGAAGATGCTGCGCAGGCCTCGGCCACATATTTGGACATTCCCCTCCCTCGTACAGCCGCGTGTGCTGCTGCTGCTGCTGCTTCTGCTGCCACTGAAATCCACACGAGCGGTGACCGGACAAACGGGCAACTGGGCAGTCGTTCCGCGCAGGAGAGCGCCGCTGCCTCTCACTCTGCTGACCTCCTCACCCCGGCCAGTGTCCACCTACAAAACGTGGACGAAGCTGGCTGAGCTCTTCAGTTAGCGCACTCCACTTTCGAGCAGACAAAACTAAAATAAAATCCCCTATTACAGTAGGCTCCTTGTGCTGGACGGGCATGGCTTTTTTCCTCGACCGTATATATTATTTTTTCTCTTGCAGCGGCTGCCGTAAGCTCAAAAATCCAAGCAGCCTCCATATTTGACCTTTGACCCCGCCCAAGTTGTAGCCATCAAACCCGGCTTAAACACACAAACATCGCCAGCTCGTGATGAGAAACGCATCCAGGGTCTCCACGGAGCGCAGGTAAACAAGCCGGCGGGAGACAGCCGCGGCTGCCCTGGGCCAAGGGTTGGTGGAAACTATTAACAGCTTCCAGGCATTGTTTTAACAGATTGGATTTTACCGTTAATAAAATCAGTGGCACGTTTGCCAGATGAGGAAATGCAATCTTTCATTTTACCACTTTAGCTCGAGGCTCTGTCTTATCTGTTTATCTTCTCAAATGAGGTTATGTTATTTCTCTTTTCTTCTTCACACAACTGTTTAGGTTAGTGGCTCTAGTTTATGTATTTCACTCTGACTTAATAAAGTGGACTTTGCGAGGGATCCCACGCAGCCAAGTTCCTGAAGTTTAGACTTTTTTTTATTAGGATGTAGGGTCTTTATTACAGTCGCGTTTCTTGCCAGCAGATTATAGCAAAACATTGGTAATGCTGAAGTAGGTGCCAGCATTTGTTAGACCGTATTGGATAGAATGCAGTTTCATGCAGACACAGTTGTTAAAAATCAACCAACGATAGTTACGTTTATTTAAGAACATAATTATTAACATGTGAGTCTGTGGTTGCACCTTAACGTGTATAAACATTTGTAAGCGGCAAACCTCATTACAACATATGAGTATCTCAAATGACACACTACTCTGCTTTTAGAATGTTTACATACATATTAACGGAGCAACAGCGGTTTGTCTGCGGTAAGTCTCTCAAATCCGTCCCAGCATTCGTCTCCTACATCCGCGTTCGACATGTCCCGAGTGCAGTAAATCTTATCGTTGTGCGCTCTCGCTGAGCACAATGAACGGGCGAGTTAATGTACGGCTGTAAATATAAAACAAACTTTACATATAAAACAATTCTTCTTGGCCGGGGGAACCTTGATTTGAACTGCAGGTGTCGTACAGACCAGGTAAAAATAACAGTCGACCCTCGCATGACCAGTGGCGGCCTCCCAACCCTCCTCCTTGGCTTCCACTTCCACAGACGGCGAATGCCTCTCTCTCGGATGAGCACACAGCAGGACCTGTCATCAGCGGCTGGCAAATATCACTCTTTACGCCGCACGAATGCACGGACGATCTGCAGGAAAGCAGCCAGCCAGCTGGACATAACACCACCCGATTGTTTTTCACGCTAATCAAACTAAGTTTATGGCGAGCGCTGATCCAAACCCATACCTGCTGGGTCTGTTTCTCTGGCGTTGTTCAGCGGCTACGTTTTAAGAGTCATGTCGCAGTCCCTGTTACGTGAAATTAATGCTTAGTGCATTGCGCTCTGCGGAGTTTCGAAAGGAAAGTGTGAAATTTAATAAAGTACAGACAGAGGGCATATGACCTAGTTTATCTACAGACCTCTTGTAAATTTATCAACCGACAGGCTGCTGGGAAATGCATTGGCCTGTTGTTAAACTTAATGGCCCAACACTCCCTTCCTTGCACAATACTTAATCCCAAAACGAGACCTCAGTCACAATCACAAACGTTTCTGATGGTTTTCGCACATTAAAACGTTTTGTGAGTCACTCGTTTCCGTGCGCTGAACAATAATGAAAGTTAGCAAGCAGTTCCAACTATCGAAACCTCAAAAGATTCACGAAAAAATTGGTTCTCTGGAACTTATAAACTATGGCCACAATGCAAAAAAAATAACCAAAGTTTAACAAAGTTTGAAAAAATATCCAATTTTAAGAGCATCCATTTTAATGAGCATCCATTTGGCAGGGAATTGCAGCTCATCAGAAAATAAGCTACTCTTAATAAAAACCCCATTGTAAATGACACAATTCCCTCAAGTTTTTCTGTGGCCTTTTTTATGGGCAGCGTGTGTAGAGGTGAACATGGAGGAGGCCAGGGCACGGCAGGAAATGTGGTTTCTCATTCACCGACACTGGCCCAAATGCTCGTAAATAAGACGACCTACGGCGATTGATTAAACAGGTGAACATGCAAAGTGTGTGCTTCCTTCTTCTGGCACATTGATGATCTCTCAACAGTCATTAAATCTATAGTTGCATGTTCAAACGAAGTTTAATACTATTTTCCCCCTTTCTACCTCTAATTCCAATTGTGTTTTGCTGTCGTGTCACAAGATGAAGAACATATTATTTCGAACGGTTCCAGTTAGCAGTGATTAATTTTATTGCAGACAAAGAAGATCTCACAAACACTGCTAAAGTCCCCTTCCACAGGCCCCTCCGTTCACACTGAGTAAAACCCGTTGTGCATGTACTGCAATGTTAGCCACAAGTCGATTGAACCGATTCAGCTAAAATGCAGTACGGTCCTGGGCTGTTTAATTACAACACTCTCAGTGATGTTAGTTTTGGACTCGTTCTCTTTCCCAAACTGGTCACCTGTGCACATGTATAGAATGGGCATTAATATAGGGATGTTCTCATATACTAAACTGCCACTTGGGTAACTGTGCTAATTGAGTGACATTTATTTTACTGACAATTAACCATCACATTCGTGAAAAAAGTTCTTTGTTTTAGCTTTTGCATGTTCAAGTAGGCTGATGATAAATTATCTAGAGGATTTATTCGGTGGGTCACTGCCATATTCACACATAGTCGTCGTGGAGCAAGGGATTCAGCTCTCGTGATTTATTCCCTTCCAAAACGGGAGATGTACAAATTTCACAATGCCAACTATACAGCACATATCCTAGCGCAAACTGAGAACACATCTCCCGAAGTTGAAGGAATATACAGCGTTATGTCGTACATTCGAGGGGTCAGCACTGGTATCTTGTCAATGCTACCACCGGTTGAATCATGAACTGTGGAAAAGTCAAATGTGGTTCTGGAAATCTTGCGAAAAAAACGAAATCATTCACAGCAGCCATCAGAAGTAACAACTGTGCCATAGCTCCCAGCATGCACCATATTGCATTCTAAATGTCAGTGATTTGTACTTCACGACATTTAGGCCAGGGCGGCGCGGTGGCCCAGTGGTTAGTGCTGACGCCTCACAGCAAGAAGGTCCCGGGTTCAAATCTCTCGGCTCGGGTGCCTTTCTGTGTGGAGTTTGCATGCTCTCCCCGTGTCCGCGTGGGTTTTCGCCGGGTACTCCGGTTTCCTCCCACAGTCCAAAAGCATGCTCCTGGATAGGTTGATTGGCTCGCAGACTAAAATTGTCCCGCAATGCCCGGCGATGGACTGGCGTCCCGTCGTGGGGTGTATTCCTGCCTTACGCCCTGTGTTTCCGGGATAGGCTCCAGCTCACCGTGACCCTATATAGGATTAAGCGGTTTCAGATAATGAGATGAGATGAGACATTTAGGCCTGAGCTTGATTGTGCTGTCTGAATCCGAGGGAATTTTGTCCAAGTTCATTGTATGCAGCATGGCATTTTCTTATTCAGTGGCTGTGCTTCACGAACCTTTGGCCCTAAGAGCAATGCAATTATGGGGCCTGTATTGTGTGTGTTTTCCTCGTGGCAGGCAGCCCGCATGAACCATAACACGCTGTCCCTCAACATGGCTCAACCCAATGCTCCCACAATCTCCTGGCACTGACCTGCCGAGGTTCTTGGCTCGCAAAAGACAATTTTATTCCTCCCCAAAAGACATTCCGTGAAAACGCCGTGAAAGAGAGTAAGCAAGCAAGTGAGCAACCCATTGTAGTTTTATCTCGAAGACAAAGTACCAGGTGGATGCATGGTACAATTAAATATAAATGAACTCTTCGTTGTACTTAGGAGATGTTGGTATACTCCATTAGAGCTCAGCGGGTGAATACTTGAACTCATCTCATTTTTCTCATTATCTGAAACCGCTTAATCCTATATAGGGTCACGGTGAGCCGGAGCCTATCCCGGAAACACAGGGCGTAAGGCAGGAATACACCCGACGACGGGACGCCAGTCCATCGCCGGGCATTGCGGGACAATTTTAGTCTGCGAGCCAATCAACCTATCCAGGAGCATGCTTTTGGACTGTGGGAGGAAACCGGAGTACCCGGCGAAAACCCACGCGGACACGGGGAGAGCATGCAAACTCCACACAGAAAGGCACCCGAGCCGAGAGATTCGAACCCGGGACCTTCTTGCTGTGAGGCGTCAGCGCTAACCACTGGGCCACCGCGCCGCACGAATACTTGAACTGCATGACTTAAATAACTCTCGGTTTTTGTTACACAGCATTCGTTATGTTACAGCATATATGGCAAAAGGCTTTTTTCAACCAATTGTACATACAGTATGATTACAGTACTTAGGTTTAGAACGCAGCTGTCATTTAGTGGCATTTGAAGAATTTTCAATAATAATACGGAGTTTTAGTTTTTACTTCTTAAAAGCATCATGTTATGGTGCCTGTTCTTTTGAAGACTGCATGTCAAACGTCTGCCTCTGAATGTCCAATGCAAACTGGCACTTGGCTCTAAGACCATAAGCCCCCCTCAAGCCCAAAGACAGCCCCATCGCACGTGTTCACATGACCTCAACAAATCATGACCCATGACCTCCGAGCATAGATGGAGATCGTGAGAGCCTGCAGCCGGTTGCTTGCAGCTGGATTCGAGAGCTGGGTACTGCGCTTACACCAGTCACTCTCATTTGCTCTGCTCCCCACTTACAACAACAGTAGGTGCTGTGGGCTATAGGCACCCGTAGAACGTCCACCGAGGAGCCGGAGTGATGAAATCATAAATTCGGCTCTTATGCAATATGCTTGTTAGATTATTCCCTGCAGAAGCCAAAAAGATGGTGATAACTTGGGAAGGCCTTTATCTAGCAGTGGATTGATTATGGCTAGGCTTGATTTATCCAGACCACATATTTGCATGTTGTTTGTGTACATGTTTTGTCAATCCACAAACTGAATGAGGAAGTCACAAGACATGCAGGTTGTGGGAGTTATTTAACCTTATTTCAACACCCTGGTCCATGAAGGTTAGTAAGGTGGGAGCATAGATGTACATATCAGAATGGCTTGTGCTGCATCTTTTTTTGTGCATGGTTGCATTATTCATCCAAGCACTGTATCTAAGATCTTACTGGAAAGATTTGGAATGGGTAAAGACCCAACTGAGAAGTTTACAAGAAGCTATTTAATTCCTGTCTCTTATGGAAGTATGAATTGATTGTGTAGTTTATATCTCCGTGGTTCACGCAGAGGTTAACCTGGCATTGTCTCATTATCTCATTATCTGAAACCGCTTAATCCTATATAGGGTCACGGTGAAGCCGGAGCCTATCCCGGAAACACAGGGCGTAAGGCAGGAATACACCCGACGACGGGACGCCGGTCCATCGCCGGGCATTGCGGGACAATTTTAGTCTGCGAGCCAATCAACCTATCCAGGAGCATGCTTTTGGACTGTGGGAGGAAACCGGAGTACCCGGCGAAAACCCACGCGGACACGGGGAGAGCATGCAAACTCCACCCAGAAAGGCAGCGGAGCCGAGAGACTCGAACCCGGGACCTTCTTGCTGTGAGGCGTCAGCGCTAACCACTGCGCCACCGCGCCGCCCAACCTGGCATTGTGTGGTATTATTTATCGTGCTGGCAAGACTAAAGAGTAAAAAAAACATTCATGGACAATAAAAAGACTTAAACATAAATGTTACTTCATGGCAGGGGCGTCAGCTGGTGCAGTGGAATGCTGTATCTAAATGTGGGTAGCTATCCGTAATTACAGTGGTTTTACAAGCGTAGTCAGGTGATGTTCTCAGCCTGGTAATTAATAGCCGGAAGGGAAACAAATCACAACAAATGAGTTTTTTTGCTTAACTTGAAAAAAAAATCCTTATCTTGGAGCATCATTTAATAATGGTCTTTGGCTATCATGCGACAAGCATCTCTACATGTGAATAAATAATCCGAATAACTGCTTACTTAGATCTTAGTGTGATGTCTGTTTCCCCAGATCTCTCTCTGGCGTCCGGGGCTTCACGGCTGTGTGAGAGGTCTGGCTGGATTGTGCGTCCCGCGACACGCCGTTCAGAGCACAATAAAAAAACTGAAGCAAACATGTCTAACAAACGGTATAATTATTAATATTAATCCCACACCTGTCAAACAGCGTGCGTTACAGCATTGGGCCCATAATGCCACACGTTGAGTGGTGACCTCGCCAGAAACACAAGCGCAGGCGGATTTCACGTGGTGCGTCAACAATGTGTGCGCTGTCCTGCTGCGCGCAACGAAAACCTCCATCCCTAACCATTACCGCATCTCCTTACAGGCGGAAGCGCTTAGTATAGACACACGTGCCTCAGCGGTTCAGGAAGGATGTTAATTTTAGCATGCTGTGGGATGTCCGCACGGGGGGGGGGCAGAGAATGGGGTGGTACATGCTCGCAAAAATAGTCCATCAATTGAGGAAGAATTTTATAAACTTCCAAGTCAATTGTGTCCGGTCATTTGGAGTCATTATGGAGCCACTGGTTAGCGTCAATGGCATCAAGCTGAAAGCCACGCTCGCGAGCGCACATGGCCGGCTGTGCGCCGCTAGATTGCGCCAAACAAATGATTACGATGCCACAATCAATTTTCTGTATTAACGAAATAGGTCCTGATTGCCGAGGGTGAGATGGCGAGAGGAGATTGGGTACGGGCGGCAGGGAAGGAGCTAGGGAAATGGAACATGGTGAGATACTGTGTTGAATTTATCACTTTGAAATTATAGCAACAACAACAGCACGAATTTGGAACAATCTTTGGAATAAGTTTCATGAACACTTGGCCAGAAATTAAAAACAAATATTCATACAACTTTAAAACACTATGATTTAATATTTCAAAATAATATAATATTTATTGCAGATGGTCGCGCCAACACAAATACAATTTAACAGTTTTAACTTATGGAAGTGCTACACAATGGACAATGGCATTCCTGCGTGATATTGTAAAAAAAACTGTGATAAAACGTGAAATAAAATAACAATTATTATTCTAACAAATTGGAGCCCTTTGTTGATTCACTGCTGCATGAAGGCCTTCCCACGAAATGTTTGCCATGGTAGTTATTATAGCGTATGTTATCCACATTGGTCTGTGTGGGTTTGTCAGCCATTGCCCTGTCACTGTTAGCCATTTCCATAAACTCGACTCAATCGCCAGGCACATAGTGAATTGCTCCAGCCACTATGGGACAGCTCCCGCTGATTTTTAAATGCCTACATATTTATGTGTGTCTCCGTATACATTTCCTCCCGACTACAGTGCCCATTTCTACAAATCCACAACAGATTCATTGAAGGAGAAGAATGTTTTGTCTTTGACCACATGAAATGACATTTGTAGTCATCCAGGCTTGATCGACTTTGTTGTCGTTTCGTCTGATCTCCGGCCGTATGTCTTGGACACTCGGGTAAAGAGAGGGGCTGAGCTGTCAACCGATCACCACCTGGTGGTG
>JAZEWT010000006.1:12122810-12136725 GCA_036362905.1 Mordacia mordax
CCCGTGTCCCCCCGCCGTCTGACTTTTAAGCGTGGCCAGCCAGTCGCCTTCGCTGTCATCAACGGTAGCGCTGGATACAGTAGCCCTCTATGTCCTGTAATGATGGACGCTAGGCTTTGTAAATTGTTCTGCGGCATTGCTGGCGATCTTCTGGTGCTGGATCTGGATGACTGTTTGGATGGCAGCTGGCTGACCACTTGTTCGCTGGCTAACTGACTGGCTGACTGCCCCTACTGGCCGACTCACTGGCTACCTGGCTAGCTGGCTGATCAGATGACTGACTGACCAGCCTGAGAAAGCGCTTTCAGTGTGAGACTGCAGAAAAATATAGGGAACCTAACTACCACCTAAATAGGTGCAATTTTGAAAAGACGCTGGAGTGGTGTAATTGAAATAATTGTATAGCACTGCTCATGCAACTCACTTGACGATTATGTTGATTGAGGGGCTTGCACATAATACTTTGGGGTATGAGCCCCTTACACTTAAAAAGCCTTGCGCGATGGCAATAACCTTGAATCAAAGGTTAAGGCAGTTGAGCCCCTCCATTATTTGTATACAAACCACTGCAGCTATGCAAAGCAAGAAATGCACGCAAGAAAGACAGCCCTGCTGCCAGAATGCTGCACGACTTGATAGGAAATAGCGATAGGGAGCAAACGTGGCCTTGCAGTTTTATTGAAAGCTGTTAAAAGGATAATCATCAGTAATAAAACATTGCATATTATCAGGGTCACCTCCTCCTTACCATCAGATACACGCTGGTTTGCTAACCACAAGCCTGGGCTACACCGGGAAATGATGTTATGCAATAAAAAAATTTGTTTACTCTCGAATTATACAGGGAGTGTCTTATCAGTTATCACCAATGCTCAAAATAAACTTATGGTTAGATCCTACAATTAGATAGATTAGCTGCCACAGAATTAAAACTGCACTTCATTAACTCTTGGGAAGTTTTTGGAAGATTTAAAAAGAGGACATTTTCGGCACACTAAGAAAAGTACGTGTCGAGGGATATGACGGCCCATTAATTTATTTGCTGTGTAATCTTTGAGATTTGCCTTGTAGGGTTCAGATAGTTTGGGTTGTAATACAGGCGATACCAATGTGAAGGGAAATCTCATTCGCAGACGAACAACAACAAATATTAGTACGTTCCTCGTTCCCATGAGCGTACAGCCTCAGGTCTTGTTTAAAAACAACACGTTTGGGGTCTCAATGGGTTCTCACTTGGTTACATAGGAGGTTTCTCTTTCTTCGGTGCTTCCTCTCTAATCTGTAACGTCCTTCCAAGGGCCATGCGAAGTCTTGACTCCCCACCTCCTGTTCAAGTCCATGCTCAAGTCTTTCCTTCTCTCCCTGATCCTATGACCGCCCAGTTTTCGATTGGAAATATATCTAAAGTAATCTCTATATACGTCTTTTCTGCAAAACGTTGAATGCCTCACTGTGAGAACTGCTCTCAAAAGCTGCTCTCAAGAATTGCTCGCGAAGGAGGGAGGAGGAATGCTCGACATGGTTATCCCCAAATAGCAGCTGATGAAAGTGATTCTCATACGAGGAGCTATGAAAGCCTCCATAAATCTCTGCACCACTGCGTTGTACAGTTGCTTGAAACCATGCAGTAACATTGAGAATGTTACTGCATGGTCATGTCATCTGCAAATTAAACGCTAAAACCGCCGGTGACCCGAGTTTCCGGATATGGCTAACGTTGTGGACTGGAGCTGTAAAGTTGCGCTATTTTATAGACATTTAGACTAATGAGCAACAATGTGCGTACGTACATATGCTCCATACTGTGTTCTGCTGAGCAAAATGGACAATCACGAGGCATTGAGCATCGTTACTGGGCACTGCATACTTAGCGGTATGGTGACGGAAGTTTGTGCTTATACCCCCGTTGTAGTTATGCGGATGATATCAGTGCGTGTGTCACTGCCGTCAAACAATCGCGATTGTCCAATTGTGTCTCCAATGTATCGGCATTCTCCTCGTGGTCTAAACGAGGGCTTTGCCCCCGTGAATGCCCCTCCCCGTAATGCCCATTTTGTCGTGAGACGCTGCGATCATTCGCGGTTTTCCCACACCCTGCTTGGAACTACAGAGGCGCAGCGAGTAGCGCTGTCGCCTCACAGCAAGAAGAATCCGGGTTCGATTCCCGGATCGGGTGCCTTTCTATGTGGCGTTTACGTGTTCTCTCCCCGTGTCCGCGTGACTCTTCATCGGGTACTCCCCTTTCCTCCCACCGTCCCAAGACACAATACTGCCCAGTATAAAATGCCTACTGAGAAAATTTCCCCCAGTGCCTTGCGATGTACTGGCGTCACAATCTGGGTATAACTCTGCCTTGCGCCCTGTCTGATGGGATAGGCTCTGCCCCCCTGCGACCCTATACAGGATTAAGTGGGTATTGACAATTAATGAATTTCCTGAGATGTTGTTACGTGCTTACCCCTCCCCGCTAGACAACTGATAAAAAGAGCTACATAGCTCAACGGATCCTTCCAGCTCAAGTGAAACGTTGCGGCCCTGACTCTGCAGTGGGAACCGGCGGAGTCTGAAAACGATTGTAATTGGTAATGCAGTCGGAAGTGACGAACATTGCCCTCGCTCTCCGCCGACGATGTACGCGGCAATGCAAAGTCCAGTTAAATGATGAATGTCAGAGATCGAATTCCAGTGGTTGGTCTGCGTGCTCGGTACGCAGAGCAAGGCAAAGAGATGATATTTAGTGTGTTTTACTGGCAGAAGATGTAAGAGTTAAAAGTTCGAGTTTCACGAAAGTCAGTGGAATTCCACCATTTTTCCTGCATTGTTGAGATGGTGGAAACCGTAAAACAAAGAATTCGCTTTGGTTTTGTGTGTTTTTAGACTGCATGAAGCGTAATACATTTCTTTAATGGTCATTTATGATGTATCAAGATCTAGAGTTGACGTATTGATTGCTTCAAATGTGTTTGACAAAGTATCTAATACGTATGTCTGAAGCACGTGCACGTGTGGGATACGAAATGTTCCCCCCCTAATTAGGTCAGTGACACAATAAATCCCTGGCAGTGAACACCGAGCATTTAAAATCAGCGGAGCGCTTACACTGCCGGACATCCTTGCAAAGGAACATGAGTAGCGCATATGTTGAAAATAATCGAGTAAAATAACAAATAATTAACAAACAATAGTTTTCCCCTTCCTTTCTTCCCAAGCTCGGTAACTGCTCAGTGGTTATAATTGTCGGCAATCGCTTTTGGCAATCTCAACGACCTCCTCGGTATCATCTGTGTAAAAAGCAACATTATGACAACCCTCATAACACTTGGGACTATTGCGCCTGATCCCCCAACTCGCTTTATGACTCCTGATATAAGCTCGCTTGACACCTTGACTCAAAATAAACTAAGGTGACTTTTTGAACTTTTCTGTCTCCTCTCTTCTAAGGCGCAGGCATTGATTAGAAAATACAATCGTGAACACCCAATATTTGTCTCTGCGTTACTCTTGGTTCAATGCACCGAGAGATATACTTTAAAGATAGCAAGTAGCAATTTCAACCAATGAGCATGGGCGAGGCAGACTCTCACGCGATCGAAAAATTACGAGATCGGAAGTGGCGAATTTACAAATGAAAAATAGTACGACAATAACGGGAAACTACGGCATTTTAATGGCACGATAATGTTTTTTTTAAAAGGAAGTCGGTACAATTACGCATCAGTTCAAATAAAGTGGAAAATATCAGATTGTCAGTGCAAAATGAGCTTTTATTCTTCATCTTTTGTTTTTTTCGTGAATTTTCACATGGAATTCACCTGGGTGCCAGCCAGCGCTCTGGCTAATAGCAGGGAGCGTCGTGGCAGCCCCTGTGCGTGCAATGGAAAACAGATTTTGGCGGTTCCCCACTTCCATGCCCCACTTCCATTCCCCTTCCCAACCTCCCAGCATCTCATCCTTTCCCCCTGCCGCATACTCCCTGTGCCCCCAACCCTTCCTCAAGACCCCACGTCTACCCTGATTTAGCAGCTTCCCCACCTGACTCTATGATCTCAACCTCCACTAGCTCTTTCCACCACCTTCCACTCGCTGTGTAAAAAGGCACTGATTTAATAGTTAATACGGACCCATTATCACGGGTTTGATTCCCGACTCTGGTGTATTTCTGCGTGGTGTTAACATGTTCTCCCCGTTTTTTTTTGTCTGGGACTCTGGTTTACGTCCATACTCCAAACAGCTTAATTGGCCTGCTGACTAATTTGCCCTCAGTGTCCCGCATTGAACTGGCATCTCATCCTTGTTATAGCCCTGTTTTGTGGCCTGTGGCTGCCAGGATAGGCTCCAACTATGACCCTCTACAGAATTAAGCTGATACTGATAATGAATGATACAGTGCAAACTATTGAGTTTCACGATAAAAACATTGAAATCACGCGTTCAAAAACTTGATTATTTATAATGTACTTTTGCGGCCAAGATTTGATAATTTATATTCAAACAATTAGGTTGAAGATAACTGTCTAGGCAAAGCAAGTGTGAAAAGTTATAAACGAGACGTTAAAAATGATACAAGACGAATGTAATATGATTACAACGCTGACTCGGTTTTCAGTCAAACGTCTAGTGAATGGATGTTATCTACTTCCAAGATGGAATCTGCATTCGACGTAATTTTAATTGCGTTTAATTTTATTGTTATTATTACTGCTATTAGATTATGTATTACGCTGCTTAATGCTGTTCATAATATTTAAGTTGTTATAAGATATAATCATTGCTGTGTTTATAAGCTCGTCACATAAACATTCGGATTTAACAGACTTTTAGGTCCCTTTTCCCATATTAGTCTGTGAAATCGAGGTTTTACTGTACATGCCTACCTTTCATCGACTGCCATTAACATCGCACGCAACAAAAACACACATTTTAAAACTCGCAAAAGTTCACCAAGTAACGCCGAACAAGGCCCAGTCTAATCCCACACAACACGCCGTAGAACTCAACATCGGGCAGAATTCGTTGCCGTGTAACCCCTTAACCCGCACGGATTTCCGTGTAGCCCAGGACGGACCTTAGGTCCAGGTTCTTCTCCTCGCTGCACTGTGTAAGCCACACGAAAACGTTTTAATCGCGACGTTCAAAATCATCGGCTGACCGCGAATTTAACCATAACGCAATACGGAGGCCCACTTTGAAAAGGGTCCTTGAAGTCGACATGCGTGAAAGCCGCGCCGGGTGGATGGTTCCGCTTGGGAGAAAAAAATGAAACCATCGAACAGGGGAGCCCTGCACATATTGCCGAACATTAAGTGTGAATATCAAGAGCTCATAACTTCCAGGGCTGCCTGAAAGACGTTGCTCTTTAATAATGGCAAGAGTTGGGGTGGACGAGTAACTCAAGGGGCTCAAAGATCCAGGCACCAGATGGAGCGAGTGGCATCGCTTCGGGTTAAAGAACCCTGTTTACAAGCAGCCGCTTTCAATTACAATATTGTGCAACTTTTGTTTTCTTCTTGCTGAACACAAAGCCAGCCTTTGGTGGACACATGGGTTTTTTTTTAAAGGGAAATGTTACAACTTAATCCAACAAATAAAAAAATATATCCTCGTCATATATTTGAAGGCATAAAATCTGAAAGATTGGTTGTTGTTTTTACGTGACAGGTTTTCACGATGTTGCCCTATAAGCTGTGATGTGTTTTCCAGTTGTATCACATGCTGTTTCTGAAGAAGCTCCAGAACGTGAAGCGTAACATTGAACAACATGACCAACAATTCGCGGTACATCCTTCAAACGCGTCAAAGCACAATGTGCACTTGTTTAATCGAGCAGATTCATAGCTTTGTGTTTGGCCGTGTTTCCTACAGATTGCTCACCACGGCGTGCATTGAGAGTGGGCTGTCCGCCTGCGCCATGTGCGTGCTGCGCAGGGGACGCTGTACGCATTGTAGATTCGCGTCGATCAATTTCATATAAATAAACAGAGACAACGTACAATTGGCAGTGAGTGCTCGTTTACCTTCCTCAAATAAACACAAGCACTCGCTGTAAAAATGTGTTCCCTGTGGGGTAAAATCTAGCACATTCTCATCTCCAGAATTAAAGCCATTTGTTTACTGAAACGGCAATTATTAATATGTCAGTTGATATATTTTTATTTTGAGAAGATCGCATACCCGCTGGGCCTTGTATGACGCACGCATGCATGATCTGCTTGGGAATGATGGACGTGGAGTACACGCATTGTACCCGGGTCCTTTGTGCTGCAGAGACACTGCCTGTGCTCAACTCTGGGTTGAAGACTTCGCTCCTCCGCTTATGACTGTCTTTCCCTACGCTGTCGTTTTTCAGACCTCTGTCTTAAGTCGCTTGAATCCCCTCGCTAACCTCGAGTACTTCCCCCACTTCGCAAACAAAAATCCTTAAGAATCCGCATTGTAGTAAAGACATGGACACGGCAGTGTGAGGAATCCGCCGAGAGGTGGAGAAGGTAGGCACGCAGTCAGCTGGTGCCAACATTTGCCAGGCACTGTGTCCTATATATTGTGATGTTATTCATTCATTATCAATACCCGCTTAATCCTGTACAGGGTCGCGGGGGGGGGGAAGTTGGAGAGTGGAGCCTATCCCGGCCGACAGAGGGCGCAAGGTGGGGGAATACCCAGGATATGACACCAGAACGTCGCAGGGTACACTTTTTATGGCAATTTACTCAGCAGACCGATTAACTTAGACAGCAGCATGGCTTTGGATGGTGGGAGAATACCGCAGTACACGGGAAAAAACCCACACGGGCACAGGGAGAGAGAGAACAGGCAAACTTCACACAGAACGGCACCCGAGTCAGGAACCGAGCTCTGCTGTGAGGCAACAGCGCTACACACTGCGCCACCATGCAGCCCCTATTATGATGTTATTGCTCTATGAATTAATGAGTATTAATTGTTATGGGAGGGAACCAGAGTACATGGAGGAAACCCACGCAGAATAGTGGGAGAGAAAACACAAATTCCACACAGAAAAGCACCTGAGTGGGACTCCAACTACCGCAGGCAGGACTTTCTTTCCATGAGGCGCAGATGTTATCAATGCGCCACCCTGTCGCCCATCATCTGGCCATCATCTGGATTTTACATATTCGCGTTGGCCAAAAGCCTGATGATGCCTCCAACGTGGGAGGTGAAACGTCGCGAAGAATAGAGGAGGAGCGCTTAACACGGCTACTCCGAAAGAACAGTTTGTGAGAACAATTCTCATTCATAGAGCTGTGAAAAACTACACCAATAAAAAACCATTAAATCCCTCCACTACTTTTCTTGCAACTTTGTAGATGCTCACATTGCTGCCCCAGTGTGTAGACTGCCTTGAGAGGCGATCACGTTCACAATACTTAAAAGTCTGAGCTATGTTACGGTACTCAGATTGTTCGTGATGTAGAAGATAACTTAATGTGCATACACACTGGTGCCCACTAAGACTAATTGATTAACTTTTTTCCAGGTTCATATTTACGTAACTGGTAAGTGGCGGCATGTTTCTTGCAGATGAATTAAGTTTTAAGTACTTGTATTTGTTTCGTGAGATGAACGCATCATATTTAAGGACTGCAAATTGACACCTATGCATACATATCCGTGAAAATGTTCGTTATTATTTTCACTGCGTGCTACGAGAAACCCACGTGTAAGTTTCGTCTCATGGCCATAGCCCAGTTAGAATATGACTGATTAACGTTTTTGCAGTTTCTGCTCTATAGCTCCCAAATGTGTTTTGCACCCCATGTTGTTTGACATTGCCTCTCAATAGTGATTAGTTCCTGATGAAGCTCCCAGAATGTGGAGCAAAACGTCAGACATCCCGAACGATATGCGGTACAACCGCAAAGCACATCTTTGTCCAATTGAAATAGGGATCCGTAAACATTTAAAAGTATGTCTATAAAACACACACATTTTATTTAATCAACACAATGCAAGTCTAGTTGGTCAGTTGTAAGCCAGTCACACATTCAATGTAAACAAAAACTAGTATTTTTTTCCTTGTTCTTGAAATTAACTCAGCAGAGTGTGAACCTCCTGTGATAATGTCAGTGCTCAGTGTAACCCTTCAGCATTGCATTTGGTCACAGATATTAAATAGAGTTATAGACTTAGATTTCATGTTAAAGGTCGCATTGGTTAATAGCTGACAAATCATATAGCCAATAATTGATCTATCATTAATTGCAGTGGATTTTAAGTTATCTAATAATTCCATAGACCGTTCCCCTGTACCCTTCCAAAGCGCTAATCTTTATCTGTGATATAACAATACTGGAGTGTAAATTCCCCATTCCTATGACAGGTCATGCATCCGTATACCTGGTCATAAAGGAGACACTGACATATATTAGCATAGCGAGAATATCGCAGACAGGTGGGAAGAAGAGGGTCAGGCAGCCAGTCGGCCCGAACATTTGTTAGACACTGTCCCATATAGCATTATGTTATTGGCCAATTATTTAATGAGTTTTTGTTGTTGTTGTGGGAGGAAACGAGAAAACCCAGAGGGAATCCACGTAGAACAGGGGGATAATGCACAGACTCCACACGGAAAGGCACCAAGGCAGGAATCGAACCGCCTCGGGCAGGACTTTCTTCCTTTGACGTGCAGATGTTACCACTATGTAGCCACTTTGCCACCGCGGTGATGATGGTGGTGGTGGTGACAGCGACGATGAGAGGCTCCCACTCGGTATCCATTGTGTGGAGCGGTGGCTAAGCGGTTAGTGCGCTGGGCTACAATCCTGGTGACCCGATTTTGAATCCCGCTCACGGCCAACACCAGTGACCAGATTTTCTGTACCCTAGGTTGATTCAGTGTTAAATTAGTACTTACAGCAGCGTGCAAACATTACCACTGAGGAGACGAAAGCGGTCAGGCGTGGTGCTGGTCACCCACCTCCTCGTGTGTCGTGCGAACCATCACAGGTGCTCGCTAGCAGCACTTGACCGTGCAGCCTGTAAAGGCTATAGGGGGGATTTTTGTCTGTGTTGGTGAGTTGCCTACCTCGAGCTGCACCGCCCATTGTCCCAACCCACACGAGCAGCAGTATCACTGCGACCAACGTCGCTCGCCTTGTCCGAGAGCACCAGTCCAGCATTGCAGAGCCTGCGAGCCGTTCTCTCTCCAGAGAAGGGCACTGTGTCTGCGCCTGCACGCGGAGCACAAAGCACAGGTTGAACAAGGAAGAACAATCATGCACATACGTGGGTTCTGTAGCGCTTGACAAAATGTGTTTGTCTCCAAAAGAACTTCATGAGGTGACTGGCAGCGCAACATGGCTCTGTCATGAGTAAACAGTCATGCTTGGCTCTAGTTTTTTGTCCTTTTTCAGGTGAAGCTTTGATCAACGTCTCCAGTTTTCACTAGAGTAAGTCTTTAAACGCAACTGTATACTATGGTCCCGGGTTCGAGTCTCTCGGCTCCGGTGCCTTTCTGTGTGGAGTTTGCATGCTCTCCCCGTGTCCGCGTGGGTTTTCGCCGGGTACTCCGTTTTCCTCCCACAGTCTAAAAGCATGCTCCTGGATAGGTTGATTGGCTCGCAGACTAAAATTGTCCCGCAGTGCCCGGCGATGGACCGGCGTCCCGTCGTCGGGTGTATTCCTGCCTTACGCCCTGTGTTTCCGGGATAGGCTCTGGCTCACCGTGACCCTATATATAGGATTAAGCGGTTTCAGATAATGAGATGAGATGAGATTTATTAGTACGGCGATGGACCGGCGTCCCGTCGTCGGGTGTATTCCTGCCTTACGCCCTGTGTTTCCGGGATAGGCTCCGGCTTCACCGTGACCCTATATAGGATTAAGCGGTTTCAGATAATGAGATGAGATGAGATTTATTAGTATTAGTGAGCGAATACAGAGAGATTGTCGACCGGAAAGCTTCACTTGCTGAGTTAGACGCCTTACGGTCACTTGAACTATGTATGGCTCAGCGGGTATCGGCGGACTCCTAAACGTACGGTCCCAGAAAAGGCCATTTCACCGGGACAGCCCTCACTCAATGAATCTCAAGACTGATTACAGGAGGAGGGTCTTGCATTGGAATGCTTGAACAACTTTATAGAGGCGTGTTTGTACATTCTAATTGTGCTTATGGTGTAGGAGGATTGTAAATGTGTCTGCAATCATTTGGATTCGTCACCGTTGTGCGCGCATTTGCCGATTGTTAGTAAACTTGAATCCACCTTAGATTATTGATTTCCACGTTTAATGTGCGTTCACGCGTAGATACAGAAAAGGTTTGTTGTTTTTATCCACAATAAATGACATGTAATGCTTTTGAATCTCGGGCACGCGGTGAAGTGTAGGCATGCTACTTATTCACAGGCAGAAACAAACACGTGGAAGTATTACTTGATCTAGTGAATTAAACATTGCGATTGCATATTATGACTGTATGAGTATTATGCGTGCAGTGCGCGTTGATTCATTAGGAGATGCGCATGGTCATCGACTCAAACCACTGTAAATAATATCAACAATAATATTTCGATGAAGTTCATTAAAGTGTGAGTTACTAATCGACGTGTCAAATTGCTTTTATGTGTGCGTACATCACAGCGAACGCAGCAGTAACCGCAGTATCACCAATTAATTCAGTCACAGTAAAACATGAGCATTTCCATAAACAGCTGCCCATTCACTATGAACCTGTTTGCGGCGTAGGAATCAACTTGAACTGGACCGCAGAGGACGCTTTGACATCCGCATTTTAAAATAGCGTAATCTGCACCGCCGTCGGTATGGCATAGCGTGCTGTCGACTACACGTGGTGGCCCCTACTGCTGCGGAACGCGTGGTAAACACGCCGCCTGGCACGCACGGGTGGCAGGACGAGTGGTCTATAGACGAGGACGATAGAGCCAACAGTGCGACTGCTTTCAGCGTGAGTGATCGAGCGGGGGATAGGATACTCCGATTGTTTGCACCCCCTGTCCTCCTTTGGATTGATACACTCCACGCGAGATGTAACATCTCAGCAAGAGATTGCGATGTAGTAAGATTCGTTGATTGTAGGCGAGAGAGGGATCTGTAGGACAAATATGAAAAGAGAGGTACAGACGCGACAGAGATGTAAGAAATTGAAAGATATAAACACGACACAGATGTAGTTAAATAACAGAAGCGCGATAGAGGCTTCAGAGAAATGACACATTTATTATCTGCGTTTATGTTGATCAGGAATTTATTTCGAGCCATTATTTATTTCAGCCATATATTTCCATTCATGCGGAGCCCATTGAGCTGCTTGGGGCCCAGAGTTGTTGCTCGGTTTGCTTATACCTATCGCCAGCACGACCAACACGCACCCTTAACCCACGTTTTGCTTCAAATTAATTTCCCACCCCCTCCGAAGGAAAACTCACACGAACTTTTCATCCCGCTGAGCGCGAGCGGGAACCTTACCTCGTGCAGCAGGCTGGATCGACACTTGTAAAACAACCTCCAGGCACTTGGATCAGACCCGCGACGTCAGCCTGCGTCCTCTGCGGAGGAGCGGTGCCGGGGCGCATAAGTTTACAAAAGTTGAATCGCGTGCAGCGGCGACTCAGAAAGAGGGACCGCGAGGGGAGATGACGAAGTGCGCCGGCCGCGTAGAGGAGGCACTGAAGAAGGAGACGGCGACGCGAGCCGACGCACGGAGGCGTTGCGGATGAAGTTTCGCTCAACCCGCGGCAGGGACGCGCGGACGCGAGACGCTCCGTGACCGCACCGACCACGGCACCCGTTCGCTCTCGGGGCCTCGGCGGTGCCGGCAGCAGCAGAAGCAGCAGCAGCCCGTGGCCACGGGGCCATGGAGCGGGGTGGCGTCTCCTCCAGCCCTGGCCGGCCGGCGCGGTGTCCCAGCGGTGTGCGACCGGCACGCGGCGTGCGTCTTGCCGACGCGCCAGCGGACGCGACAGCAGCAGCACGCTCACGAGTATAAGGGCCACTCTTTGGCAGTTGTCGTTGACTTGGTTCCCTTTTCGCCGGTTTTGAGGGCATGAGGATGGAGAGGTGGGGGTGGAGGAGATGATGGGGTAGTGGATGGGGGGTAGGGGAGGTTGGAGGGGGAGTTTGAGTGAAGGGATGTTGGGAGGGAGGAAGGGGGTAGGTGAGCGTGGGGAGCGAGGAGCGACTCAGGGAAGGTAGCGGCCGCCGCTGCGTTGTTGGAAACCGCGCCTCCTGCGCTCGCCGCGTGCAGACTTCGCTCTCCCCCGTCTGCGTCTCGAGCCGAGAGACACGAGCGCCCCCTCTGCTCACCGTACTGAACTACACGAGTAATGCGTACCGTGCAGCGCTACCGCCTCGCAGCGAGAGGCGCACGGGCTCGATTCCCGGCTCGGGTACAGCCTTTCTGTGCGGAGTTTGCATGTCCTGCCCGTGTAGGCGTGAGTTTCCTTCCACAGTTCAAAAACATACTTCCTAGGTTTATTGTCCTGCTGATTAAATTGCCCCTGGCACCCTGCAACGGACTGCCGTCCCATCCCAGATATGGCCCAAGTTGTATACTCACTTGCTTACCCCCCCCCCCATCGCTGGACAACTGTTAAAAAGAGTTACATATCTCAATATCTCATCGGTTTCTTCCATCTCTGACCGATGTAAGCTTTCACGGCTTGATGTTTTAGATTTTCTCTCTCTCCACATCTGTTTTTTCGGGATAGCTCTGTCCAATGTTCCTTCTCTCGCTCTTGCCACATTGGAAGTGAGGCTAGAATCTACGTGAATGCCTGACGATGCCTCTAGCGTGGGATTCGAAACGTCGCGGAGGAGAGAGACGGGACACTCTAAACCGTCGCGGAGGACAGCTATGGACAGACGTTCTATAGAGTACCGTTGCACGGGCGAGGTGTTTGCAGGGTATAGCTCTACAGCGCTCGAGTCTGCGTTGTTTTGCGAGTTTTCTGGCGTGCTTCTTCAGGCCGTTCCATGTCGATAAGTGCACGGAAACAAACACGTGTTGAGTAAGCATGATTCCTCCCCCCTCTCCCGCCCTCATTGTGTTCGACATCTGTTAGGACACTCCAATGGGCCGACTCCATCACCATCAATCGGCCGCTTACTTTGCTTCCTCTTTGTCCCGACAGTGCGCGGAGCAGGGGTGGCAAGTCCATTTTGATTCCACCATGCACGCAGCAGCCACTCCTGCGAGGATACGGGAGACTTCTGTCATACCAACTCTTTATTTACAGTAACCCTATCAACAACACAACACTATAACACGACTTAACACATGACTCTATCCACCCCGTGCTTCATGCGCTAATGGCTCACCTTGACTTGTCGCTCCACTTCTCATATCCCATGCAGAACTCTCTCCCTTTGCTTCCACACATCTCTTTATATCCTCTCAAACATCACCCAGCAACGAGATATCATTCGACGTCCGTTATCCAATCCCATCATTCCACATATCGACTTATGTTCCATCCCCCACAGCCCACGTGTTGTTTATGATCTCGGGCAGAGAGAAGGTAACCTTTCTGTCACCAAATTTTCTGTCACCATACTTTCTGTCATTACACTTTCTGTCACCACACTTTCTGTCACCACACTGTCACCACACTTTCTGTCACCCTCACCGCGTCTGACCTTTTCCCGGTAAATTACCCTTTGCCTGAAACGGCGCGAGGCTTGGCCCCACAGTTCCCCACCCCGGTGGTGAGGTCCGAATCTTCGCCGCCACCGTGCAAGTCTCGCGCGACACCACCACTGGACCGCTGGCCTTTATCGCCCCCCCCGTGGCCCCTCTGGTACCGCATGACACACGGTTCTCCGCCAGACTCTCGAGACACATTGGTGGGGGCATACACCACTACCTGGCCGCCACCAATGATCCATCTCGGCCCCCTCGCAGCCCCTGCCGCCACCTCCTCCCCAGGCTCTCTACAAG
>JAZEWT010000006.1:12155563-12176961 GCA_036362905.1 Mordacia mordax
CTGGAGAGACTATGTCTCTCAGCTGGCCTGGGAACGCCTCGGGGTCCCCCCGGAAGAGCTGGAGGAAGCGTCTGGGGTGAAGGAAGTCTGGGCATCGCTGCTAAGACTGCTGCCCCCGCGACCCCGCCCAGGATAAGCGGTAGAAAATGGATGGATGGATGACCACTATAAACGTTAGGTTCTCACAGGCCCTTAATTCTCAACCAGTGGACCAAGAGCACCACATAGTGGTCCGTGGAGACCATATCCTTCGTCCTACCAGTCACTCACTCTCACCTTCCTTCACTAATAAAGATCAGGCAGATGAGATGATTCAGTTATTCTCTGAAAAAACTGAAGCCCATCGTATCTCTACCCAGCCTCAATCACCTCAATAATTGTTCCTCTGCCTTCCTTGACCTTAGAACTCCTGAAATTTTCCGAATTAACGGAATCCGAGGTCTCTTTAGTTACCAGATCCCAGCCCACAAACTGCTCCCTGGATCCTTTCCCATCCAAAATCATCCGGGCAAATTTCAAATTCCTTGCCTCGTTCGTCACTCATCTGTTTAACAACTCAATTCGCTCTGGTATCATTCCCCCACTGTTCAAATGTGCCGCAGTTACGCCCCTGCTTAAAAAACTTGGCCTCGATTGCAATATCCCTGATCATTATCGTCCTATCTCAAATCTACCATTCATCTCTAAGGTCCTTGAACGTGCCATAGCCGCACAACTCTAGAAATACCTTCTGAATAATGACCTCCTCGATCTCTTCCAATCTGGGTTCAGATTCGGCCAAAAGAACTGAAACTGCTCTGGTAAAAGTAGTTGATGACCTACTCATCGCTGCTGATGAAGGCTTGCCAAGTATGCTTGTCCTCCTGGACCTGAGCGCTGCCTTTGATACCGTTGACCATTTGATCTTACTTGAGCGACTTGAGGATATAGGGGTCTCTTGCTCTGCCCTGCATTGGGTGAGCGCCTACCTGTCTGACCGGAAGCAGTTTGTCAGCCTCGGAGGACAAAATTCTGAGATTCATCCTGTTTTGTCTGAAGTTCCTCAGGGTTCAGTTATGGCCCAATCCTCTTCAGCATCTACCTACAACCTCTTGGCCATATCCTGTGCAGCCTCAATCTCAGCTACCATTGCTATGCCGATGATATCCAAATCTATATCCACGCAAAGTCATCCATCTCTGAAGGCCTGGCTCAATTCAAATTTTCTAAAACTAAATGGAGACAAGACAGAAGTTTTGCTTGTTGGAACCCCGCACTAATTGTCCAAGGCTGAACCTATCCAATTGATGCTTGACGACCAGACTATTGAAGTTGGTAAGGCAGTCCGGAGTCTAGGTGTGACTCTTGATTCCTCACTCAGCTTCGAAACACACATCAACAAGGTGACGAAGGAAGCCTATATTCTTCTCAGAAATATAGCCAGACTGCACAACATCCTGTCACCTGCTGACGCTGAGAAGCTAATACACATCTTCATCTCCTCACGAATCGATTATTGCAATGCACTTATCCATGGCACCCCTGCCTACCTGATTAATCGGCTCCAACGTGTGCAGAATGCGGATGCTAGAGCCTCACTCGCTCACCCATTCATTATCACATACCCCCAGTACTGATGTCTCTCCGCTGGTTACCTGTTAAATACAGGATTTACTTCGAGATCCTCCTTCTCACCTACAAGGCTCTCACTAGCGCAGCTCCAACATATATCCGTGACCTACTTCAGGCACCCTCCTCAACACGACTACTTCCATCCTCCAATACAAGCTTGCTGCATGTGCCCAGGTCGCACCTCTATTCGATGAGTGACAGAGCCTTCTCGCGCGCTGCTCCAAGACTCTGGAATGCCCTTCTACTGGAGATTGGTTCAGCTGAGTCCTTGGGCATCTTCAAATCTCGTCTTAAAACTCACTTGTTTCGTAGAGCTTTCAAGTCCTCCGGCTAGGACTATTGATGCGGCTCAGTTTTGTCGTGTCGGGATGTTGGCTGTCTTCTGACTTGCGCCTGCTTGGGAACATTTATTCCTTCCTCCGGCTTGGACTGTTGATACGGTTTAGTGGTGCCGTGCCGGGATGTTGGCTCTCTTCTGATCTGCACCTGCTTGGGAACATATGTTCCTTCCTTGTTTGTTTTAGAAAATATTTATTATTTTCCTGCCTTTATGTCCTATAATTTGTCGCTGCTGTTTGCCTTTCAGTTGAACTGTTCTGATGTTGTTGTTGACATGGCGTTCTCGCCACAGCTCGGATTTGTAAAAAAAAAAAAACCCAAAAAGTTATTGTTGCTGATTTGCTATTCTCTACCGTTGTTCTGTGCAGAGCTTTGTGGCCCTCGGGTGAAAATCGCTCTATAAATGCAATTATTATTATATCCAAGTGGCCATTGCGACGCAAAATGTTGAGAAGCCGTGGCACATCGGCCGCATTGGGGCTGTGCTACGAGGTTTGGGCAGTAGAGGGCAATGGACTGTATTTTTATACCGTGCTTCTGGACTCCCTGCTTTCATCAGCCGCATTGACCAGACTGATTAAACATATATATGCGGAATTAATACCTACGATCCACGCGGTGTGCGAAGGCCCTCATCCAGCAGTGGATTAGTAGAATGAACATATATGTGCATATGAAACAATCGGTTTTTTTTTTACCATGACACAATATCGGCCATGGTCCCGGCAAAACTAAACACATGTCATCAACAACACCGCGCTGGAAGGAGATTAAACCATCTTTACTCTACATTAATTAATAGTGAAGCAACAGTTTTAATGTGTGTATGTATGTCCGCACTGAGAGAACCGAGTTAGAACAAAGTAATAAGCGCAAACTGTATCTACAAAACACCGATTCTTTTGTCTTATTTCATATTCATTTTCACTTGACGATTGCATTTCCGAAACTGTGACAGGTTTTCATTTTTAAGTTATAACTTTCGAACGACCATCAACCCTCGAAAGCATCATTCCATCTTTATACTGACGTCAGAGGACGTGTTACGCGCTCGGAACAAGACAGTGCGCGGTGCGGGTACTTTGCTGGCATACTTAATAGAGGACGTTTTGGACAAGGACCCATCCTCACACAGACGCAATGGTCGCGGCGAATGTGTTTTTGCTTCTTTTGCCATTTGTGCTTGGACACCACTTGCAACGCGCGCCACTAACCCGCGTGGTGGGACAGCCAACGCGACAGAATTGCCCCTGTGTGGCCATTCGAGTTACTGCCGCTCTCTTCGGCGATTGCACGACTTGGCTGCCCCTAACCAAACCCCGTACGGCCGAGTCTTGCACGAATAAACACACACATCATGTGAAATCGCAGATATGGTGATTGGCTGGAATTGCTAAGGAGTAGAGGCGCTACGTGCAGTGTCATTTTTAAGAAGACGAGACGCGCGCAGTTACACATGGCGGGGACTCTTGCGAGCTTGTCCGAAGCTGATGTCTCTCTCCGAGTGCTTTCCTTAAACAGAGCACCACCGCCAATGCTACGGTGAATGTTCCCCGCCACGGCTAACATTAGCGGCGAGCGATATCAAGTCTCATCTCATCTCATTATCTGAAACCGCTTAATCCTATATAGGGTCACGGTGAAGCCGGAGCCTATCCCGGAAACACAGGGCGCAAGGCAGGAATACACCCGACGACGGGACGCCGGTCCATCGCCAGCGATATCAAGTCGGTTCTTGTTTTCCCCTTTACCAACACACGCCGTGACTAACCATGGTGAAACAAACAATAAAAATCCCCGTGACTCACGTGGTATAAGGTGGCCGTCATCCATCAGTGCATTGACAAAGCGCTATCAGATATGGTTACAGACCCACATACTGCGTGCTGCTTGGAGGCCTTCGCTGTTCGGTTTAGAACGGCGGAATATAAGTCAACCTCAGTGACAATTACGTTTTCATGGCTCGATGTTTGGGAATTGCCTCCCACATTCGAGGATTCATCAGCCTTGATGAAGGCTTGATGACGCCTGATGATGCTTCCAACGTGGGGTGCGAAACGTCGCCACGTAGAGAGTGGGGACACTCGACACGGTTTTCCAGATATAGCTGCTATGTAGAGCACAACAAATCCAAGTCCGCTTCGCAGAGCGAAAGATATGCTATAAATTCGTGAGTATAGTCCCACATATAAAATAACATATAATAACCTTAACGTTAAAGCGTGCGGTATATATACAGTGACAGGAACGTGTTCTGGTTGGTGGAGTTTGACGCACGCAGAACGCTTGGTGACGCTTTTCAAAGTGCGTGCATATGATCGACGCGCTTAGCGACGCTCGCAACACTCGCCCTGTCGCTGTGAACGTAATGCATGGCCGCGTTTTCATTTCACACGCTCTTGCGCAAAGGTATAGCTGCACAGGATTGGGCTTCTTTGTTGTTTATATCGCTGAAGAGCTCATTTAGAACACGTTCACGTGATTTTGCTGGTACTCGGATCACGGCCACTGTCCGCGAGTTGCTCTGACCCCTGCTTCTCAAGCAGTCCTGCCCTTCCAACTTATTCATCGATCTGCACCGACCAGCGTGGTGAAGTATGGTCGAACAGTCACGCGTGATTGACACGGCTTGAGGAGGGGGACCTTCATCCAGCAGTGTGTAAACTATTTTGGTAATGTTATTCCCGTTGTGGAGGACGCCGCAGTGGCGCCGTGATTAGCGCTGCTCCTCACAGCAAGATCCCGGGTTCGGTTCCCAGCTCAGGTGCCTATTTGTGTGCAGTTTGCGAGTTCTCTCTCTCTCTCTCCGTGTTCGTTCGAGTTTTCGCCGGATTCTCCGTTTTCCTCCTACCGCCCAAAGACAGGCTGCTGTCTAGGTTAATTGGCCTGCTGAGTAAATTTCCCCAAAGTGCCCCGCAATATACTGGTGTCATAGCCTGGCTATAATACCGCCTTGCGTCCTGTGTTTGCTGGGATAGGCTCTGACCCTGTGTGGGATTAAGCAAGTGTTGATAATGATGATGATGTTATTGCAGTGGGATGAATGCCGGTGATGTCACTGCTGATGAATATATACCAGAAACATTGCGAGAAGGCGGAATATGTGGATTTGATACATTGTAAGGCGTCAAAGTTGGATGGGAAAAGTTGTTGTGGAAGGAAGTTGGCAAAACGACATGAAATGAATGATGCTGTCTGACGACTTGAAGGAAGGGGTCCGCATTGTGAATTGAAAACAAGGTGCAGGATTCGACTAAAATGCAGGGAGTTTGAACCCAAGACCATAAGCGAAGAAGTCCTTCACTGAGAATTGCTTTCCATTGCTGTTCTCAAGAAAACGTCTGAAGATGTCTCTAGCGTGGGAGGTTACACGTCACTAAAGAGGAGGAACAGTAGGCACGGCTATCCCGAAAGAAGTAATTCTCCTACATCGAGACGTGAAAATCCACATCAGCACAACGTCTGTAATTGACACTAATGTACATAGGAGGCTAACGGAATTTTGCACTTACATTGTGTTACTCAACCGTCCCCTAACATTTTCTACAGACGCAGTGAGCAGTGCTGCTGCCTCACAGTAAGAAGTATCACGGTTCGATTCCTGGCTCAGGTTGTCTTTCTGGCTGGAGTTTGCATGTTCTTCCCGTGTCCGTGTGGGTTTTTTTGCCGGGTCCTCCGGTTTCTTCCCACAGTTCAAATACATGTTGCCTAGGTAAATTGTACTGACTAAATTTCACCCCGGTTCCCTGAGATGTTGTAACTTATTTACCCCTCCCCGCTGGACAATTGTTATAAAAAAGCTACATAGATCAACGGTTCCTTCCAACTTTGATGATGTAAAACCGAATGACAGAGTAAAGAATACAGACATAAAATCAGACAAGCACAAGGACAGACAGACGTACGTGTGTGTGCGCACATATATTATGTATGCCGTATCACCTCCCAATGCATGTGGCTGAAAATATGGGGTTCTATTTCTGAAGGTCATGGGTTCAATGTAACCACCAATTGGCTGCTCGGCCACATGGCAGCCGACGTTGTTATTAGAGACGAAATTGCGCGTGATGTTTTTGCCGATGTGAACATTTCTGAGAGGCAACTGGCTACAGGATGAATCCCCGCAAGAAGTGTTCACTGTGACAGGTTGTAACTGGTGAGGCTGCATTGCAGTGAGATTGGCTCTTTATACAATCGAGAGGTTTTTGTTTTTTAAACCTCAGGAAAATCTGAACGTATTCAATTCCAGCAACTGACTTGGGTTCACTATCAGATTGATGTTGACAGTTTTCCAAAATGCACCTGAAAACTGAGAAGTCAATAATCCGATGTCGCATATACAGAAATGTCTTGTAAAAAAACCCATTATGTAAACTTTCGTAGGCCTAATTTTCCCAACATAAAGCATTTAGCCACATATTTTGTGGAAGAGGGGGACATTAAGAGCCTCGGAGCCTCACATGACGCGGAAGGCCATCATGTATGCGTGGATTGACAGATTGCTGCAAATCACTGTTATTACGACATTCACTCTGTCACTGATGGACAACCATCTCTCTATGGTTAGATACGACGGGAGAAAACGCTTTGAAAGTTTCACAAACCTTGTTCTAGTCTTGAATATATTAAGATAATGTGTCCTTAGAGAACATCTGTCGTGGATATGGAGGAATGGGAGCAATTCGTGATCAAGTGATAGGTAAAATTTGATGCTGCAATACTGCGAGATAATGGTATCGGTTTGCGGAGTCCTTCATTGAGTAGTAAATTCATCAGAGACTGGGTTGTCGAAGGGTTCTCTGGTTTCCTCCCAAAGCTAAAAAAAATATTCACTATATAGCTGATAATATCTAAATATGCAGAAGATGCAGTGCAAATGTTGGCGCCAGCGTGCCGCATGGTTGTCTTCCCCCCCTCCTCCGCCTCTCCTCGCGTCTCTGGGTGATTAATAATATAATAGCATTTCTAAAGCGCTTGTTACTCGAGGCTTACAAAGCACTGCACAGAGCTGTCATCAGAAGTCCTCTACTTTTGAGAGTGACGAAAACTGCGCGTTATGAGTGATAATTATGACTACCGATATTAGTCTCAGTAAATATTCGCACACGTGGTATCGTGCTTTCAATAAAAATGCACATTGGCTGGGCTTCCTGTGTACGAATGGAATAATCACGTCACAGGTAATGATATAGTAAATCCGTGTTTGCTCAGATCCCATCCGTAATCCAGAGGAATATTCAGCTTGCTATGCAAAGGTCACCGCTACAGGAAGGACTTGGAGATAGCAGTATCGCGCTTCGAGACCGCATCTCGAGTATTTTTATTTATTATTATTTAGCAGAAGCCCTTATGCACGGCGACTTACATCATTACATATGCGCGAGGAAAGCACAGAGAGGCGTGGGGAAGGCTGCCATGTAGTCACCTGGCGCTAACAGCTGCCATACACTGCGCTCTATATATTATCGACCAATAAATGAATGAGTATTTTTTTTTATGTGGGAGGAAACCGGAGAACTCGGAGGAAAACCACGCAGAATAGGGAAGGACACACAAACGCCACACCGAAAGGCATCATAGGCGGGAATCGAACCGCCTCGGACCGGAATTTATTTCTGTGAGGCGAAGATGTGACCACCGCGACACCTTGCCACGTTATCGCTCACGTCGGCTATATACGCCAGCTAATGAGCGGTATCTCGCTCAATCGCCGCGAAGAGGAGAATGAAAAGCGGTTTCGAATGTATACTGTCAAAACTTGAGCTCTGCCGTCAAGTGTTGGTGTCAAGTGTTGGGGAGGGATAGAGAGGCTGGGAGAGATGGAGAGGGATAGAGGGAGGGAGAAAGGGAGGGACAAATCAAGAGGAAGGGTTCACAGCTCACTCGCCACCGATGACAGCCGAGGCCAGTAATTAAAGTCGGGTCTCTGGGTTTATAGTGCGGTGCGCTAACAGTTACGTCACCGCACCAGTATAAAGATAACATGTAAGATCCTTATTTTCTTTATTTCATTAAAGACATTCCATTTTACAGGTTCACAATTGTACAAAACAATATCCAAAAAGGAATCACATATGTAAAGTACGAATATCACTAGAGCCGGCGATGGACTGGCGTCCCATCGTCGGTATATCCCTGTCTTGCGCCCTGTGTCTGCCGGGATAGGCTCCGGCTCACCGTGACCCTGTATAGGACTAAGCGGTTTCAGACAATGAGATGAGATGAGAATATCACTAGAATAGTTATCACACGCTATATATAATAATTTGTATTATACAACCGAGCTTTTTTTGCCGATATCATTTTATAGAATCATAGTCACAGTAACAAAATAATGAAGCACTCTGTCATGTGTACGTAATTATAATTGTTAAATTACGGTGTGACGACAGCAATGCTATAAGTGTGAAATATCAGCGCGTGCCCACTCGACTCTGTATAGGCTACGAAACGATTGCAGTATCCTTGGTTCTGGTCGATATAAATCAACATTCGCATCGTCAGTGAATTGCATTTCAACGAGACCCTGTGGCATATTGTACCATGCAGCGCTTTGTGACCCTGGGGTGAAAAGCGCTCTATAAATGCAATTATTATTATTTGGCAGTGTGCGTCAATCATACGGTTAAATAGACACACTGACAAAACAAAAACAGTTGCGGAGTTCGTTGGTTAAAGTTGCGAATTTGCTTTTAAGCTCGCAATTGTGAGTTAAGTCTGTGTAATTGCACACTGCTCATGGGCATAAAGTTACCACGCGTCTGTTAACCACAATCATTCATTCATTAATGATCAGTACTCGCTTAATCCTGTACCGGCTACTCGAAGTGAGCTGGAGCCTATCCCGGTAGACATAGTGCACACGGCAGGGCTGCACCCAAGGTGGGACGCCAACCCAACGCAGCGTACCAGAGTAAATTTAGTCACTAGGGAAATGAAGCTAGGCAGCAGGTTATTTTTAGACTCTGTGAAGAAACCGGAGTATCCGGCGAAAATCTGCGCATACGGAGGGAACGTGCAAACTCGACAGTATATGCTATGCAATGAAATTCGGGTGTATGCCGTGCAATGGCTGTTGTTAACGGCCCATTTAAAATAAATTGGTGGACAAAGGCCTCTCCATGCTGTGTCGTTCATGACTCGTTGTTTAACCATACCATACCACACTGATCAATAGGCGCGCTCGAGAATCGAAGCCGGGTTTACAGTTACATAGCAGAGCACGAGCCGATACCACGCCTACGCTGCAACACCCACTATTAAAGTATTTTTGCTTTAATTCATTGTCAACCGAAATACCACAAATTAAAAATAAAAACGGTGATTATTACTGTGGGCGTAGAGTACGAATCTTAAGACCGATTGTTTAGACATTGATCCATTCAGTGCTTACAAGTGAAGTAATCAACAAGACGCATAGGGATGATGCGTGACTGAATACATACAATCCATTCAGTTTTTAACAATCGTTGATATTTCGACTTCATAGATAAACACGGTTTTTGAAGTTACCTCTGTGCGTGGGTGCGTACGTGGCATCTTCATGGCCAGCTGAACAGTTGATCAGTCCTCTGCTTTGGTTGAAGCTTTGGACTTGTCCACCCGAGCGGCTTGTATGTATACTGACTGCAGGCAACATCCACCACTATAATAATCATCATCATGTTCAAACGAACCACAAGCGCAAATTGTAGGATGTCACACCATCGTTGTCTTAAATTCACAACCAGCGGGGACGACCAATGCTTTGCTCTCGTAGAGAGCAAACACCTTCAAGACGTAACCATCGATAAACTTCTTCAAATCCCACACCGACTGCAGGATTGGTGTTATACAGGTAGCGCATAGCAATAACCAGTCGTCCGTGGTGGACGTCATAAAGTGCACAGCCCTTTGTCTATCCACTGCTAAATGAAGGCCTTTCTGCGCCGCGTCAGTCAAGGGGGGTTGCTTGATAATACTTTAGTACGTTGGTTAGCGCCGCTTGGTGAAGGCGCTGCGGCGACGGGGGGATGGGGGAATTATGACATCTAAATCAGGTTCCAATATCACTTGCCATCGTTATTCTGAAGCGGGATTCGAACTCAAGTTCGCCGGGTTCAGAGTGCAGTGCGTTAACCACCACGCAGCCGCTCCCACCCAGAAGAGAGCTGACATTCAATCAAACGTTACGTATCCACGCTGCGCATGGGCCCCTTCGCGTGCTCCGTTCCAGCGAGCCCCCGCCCGTGCACCTCAGCATCCTTCTCGGCCAGCACGCGCTTACGGTGGCCGTCGATGAAGCTGCTGGTGGTGGTTGTCTGCGTCTTCCCGGAAGTGGCGTCAGCTCTGACTCTGGAGGCCACGAACCGCTGCTGTTGCTGCTGTTGCTGCTGCTGGTGCTGTTGTATTCGCTGCAGCTGTCGGCGGGGTCCGTCGCGGAGAGAGCGCGTTCGCATCGATATTAACTCGGTCTCGGGTCGGATCGAGTCCGCGCTCTGACCGCAGCGGAACACGGCGAGGAAACCGTTGCGGTAGTTAGTGTTCATCCACCCGTATAGGAACGGGTTCGCGAACGTGGAACACATTGCCACCACGTGGAACAGTGTGTACACGAGCTTATATTCATTGAAGTCGAGCACTCGCCCGTGGATATCACTGGCCAGCTGGAAAGCGTTCAGGGGCAGCCAACTAACGGCGAACACCACCACGACGCTGAATAACATCTTGGTCGTCTTCTTACGGCGGGACTGGCGGTCCACGCTGGCCCGCCCGTTGGCCCCGGGGCTCACGTGGCTGCGCAGCTTGATCCAGATGCACCCGTACGCGCAGGTCATGATGCACAAGGGCAGTACGTACTGCAGCACCAGCATGAAGACGCTGTAGATGATCGCGTCGCGCTCCTGGCCGCCCGGCCAACTCTCGGTGCACACGGCGCGCCAGTCGGACTCGGGGAACTCCACGTGGTGATACTGGCGGTACACAGCCATGGGGGACGCGAGCACTGCGCCGAGTGCCCAGATGCCGGCGATGATGAAGACGCTGGCGCGCTGCGACATGCGGCTGCCCAGGTGGTGGACGATGCAACGTTGCCGGTCGAGCGCGATAGCCGTGAGCGTCAGCGTCGACACCAGCACGGCGAGAGCCTGCGAGAAGGGCACGAGATGGCACAGCACCGAGCCGAAGCTCCACTGGTCCGTGAGGGTGTAGGCGAGCGTGAAGGGCAGGCACAGTGTGTTCACCAGAAGGTCGGCGAGCGCCAGGTTGGCGATGAAGTAGTTGGTGACCGTGCGCATCTCGCGGTAGCGTGCGATGAGGTAGATGACCAGCGAGTTGCCCACGACGCCGAGCAGGATGATGATGGAGTAGGCGGCGATGAGCACCACCTGTACGCCCAGCAGCTTGGTGCTGTCCCGTATGCTCAGCTCGGACGCAACCACCAGGCTGGGCTGCTGGCTGCCCTCGGAGGACACGAACGCCCACTCATCGGAGGCGCCCGACGTCTCGCCCACGTCATCTTCCTGGTCATCGCTCAGCGTGGAGTTAACGTCCACATCCAGGTCGTCCGGCGCCATAACGAGAGTGAGCGTGAGTTCCGAAGCTGCACTGGGCCACCCGTTCTCCTCCTGCACCACCTCCGCCTTCCTCCACAAGTCGCCTCCCCGCGTTACCTACAGAGCTTATCTATAAGAAACGGCAATCGGCGTTACTGATAACGATTCATGACGAGCCGCTATGAACGCATGGTCACTTAAGAGAGCGATCAGAAAGCCCGCGGGGCCTCGAGATAAGGCGGGATTCATCTGCCAAGGAGATAACCGCGGCCGGAACTGTGCAGCGCGCTCATAGTGAGCGCGCATCGCTGTACGTGCTGATTTTTTCTCGCAGAATTTAGGACCAGAGGCGCATCACCAGCGCGCACGATTCTATCTGCGGGTCTCCACATGCGATTTTACTGGCGCCTACAACATTACACTGACTTGTGTTCAACTGCGGAAGGTCTGCACGTTTCCGAGCAGAAAATCGATATTCTCTGGCACACCATGACCCACTGAAGTAAGGCCCCTCGATTATCCAAACGACACGAGCAATAGCGGTATCGCTTGATTTATTGTAACAATGTAGCTCCTTATTAGCCTAATGATGCCGCCAACGCGGGAGGTGAAACCTCGCGAAGGGAAAATGAACAACGCTCGCCATGGCTATCCCGAAAGAACAGGTGTTGAGAGACATTCTCGCATTATGGTCGTCGTCACCCTCAGGAGCTGAAGCCGTGAGCCGGCAACTCACCTCGCCGCACTTTATCACCGGCACGACGCTCGCTGCGACAAGGGGGCGAGTGTGAGCGTGGAGCGTTTTGAGCGGCCCGCGGGCGCGGAACCTTATACCGCGCGGCTTGTCCACCCACGCTCGGAGCGGGCACGCACGCTCGCCCTCCCTTTCACGGGATGCAATTACTCGTACGTTGCGCACCGGTACGCAGCAGACACGAAGAACCGTGCGTAAGATAAGGAAAAAAACAAAGGTCTCCTCGTGTAGCGCAGTGGAAACATCGGCGCATCACACAGGGCCTGTCCGAAGCGGTTCGATTTCAATTTCGGCGGCTTTTATGTTCGGAGTTTGTGTGTTCTCATCTCTGTTCTGCCGGGGTTTTCTTAGGGTTTTCCGGTTTCCTAAATTGACCGATAACGTCATAATACCGTATATAAGACACAGTGTCTGGCAAATGTTGGCGTGGGCTGACTACGTTAGCTGCCTTGCCCCTCGCCTCTCTGTGGTTTTATCTCGCCTCCATTTCCACGTTTCGTCCATAACCAGGCATGGAATTTGCGCACTTCATAAATTATACGGTTATTGTTAGACGAGGGAGGAAAGATGAAAGTGCTGTTGGCGAGCACCTATTAAGGCCGGAATTGCGCACGATGAAGTGGCCTGGCCGTCAAGGTTGCCACCTGTTCCGGTTTTGTTGGGATTGTTCTCCTTATATATCCCGGTTTTTTCTTAGATCTCTAATAATAAGTTCACCATTCTTCTTAACATCGTCCATATGTGTTAAATGGGGGTCACAAGACATCTGGACCACTCTGTAGATAAGAATCACTGCTAAAAGCGTAACAGACAGTTTCATACTGAGCAATAATAGTGCTGTATGAGTATTTTTTTCACGCAATAACTCTGGTGTCTCGATTTTTTGCAAGTCAGAGGTGGCAACCTTAGTGGCCACAGCGATGGAGAAAGTTGGGTGCGCAGTCCAAATATTTCAAGCTTCAAATAAACGTTGTCGTATTTTTAACCGTTAACAATGTTAATAGAAAAAAACATTTTGGGAGTCTCAAGGGGGTGCGGTGGCGGTCCCGTACGCCCTAGTGCTGCCATCAGGTGCACATTTAAGGTTGAGTCGACCTAAGGGAGGCCCGCGATTGGTTGAGATATTCACCACTGATGTTGGCCGTCAGCGGGAATCAAACCGGTGTTACCAGATTTGCATGGCAGTGTGCTAACCACTGCGTCACCGCTCTCCACGCTGACCTCTATATTTCAGTATTTGTACGCATATGAATTCATGCCTACGTGAATACTGTAGGGATGTACGTTTTCTCGATGTCTGAGAATTGGCCTCCATAGCTGCTCTTTCGGGATAACCGTGTTGAGTGTCCCTCCCCTCTCGCTCGTGACGTTTCGCCTCTCACGAACGTCTGATGATGCCCCCGACGTGAGAGGCGATATGTCGCGAGGGAGAACGACGGCTATCCCGAAAGAACAGCTTTGGAGAACAATTCCCATTTTGAATACCGTACACGCAAGCGCACAGTAAGCACTCAATTTCACACAAGGGATCCGTTTGCAATTCAAAATATGCGCATCTGCAGGGTGAGATGCACTTTTGTTAAGTGCATCACAACACTGCATGCAACGGTGCTCACAATGATTGTATTCCCATGCAGCCTATACAGCATGGGGATATTATCTAGAACCGATATGGCCAAATGATGGCAATTGAAGATAGGCTGCTATTATTAACGGTTGTTATACTTATAACTATGTGCTTGGTAGCTGGGGCAGGGAGAGGAAGAGGAGAGAGAGAGAATAAAGCCAGACAAGGTCACTCTTGCACCACCGCCCGCGTGTTGTGGCTGTTCCACTGGAAATGTTTGGCTGTACGGCCTGTGACAATGGCTTTATTGATCCGGCTGTCAGCGCATGATGTGCAGACATAGCCTATGATTATTGTAAAGCAAATGTTTGTCATCAAAGCGAGCGCACCTAGTCACACGGAAACAAAACTCTTCCGGTGTGCACCGTGGCACTCGCTAGTCTGTAAAATCCTGAGTGATTGGAGGAAGACCGCCGCACAGAATCTACACGAGTGGAACGGGAACGCTGCGGCCCCTTAAGTGCTCGTTCATGCTACTAATGGCAGCGGCTACCTCCACCGGAGCGAGAGGGTATGTGGCCCATTATTCTCTTCTGCGCTGAACAGATGTCCTGGAAAAGATGGGAATACTACCCACGCGTTACCCCACCATACGCGACCTGCTGAGCGACTCAATGTTGAACCCGTTCACACCGTTATATGGACGGAGCGACGGGTGGTTTAAATCAACTTTAGAAGAAAACAAAATAGCACTTTTAAAATTTGCAATTTAATCAACTCTCCGTAGTCAATCTCCGCCAGGATGATGGCTTCTCTCGCTACAATGAGTGTTTTGAACGTGGTTTGACCATACGTCACCTCGCTGGTCAGTGCATGGTGATAAAGTTGGGTGTTGGCGCAGGACCAGTTGGGATATTTCCCGCAACTGATGTTAGCTTTGGTAAATTATTGAGCGCACATCATTCGGGGTTTATAGTGCAGTGCACAAAGTCCTGCTGCACCACTGCTCCCTCGATATAGAATATCGGTGCCTTTGACGTTGTGTACAGAATAACAGTTAGGCCAGAAACATGCCTCACATATATATTTAATGTAGCAGGAAATGTGTCACTGATTTCTGAACCAATCTGTATGTAAATTACATTTATAGAATGGAATGTCAACGAGAGAACGTTAACCAAGCAGGCAATGCAATAGGCTCGCGTGCAGGCGGATTATTACTTCCCAGGATCGCAAGAGATGTCAGAAGTTTGGGGACACCTTCAATCCAGCAGTGAATTGACCATGGATGATGCTACTTCTGCTAAAATTACCTTACTCATTGTGGCCGACACTTTCACGCCACGCGCATAGTATGGCATTCCTTGGGATTAAATAAATCGCATTAAATTGGTAAAGTGGATATGTAAGCAATGCGGAACCTCTGTAAGTGATATAATAAAATAATGGTCCTTTGCACAACTAAGCTCGATGCAGACCAATCACAATGCGGGTGACACGCTGCGTACTCCACTTTTCGTAGCAATCAAATAACAGTAGCACAAGTGCATTAATATTAACGTGCCCGCTCTCGTCTGACCCATTCACTGGATCTTCAGCCAGGAGCTTCACATTCCTTTACGCAGCGTGGCTGCTCACGTCTCAACTCATCATATGCCCCGACCTTTTCCCTTGTCATCTATATGCGACACAGACGTGCAGGCTATACGTCCTCTGCGCGCTATGGGCTTTGTAGCTTGTTCTGACGACATGAAAGTGGTTATTGCAAATAGCAAACATTAAAGGACACAGATCTCAGTTTTAGAATCCTTAAAAGTTGGCATTGACCTATATTTAGGTTTCAACCAGGAGCTGAAGTGGCCAGTACTACGCCCGGCAGCCTATGTTTCCAACCCTCTGACGCATACACATAGTACCAGGTCGTTGTTTCATGTTGATTCTGCACACGCACATTTTTTCACGCACCGCTAACTGGATATCAAATAACCTCTAACCAAATCACCCCCAATGTGAGGGACATTGAACTGAACGTGCCTCTCTCTTCTCAGAAGCTAAGCATGTTCGTGGCTGAACGGGCGCCTGCCTGGGAATACCACGTTTTGAAGGTTTGGGATGTGAGGTCGCGAGGAGACGGCACTAGATTAATGATTGAATTTGTCTGTGCGGAGCGCTGATTGAGCGATACCACCTTGTATGCATGTTAGAGTTTATCTGGTTTCTCAGGTTTTCTCCCATATTAAGTCACACCCTCACTAATTAAATTGGCCGTGTATGCAAATTCCAGGTTCTCCGAATTAAAGATGTTCGACGATTTTTGAGGTTCGAGGTTGTGAATGTGCAGCTGCTTCAGGTTCTGGGTGCGGATACTGAGAGACACCGCTCTGTGTAGTTTGTTTTGGAGAGAGGGATGCTGGGTAAATGTTGCGAAGAGTTGCAGAGTGTGTCCGTTTTAATTGAAGCTGCAAAAAACCGTTCGAGCTCTGTAGCTATTTTAACAGTCGTCCAAAGGGGAGGGGTAAGTAAGTTACAACATCTCTGGCTATCGGATGCAATAAAGTCAAGAAAAGAGGTTTAGGCAGCGTGTCTTTGGACTGTGAGTGGCAACTAGAGTAGACGGCGAAATCCTACACGGATACTGGGAGAACATAAACTCCACATAGAAAGGTATAGGAGCACGGACTTGAACCCCTTCTTGAGTGAGGCAGCAGCGCTACTCACGGCGCAAAAGCGTACGATTTAAAAAACATGCAGCTTTAAACCTCCAATTCAAAAACACGGCATGTAAATATACTGTAACTTGCATTCACACAGTTTAATGCAAACTACAGATTGCCCACTGCGGCATTGCTCTGCATGTGTGATATCAAGCAATGAGACAGGAAACGCTGCCCTGAGCCACGTATTGATCTGTCAGAACTTTGCGATTAAAGCGAGTGGCAGCTGTCAGCGAGAAAATAAATTTCGACAAATAGCCAATCAATGTCCTCTGGTCCTAAAGTGTCGTTCATCACAGATGGTAGCTGGACCTTACCGAAAGAGTAATGAGAAGAGACAGAATCGACTGACTTGAGAATTAAACCTCGTTCCGCGTTTTTGACCGTGAGCCTTTTTTCTCGTTTGGGTGCTGTTGCAGCCTTTATATATCTTGCCTCTTCAGTGTGGCTAAGCAATGTGGTGAGATGAGCCGTTCATAATAACGCGATGGTAATGGTTATTGATTCTGGTAAAGATCTGCGATGATGACAGAGGTGGTCGTAACGGACGTAACGCACCTTGAAGGAGAAGATGATGGGGGCGGGGGGGGGGGAGAGATGAACGATTTGAAAGATTTTCGATAACGTTTGCAAAGTGTGTAAAAATTTAAAAAAATGTGAAAACAATACGCGCCTCGGCACAGCGCGTCTCTCCGTGGTATTTAAGGCTCGCTTGTTACATTTGCTGTAATCTGTTTTATAAACAAAGATCAACAATGCATCCTGAAATCTCCCACATCCAGCACGGCACTGAACTTAGCGGAATTCATTCTGAGTGTAACATTTCTTCACAAGGGGGACGACATCACTCTCAGCCGCATATAACCTTTGAAATATTTAACATCTAAAGGGAAGCATCTCAATATAGATTTGATGTAAAAGCATCAGAGAGTGCTCGTTTATGGCAGTCAGGTTTTTATATTTCTTTCCAACTGGCGTCGCTTTCCAGATGAATGATGATTTTTGTTCTACTCTTCACGAGCATCTATTGCTTCGAGTCTGGCGCATTTCATTTATCTCCCTCGTTTCCTTTTATTTCAACCAGGCGAGAGCCATTTGAGAGTAGAAGTCTCTTGCAAGGAAGACCTGAAATGTAGAGCAATAAAAAACAGTAAAAGGTAATTCACGCATTTTGAAAATGAATTGTCAAGAAATAAAATGCTAACTTTAAAGTACGATCGTTTTTCTACATGGTTAGCACATCCGTATCATAAGCCTCGCAGCAAGCAGCGTCCAGGTTAGTAACCCGGCTACGGGTGCCTTTTTGTGTGGCGTTTTTATGTTCTCTTCCTGTATCTGCGTGGGTATTTGCCGGGTACTCCAATTTCCTCCTACAGTCCAAAGACACGTTAATTACTTTGAGATGTTGTAAGTTACTTACTCCTCCCCGGTGGACAACGGTTAAAAAGAGCTACATAGCTGAACGGTTCCTTTCAAGTTGAATAATAACTGACTGACTCTCATTATCCTTCGACGTAATAACCCACCCAGCACCTGCACATTGGCTCCTACAGTCGCTCCATCTCCTGGGAAGTCGCCGTCTCGGACGCGTGCCATTCCATAGCTACTTCCCATTATTTTTTTCTGGCCGTCAGCCAACATCCCTCTCAGCGAAGGCATATTCTGCCCAAGCCCATTTACTTTTCTTAATAGTCTCAATGATGTAGTTATCTTAATAGTCTGAACGATGTAGTTATCTTAATAGTCTCAACGATGCAGTTATCTTCATAGTCTGAAAGATGTAGTAATCTTCATAGTCTGAATGATGCAGCTACCTTAATAGTCTAAATGATGCAGTTATCTCGATAGTCTGAATGATACAGCTATCTTAATAGTCTCAACGATGTCGTTATCCTTTCGTGCATATGTTCTGTGTTCCTTATTTTCATCTCCTGACGCTTCGTTTGCTTTGACCATAGCCAAAATACAATGCGCGAACATTTTCCAAAAGATAAAATCTATTTTTAATTTGCGACAGAGCTTCCGTAAAAAAAGAATACACATTACAAAATCGGTGTGCAGATTACATCGATCCACGGGTGGATCAAATGTTCCAAAACCCAAAGCCTCCAAACTGTTAATTTCTCGCCCAATTTGAAGCAATTTCATTGATTGACATTAATCGTACGAACACTGACCCCGCGACACCCTTGACTTGTCGTGTGACTGAGTGGTGCAGTGGCAACATCCGCACATCACAGAAAGGACTTGTCCGAGGCGGTTTGATTTCCGCCTAGGGTGCCTTTCTGTGCACAATTTGTGTCTGCTCTTCCCCTAATCTGCCTGGATTTCCTCTGAGTTTTCGGATTTCATCCCACAACCAAAAACGCCCTTTTTAATTATTTTCCGATGATATCGTAAGATATCGGACATAGTGTCTGGCGGGCTGGCGCCGGCTGACCGCGTGGCTGACTCCCACCCCCTACCCCCCAACCGCTGCGGTTTCCTCACGCCTCTGAGTCGTTCGTTCTCTTGTCGAACACCTTCTGCACTGAACGAATATGTGCGGCACGTTGTAAATTGTAATTATTGTTATCATTCACGTCGGTTCGCCAAGGCATGTATTATAAATCCGTGCACCGCATTCACGCATGGAATACATCAACGAGGGTGAAATACGCGGGCTTACCTTCCCCGGTCACGTGCATCGCGATCCTTCGGCTCGGGAGAGATTCCGCGACTACTCTCGTGTTTGCCCTGGAGTGGCCTCGCGCAGAAATATTCTGCCGCGGAGTGCGCACGAGAATGCGTCCCACAGGCTCACGCATCACGCATGCACACGCGCGCATTACGCACGCATCACGTGCACATCACGCACGCATCAAGCGTGTATCACGCACGGATTACGCACGTATGAAGCACGCCGATGAAGCCTCTTCTGGTGCTTAGAGTAGAACCCCTGCCTCCACAGTCCTAGGGATCCCACCGCCTCTCAGTTACTCTCCCCTACACCCACAGGCACCCACTACACTCAGGCACCCACTACACCCACAGGCACCCACTACACCTCACAGGCACCCACTACACTCAGGCACCCACTACACTCAGGCACCCACTACACCCACAGGCACCCACTACACCTCACAGGCACCCACTACACTCACAGGCACCCACTACACTCAGGCACCCACTTCACTCACAGGTACTCACTACACCCCACAGCCACCCACGACACTCACAGGCACCCACTACACCCCACAGGCACCTACTACACTCACAGGCACCCACTACACTCAGGCAGCCACTGCACTTACAGGCACTCACTACACCCCATAGGCACCAACTACACTCACAGGCACTCACTACATCCCACAGGTACCCACTACACTCACAGGCACTCACTACATCTCACAGGCACCAACTTCACTCACAGGCACCCACTACACTCACTGGCACCCACTACACCCCATAGGTACGAACCACACTCAGAGGCACTCACTACATCCCACAGGCACCCACGACACTCACAGGCACCCACTACACCCCATAGGCACCAACTACACTCACAGGCACCCACTACAGTCCACAGGCACCAACTACTACCCACAGCTACCCAATACTACACACAGCTAACCACAGTCCAGAGACATCCTGCTGCTGAGGTTTATTGTCCTCACCAAATCGCCTGATATTGTGTACCTTACCCCTCCGCGTTGAACAACTGCGAAAAAAACTACTAATTTCAACAATTCCTTCCAGCTTAAAAACCAATACTGACTACCACAATACCCAACAGTAACCTACCAAACTAAACTTCTACTGCCCACAGCCACAATCTTCTACTCAATCACCCACTCCACCTCACAGTTACAAAGCTCCCCGTATAGCCTTAACAGACTGTAGGGTCAAGTGCCGTTAACGAGAAACTATGAAGGTCGACACGGCACATGAGGAGGTGGGTGACCAGCCCCATGCCGGGCCACCTTTGTCTTCTTAGTGGTAATGTTTACACACCGCAATACGTACTATTTCGAGGCTGGATCGATCTAGGGGAGGTCGAGGACCAGTTCAGAAAATAGTTACTAGTGTTGTACCTCGGGTCGCCAATTTGTATTCTGGTGCGCGAACTGCAGTCACCGCTCACCATCACTATTTACAGCCTCCCACTACTACTCAGAGCATCCCACCGCACCATTGGCCACAGATACGTGTCACACTGTCCTGCTCCCCACTGCCTGCACATAATCCTGCACTCTGTTGGGCTGTCTCGAGACTCATCACCACAGAGTTGGTAATGGCTGTGCTATTTCTGACCTGTGGCCCTTCTCACTTGTGCTGTATTATGGGGTCGAGTTATTGCAAATACGTGTGCGTTGATATGTCAATATTACAATCGGGTGCATCACGTTAAATTGCTTTTCTGAATAGAGAAAATGTATGCCATCTTCTTGGAGTGGATGCACCCTTAAACCACTACTGCTAATCTACGCCAGCATAACTGTCAAAGGGCCCGCCGAATAAAGTTGATCAATTCCCGTTTCACCCGGTGAGGGTTAACTTAAGTAAATTATCACTTTGGTAATCGCTCCCAATTAATAATATACATCCGAATGTACTCACCTTCAATATCATTTACAAATTACATTGTGCAATCATATTTTTTTTAATTCTAAAAACAACTTCGTACATAATCCGTGTCCCTAGCTACTTTCGCAAATAAAGCAGGCTCACCAAGAAACGTGTCCACATACAGGACATGTGTCGTAGACCTTCAATGCAGATTACGGACGCACACGCAGCAGCTGGGGCGGCGCGGTGGCCCAGTGGTTAGCGCTGTCGCCTCACAGCAAGAAGGTCCCGGGTTCGAATCTCTCGGCTCGGGTGCCTTTCTGTGTGGAGTT
>JAZEWT010000006.1:12180865-12193337 GCA_036362905.1 Mordacia mordax
GTCCCGTGGTACGTGACTCAATGTAACACGTGACTATGCATGATGTCATCTGGAAGGCGCGAGAGGGGGTGGCGCGGGGAAATATAAGGAATCGGTCAGACGGGGACTTAGTCAGTTGGTCGTGAGGCGGTCAGACGGAGCAGTCATCAGGATATAGTCGCCGCTCATGTTCGTTATGCGCGGGCCCGCATGCGCTGTTCAATAAAACATCAAAAGTCAAGAAGTCTCTGCTCGCTGGCTGAAAGATCGTGGAGTGAACGCTGATTCTCGCCGTGGCCATTATCGTCGAGCCGCCACGAGTCAGCGGTCCGAGTCGTGGTGCCACAGTTTTGGTGTCGGAAAGTGCGATGCGGACCCACGTTGAGACTGCGACGAGTGGCGGCTGGAGAGCGGTGAGGAGTTTGGTGGAGGAAGCAGCGAGCAGAGTGAGCCAGCGGTGCAGCGGCGTTGGCCGGGGGGCGGGGCAGCGACAACGAAAGCGAGGCGTGGGGGAAAATCACCGCAGCAAAATGGCGGATCGACTCGAGAGTCGCAGGGTGGCGAGCGATGGCGATGGTGGCGATGACGGCGGAAGGCGATGGTGGCAACAACGGCAGACAGCGATGGTGGCGACAACGGCAGACGGCGATGGTGGCGACAACGGAGGACGGCGATGGTGGCGACGACGGCGGACGGCGGAGCGATGGCAGGCTTGCCATTGTTTGCCGGGCCGCGCCGCGCAGGCGTGCCATTGTCCAGCGGCCACGCCGCGCGGGCTCGCCATTGTCCAGCGGCCGCGCGTGGTGTTGGAGCCCGCTGGGAGCCATTATGCTGGCGCCCCCCCGGAGCGTCCCAAGCCGGGAAGAGATGACGGCGAAGGCGGGAGGAGGCGAATCTGCAGCGTGGCTCGGCGGGCCTACATTGTACAGCGGTTGGTGTGGAAGTGTGCATGTGTGTGCGAGTACGTGCGTGTGTGGGTAGGTGTAGGTGTGTGTGTGTGTGTGTGTGTAGGTGTGTGTGCGTGTAGGCGTGTGTGTGTGAGTACGTTTGTGTCAGTGTGTGTGAGTGCAGTGGCCGGCGCTCTGTGTGTGAGCGAGCGTAGCGCTCTGTGTCTGTGTGTGCGAACGTAGCGCTCTGTGTGTGGATGAGCGAGCATAGCGCTCTGTGTGTGAGCGAGCATAGCACTCTGTGTCTGTGTGAGCGAGCGTAGCGCTCTGTGTGTGGGTGAGCGAGCGTAGCGCTCTGTGTGTGTAATGAGTAAGGAGCGGTGGAGCAGCGGTTAGCGCACTGTGTGTGTAATGAGTAAGGAGCGGTGGCGCAGCGGTTAGCGCACTGTGTGTGTTGTGAGTAGGAGCGGTGGTGCAGCGGTTAGCGTACTGTGTGTGTAGTGAGTAAGGAGCGGTGGTGCAGCGGTTAGCGCACTGCGTGTGTAGTGAGTGAGGGGGTGATTGCGCAGTGGTTAGCGCACTGCGTGTGTGGTGAGTGGGGAGCGGTCGCGCAGCGCTTAGCGCACTGTGTATGTAAGTGAGTGTAGTGGTCAGCGATCTGTGCGTATGTGAGAGCGATGCTGCAGCGGTTAGCGGTTGAGTGTGCTGTGTGTGTGAGAGCGATGGCACACCGGTGTGTACTGAGTAGGGAGCGGTAGTGCAACGGTAGCGCACTGTGTGTGTAATGAGTAAGGAGCGGTGGTGCAGCGGTTAGCACACTGTGTGTGTAATGAGTAAGGAGCGGTGGTGCAGCGGTTAGCGCACTGTGTGTGTTTTGAGTAGGGGAGCGGTGGCGCAGAGGTTAGTGCACTTTGAGTGTAGTGAGTGGGGAGCGGTAGCGCAGAGGTAGCGCAGTAGCTGCGGATAGCGGGTGGTGCAGCGGTTTCGAGCCATAGCCATTGGCGCAGTAGCGCGGTGGAGCTGCGCTGATTTTGGGGCTGCCATTGTGGTGGCGCCCGTCGGCACTGGAGCCGGGGGAGGGGGGGCCCTTGGGTCGCCCGGCTCGTCAGACCCCAAGGGGAGGATGGTACGGAGCGGTAGCACAGCGGTTAGCGCGATAGCCGCGGGGTAGCGCAATGGCGCGGTGGATAGCGGTAGCGCAGCGGGTAGCGCGGTAGCCGCAGGGTAGCACAGTGGCGCGGTTGATAGCCGTAGCGCAGCGGGTGGCGCGGTAGCCGCGGTGAGGCGCAGTAGCGCGGTGGAGCTGCGCCGATGTGGGGCTGCCATTGTGGTGGCGCCCGTCGGCGCTGGAGCCGGGGGAGGGGGGCCCCTTGGGTCGCCCGGCTCGTCAGACCCCAAGGGGAGGTGAGTGCAGAGCGGGTGGCACAGCGGTTCGCGCCATAGCCATGGTGGAGAGCGGTGGCGCAGCGATTGGCTCTGTGGCCGCGGGGAGAGACTGGCGCAGAGATTGGCGCGGTGTGAATGTGGGGGGGAGCTTTATGAAAGATTGCTGGCAGGCAGTTGTAATCCGAGGACGGGCCTAATGCCCGGGGGTGAACTGTGGAGTTAAGAGTTTACGAGCGGACAGTGCGATTGCGAGACCCGTGATTCATCGAACTCAGGTTGTTGATTTACGTAATCACCTGTTGGCGAGCTCCTGTTATTTACTCATTGTCCCGTGGTACGTGACTCATTGTAACACGTGACTATGCATGATGTCATCTGGAAGGCGCGAGAGGGGGCGGCGCAGGGAAATATAAGGAATCGGTCAGATGGGGAGTTAGTCAGTTGGTCGTGAGGCGGTCAGACGGAGCAGTCATCAGGATGGAGTCGCCGCTCGTGTTCGTTATGCCCAGGCCCGCGCACGCTGTTCAATAAAACATCAAAAGTCAAGAAGTCTCTGCTCGCTGGCTGAAAGATCGTGGAGTGAACGCTGATCCTCGCTGTGGCCGTTATCGTCGAGCCGTCACGAGTCTGCGGTCCGAGTCGTGGTGCCACAGGTGGTCGGTGCCAGTGCACGCCCGTGTGCTGTGCAGCTGCGTCGGCAAGGTCTCTGCTCGTGTGCATTGACTTCGCTTTTGGATTATAGCGTGATCGTCTGCCTTTATCGCTCACCACGTTTGAACTTGCACATGTCAACCTTTCGCATATTACAAATCCCCTGTCCATTACTGCCATCTACCGCCCTCTTGAAACCAACCTTACAACTTTTTTCAACGAACTCTCAGACCTCTTTGATTTTCTCATTTCACAGAAATCCACTTTCCTCATCGCCGGCGATTTCAATTGCCCTGGCGCTTCACCTAATTTGTCATCCTAGACTTGCTAACATTCTCTCCACTTATAGTCTATCTATTAAAAACAATGATCCGACTAGAATTTCTGCAACAGGCGTTTCCAGTAGTTTAGATCTGTTCATCTCTCTCGACCCTCCCCTCTCCTCCTGTACTCTTGTCACCTTACTTGGCACACACCCAGTTTCTTTTCTGACCATAACCTAGTTTTGATTTCAGCACCAGAGGCAAAACATCAAGCAGTCATATTTAAGTTCGCTTCTCGTAATCTAAATCACCTTCACGTAGATCAGTACAAGATTCTACTCACAGCTGCTTCTTCTTACAGCTCTTCATACACCGATGCCAACACTCAGGCCAATCAGTTAAATCAAGACTTAATTTGCATAATTTATCATTTAGCACCCTTGAAACACTTCACGCATACGCAAACGTTCAAACCAATGGCTCTCCCCTGATGTGCTAAAGGCTAAGTGCAATCGACGAAAACTTGAACGTACCTATTACTGCACCAAATTAGAACTCGGACAGACTCACTTACCGCAGAGCCTGCACATCGACCAACTTTCTCATCATAAATTCACTTAAGACACACCTCATGGAAAAAAAATGATTCTGCCTCCGCTAACTCTGTTGAAGTCCGGAAAACCCTCAGTAGCATCTTACACCTTCATCACTCTGCACCACAATACAACTCCGAACTCGACCACACTAAGGCATTATCTTTCAGGAATTATCACGAACAGAAGTTAAACTCCGTTTCTCGTGCCATTTCCTCCAATACCTCAAAATGCATTGACTCAACTATGTCAATCCATGATTGTATACCACCTTCCATAATTGAATGTATTATGCAGGTCACTGTTGACGAAACACTCAAAATTATTCGTGGCCATTCAAACAAATCATCACCACTTGATCTCGTACCACACAAGGCTTTCCAACACTGTGCTACTGAATTTGCAACAATTATCGCTAATATTGCTAATGCTTCTTTCCTTTCTAGCTTGTTCCCCACAGCCCAAAAACTTGGTCTCATTTATCCCTGCCTTAAAAAAAAAACCTAATATTGATCCCACCAATCCGACCAACTCTAGACCAATCACTAATACTTCAACTATCTCTAAAATTCTTGAACGCCTTATTCTCTTTCGTCGACAACCTCACATCACCCAGTCCCCAAATTTCTGTCCCCTTCAGTCTGCCTACCGCGCAGGACATTCCACCGAGACAGCATTACTGAAAATCACAGACGATTCACTAACGCTAATAGACCCCGGCACAATCACTGCACTTCTCAGTCTTGACCTTTCAGCTGCATTTGACACCATTAGCCATAACAAACTCATCAAACGCCTGCTATCAGATTTCGGAATCAGTGGCAAAGCTCTAGCACTTCTTAATCATACCTGTCTAATAGAACTCAGGGTATGCAATATTCACCTACGTGCATTATGTGCATTATTGCAGATATGTTCTATCCTAACCACCTCCGCAGCACACACCTTAGCATGCTGCGTCGTCAACTGTCGACTTGACTATTGCAATGCCGTACTAAACGGACTCACTCTAAAACAAACTAACAAACTTCTCTGCCTTCAACGTAACCTTTCCAGAGTAATCCTCAATATTCCTCATGATCACTCACTCGGTACTGACTCCTTGCATACTCTACACTGGTTACCAATCCAGTACAGAATGATGTACAAGATAGTATTACTCTGTCATCGCATCATCCTCACAAGCCATCCTCAATACCTCGCCAACCTACTTTTATCGCTCACTGAAACACATTTGCGCTCCCTCCGTAGTTCCTTTCAACTCTTGCTCAGCATTCCCCGCTCAAGGACAGAAAACTCAGAACGGTGCTTCTCCATAGCCGCACCTAGAACCTGGAACAGTCTACCCCTAAAACTTCGTCAGACTACCATAACCTCGACTTTCAAAAACTATCTCAAACAACACTTTTTTCTTCAGGCCTACTCACACTGAGCTTGGCTCCGCGCCTCAGTATCTGTGTCTTGCTTTCGCTGGGCAGGGAATTTGTGCGCGTTATAAATAGTATTATTATTAGATGCCAAAGGTCTAACACTTGTTTTATCGGCAGCTGTTATGCAGGGCATAATACCGATATAGGGTTAGGGGCATCAGTAAAGGACAGATTGATGTGCCTTTTGTATCCATCACCGCGATGGATGTAACGAGGGCGGTGGGATATCGTAAGCTCTCGGCGTACGGCAAGAAGGTTTGGGAAAATGGGAAGTGATTCAGCTCAAGGCAGCCACGCGTGTATGCCCAACGAGGCAGGAGGTGCCCTGCGAAGCCAAGACATTATAGGGCACATCGTAGGAAGTAATTTACTCAGGAGGCCAATCAACCTAGAGAGCAGCACATCTTTGAATGGCGGGAGGGAACTGAAGAAAAACCGATGCAACTCCACACTGAAAGTCGCCCAAGCCAGGAGCCAAGCCCAGGCAGTTCCCGTGGTGAGGCAGCTGCGCTATAAGGTCATGTAAGAGCAAGGTGGTGGGTGGTGAGGCAGTAAAGTAATGAGTGGGTGGATGGTTGAATGGTGACAAGGAGATTTGTGAGAATGATGATAAGCTATGGGTATTTCTTGCCAGTGTACATATGTAACGAGTAGAAAGGTTTCTTTTTACCATTTCTGGCAATTATACAGGTGTTAAGATCTTAAAACACCAAGTTGTTTAATGAGGTGGGGCACGATGACATGGAGAGTACATAATGTGTGAGGGAGCTTCTGTTGTTATGGGACCGCTGGAATCCGCTGCCGCAAGACAAAATGGTGCACTCTCACAGTGAGAAGAGTGAGGGCTACTGAGGGAGGGCCCGTGTGTTGAGGGTGACCACCAGAAGTAGTGGCAAGTGTGTGGGTGACCACCAGAGGTGGTGTCAGGTGTGAGGGTGACCACCAGAGGCGGTAAAAAGTGTGCAGGTGACCATGATGGGTCAGTGGTATGGCACGAGCCTTGGTGCAGCGGCGACAAAGGGTCCAGGGAGACTTTCCTGCCGGGAGGGGAATTGTGGTGTCAGGCCTCACGCCGTGCCAGGGCAGGTGCATTGTGGCATTCGTGCTAGAGGTAGCGGGTGGAGTTAGGGTCACCCGGGGTAACGAGGGGTTAGGTGCAAACAGCGAAGATGGAGTTCGCTGAGCGGGAAGCATCATATGGGCAGGAGATTTAGCACGAAAGGATTGGAGATGATTGGGTGAGGAGAATGCGTGATGTTACGTGATGGGATGATGACTGGGGGAGATTTAAGGCAAGGTACGGAAGTGCAAGGAGAGAGTCTACATGGGAGCTTGGAGGAACGAGCACATCACGATGTAGCAAGAAGGTATCGCATGTAGCGTGGGGTGGGTAGGACAAAGTGTTGTTACCCTATCATGGTGATGTGGCCCTGGCGTTTTGTTAAGTATTGAGTTTTGTTATTGTTAGTGTTTTAATAAAACATCAGAAAAGCAGAATTCTCCTGGCTCCCCGCTGCAAGGGTCTGGCTGGCATGTGTGTTGTCGGTGCTGGTGACTGTGGCGTCGCCAGCAGCCCACCATGTGTTCTCTTGCGCTGCATTTGGAACCTGACACGCTGACCGGGAGGGACAAGTTCAACTTCTTGAGAGGGTGTCCCGGTCGGGTATCGCACAGTACCTCACACCGTACTGTATCCCACGCGGTACAGTATCTTGTGCGATACAGTTTCTCGTGCTGTACAGTATCTCGCACCGTAGAGTTTCTCTTGCCGTACAGTGTCTCGCATGATATTGCATCGTGCGCTGTACAGAATCTTGCACTGTACAATATCTTGTGTGGTACAGTATTTCACGCTGTACAGTGTCTCGAGGGATACAGTATCTCATACGATACATTATCTTGCACTGTACAATATCTCGCAAGTACAAACAGCGGGATAAATTAACGGCAACATTTGTCAGAAGGCGTTATGGAGACATAGGGCCGATGTGAGGATGGGGAGAGGAGAATGGGCGAGGAGGCGGGAGCAGCCGCGAGTGAGGGAAGGGTGGCGCAGTGGTAAGGACGGTGATGCGGCTGCGAACCGGGTCAGATGGACGTGAATAGCACGGCGGTTGACTACATTGCAGACATCATCTCTCTACCCCTAAGCTTGTAACTGAATTACCCTCACCACCGTAGCGTAGGGCAGCACAGCCAACGTTAGAGTAAGTTTTAATACCTAAAGTGCTTGGTGTTTGGGTGATGCATCACCGTATTAATATGCATGGGTTATTATATAAAAAAAATCACGTTTAACAAAGCATACTGTGTTAATTGGGATGTTCGTAATTAATTAGGCATACTTTAAGGTGTAGAATATTAATGCAATCCGTTGCTCGCTTAGCTGAGTATGCACAAACACTAATGCTATATTACTCCAAGAAACAGTGTGGTGCCAAGCGTCATGCGTACCAGGCTGGGTACATGGGTGACGCCCGTGCTGAGGTTGGATTGGGTTGTTCGCCAGGTTACTTCGGGTCGTGTTCGCATCGGGGAGTAGTGCTGATTGGAGGAGGAAAGCAAAGAAGGTGAGGTTCCCCGGGGTCATAAACAACACGTGGTCTGAGGGGGAGTATAAGGTGAGACGTAGGATGATGGGATTAGCTGACAGACGTGAAATGATATCTCGTGGCTGGGTGACGTTTGAGGGGAAATATAAAGAGGTGTGCGGAAAAGAGGGAAAAGAGTTCTGCATAGGAGATGGCAGCAGAGCGATGTCCGATGTAGTCAAGACGAGTCATTAGCATGCAAATTGCGGGGTGGGAAGAGTCGTGTGTTAAGTAGTGTTGTGTGTTAATGAGTTGTTGATTATTGGGTTGAATAAAGAGCTGGAAAAACAGCAGTTTGCCATGTTCCGTGCTCACCGTCGGGACAGAGAAGGCACATCAGTGGGCAGCCGATTGATAGCAAGGGAGCTGGCCCATTGGCTTGCCCTCACAGCAGCATAATTCATTTTTGAGTATACGAACATTTCTCTCAAGAGCTGATGATGCCACCGATGTGGGAGCCGAAATGTCACCGAAGGGGAGAAGAGGAACACCCGACACAGCTATCCCAAAATAGCAGCTCTTAAGAGTAATTCTAATACATTGAGGCATAAATACCTACACCAATACATATTGTGCATATGCCTAAAGGGCAGTTCAAATATTGTTTTCTTATTTTGCGGCAGTTTGTCCATGCATTGGTAACATCGGCACCTCACAGAAAGAAAATTATGCTCGACGCTGTTCGATTCCCACCTCGGGGCTCCTTTCTTTGCGGCGTATGTGTAATCTCATCCTGTTCTGCCTGGGTTTCCTCCGGGTTCTCCAGTTTCCACCCACAACTACAAAATCACTCGTCAATGAATCGGTGTTTGGTGGGTTGGCACTGGCTGGGTACCTGGCTGACTCCCCCCCTCTCTGCGGTTTCCTCGTTATGTTTGCGTGTCTCCTCCATGACCAAACGTGGAATTTGCGCAGCACATTATGAATTGTATCAATATTATTTGTAATTGTAGAATCTGGAAATGGGGCGGCACGGTGGCCCAGTGGGTAGCGCTGTCACCTCACAGCAAGAAGGTCCTAGGTTCGAATCTTGGTTTGGGTGCCTTTCTGTGTGCAGTTTGCATGTTCTCCCTGTGTCCGTGTGGGGTTTTGCCGGGCACCCCGGTTTCCTTTCACAGTCCAAGAAACATGCTGCTGCATAGGTCAATTGGCTTGCAGACTAAACTGCTCGCAGTGCTCGGTGATGGACTGGCATCCCATCGCGGCTCTCACACGCGCGCGCGCTCTTACACTCGCGCGCGCGCTCTAACACTCGCGCGCGCGCTCTCACACGACCTTCCAATCGCACGCCACGTGCGCGCGCACACCAGCCTCCAGCAAGCGCGCGGCCGGGCTCTCAACTCTCGCACACCACACTCCCTCTCTCTCGCCGCCGTGCTCACACCACGTTCACCCATACAACCGCTTTGATACAAAAATACCGGACAGTGGGGATGAGTTTAAGGTCTTTTACTGCTGCAGACGTGTGCGTCGCGACGAGGTCTCCTTTCAGCCGTCCCAACTGCTTCGCGACCCCTCCTCATCTATGCTCCCCTGCTACAAACTCACTACGCGGCATACAGCCGCTCGGGCACAGCCGCTCGGTACAGACTAACTAACCCTGCTACTCGACTACCCTTAACATGACTAACTAACCCCGCTAACTAACCCCGCTACTCCACTGCCCTCGTCCCTCTACATGACTGCCCTCCCTGACTGCCTTCGCTCAACTAAAAACTTGCCCTGCCCCCCTGCTCCGCGCTCCCTTAAATACCTCCCCCGGTTCGAACCGCCCCCTTTTAACGGCCGTCTCTCTCCACCAATCGCCGCTGTTCAGACTATGGCTGCGGTCCTCATCTCCCTCTCTCTACCAGTCACCCTGATGTACGCAGCCACCATGTGCCACATGTCTAGCCGAGCCTGGGCCACGGGACCCCGCCGAACAACAACAGGAAGATGGCACGCAACGTCCGTTTGAAACCCAGCCCAGCTTGGCCCTGCATTGCACGCCGGTCGGATGGCCCCCCTCCAGTCAGCAACCCCGCCGGAACTCAACCGTCTGCAGCTTAACGTTCCAGGGAAGTTACTCTCCCCCGGCAGAACTGGTGAATGGAACTCGGCACTCCCTAAGCCGAATTCCAGCTGACTGAGGAACCACTGACCAAACTGTCCTACTGACAGAGTCTTTGGACAAAACCTCAGCCGCATGGGCCGAGTCTATCGTCGTTCTGCTACCCACCGAACCCTGTGTCGTGCGGTACATTTTATCAGTGTGGGACCGGTACGCCGTTGTCAAATGGCCGCTCTAACAATGGATGCGTGCAGGCATCTAGCAGGTGAGTGTGATAGTGGTGGTTGCGTGTGTGTCTGTGTGGCACAATATACTTTCCAAGGGGGGGGTTCACAAGGGGAACATCGCAGGTACACAGATAGTGCCCCTGGCGACTCTGAGGCCCACGAACTGGGCCACCACACAGCTCCCCTCGGCGTTCGGCTTCGTTCTGGACCTGAAACACCGCTCCTCATTCACCGCAGCTGCTGTGAAGTCCCATCGACCTATAGGGAATGGCATGGAGGGACTAGAGACACTTCAAGGTCAGTGGGGGTGGGGTCCTCCCGTTTCCGTTCTTCCCCCTGCGGCTATGGCGCGACCCGCTGCTCCACCTGCTCTCCACGGCTACTGCTCTAAGTGCTGCGCCACCGCTCCCCACGGCTACCGCGCTAATCACTGCACCACCGCTCCCCGAGGCTACCGCGCTAATCACTTTGCCACCGCTCCCCGCGGCTATTGCCCTAATCACTGCGCCACTGCTCCTCGTGGCCACTGCGCTACCGCTGCGCCACCGCTCCCCGAGGCCACAGCGCCACCGCTCTGCACTCACTTCCCTCTGGAGTATGTCGAACCAGGCGACCCAAGGGGCCCCTCTCTCCCGGCTCCAGCGCCGACGGGTGCCACTACAATGGTAGCCCCTCATCGGCGCAGCTCCACCACAGCTACCACGCTAATCACTGCGCCACCGCTCCCCGTGGCTATTGCACTATCCACTGCGCCACCGCTCCCCGCGGCCACGGCGCCACCACTCTGCACTCACTTCCCTCTGGGGTATGTCGAACCAGGCGACCCAAGGGACCCCTCTCTCCCGGCTCCAGCGCCGACGGGTGCCACCACAATGGCAGCCCCTCATCGGCACAGCTCCACCGCGGCTACCGCGCTAACCACTACGCCACCGCTCCCCACGGCTATTGCGCTAATCACTGCGCCACCGCTATCTTCACCGTGGCTACCGCGCTAACCTTTGCGTCACCGCTCCCCGCGGCCACGGCGCCACCGCTCTGCACTCACTTCCCTCTGGGGTATGTCGAACCAGGCGACCCAAGGGGCCCCCCTCTTCCAGCTCCAGCGCCGACGGGCGCCACCACAATGGTAGCCCCTCATCGGTGCAGCTCCACCACGGCTACCACGCTAATCACTGCGCCACCGCTCCCCGCGGCTATTGCGCTATCCACTGCGCCACCGATCCCCGCGGCCATGGCGCCACCCGCCGCGCCACCGCTCCGCACCCACTTCCCTCTTGGGTATGTCGAACCGGGCGACCCAAGGGGCCCCCCGCTCCCGGCTCCAGCGCCGACAGGTGCCACCACAATGGCAGCCCCTCATCGGCGCAGCTCCACCGCGGCTACCGTGCTAACCACTGCGCCACCGCTCCCCGCGGCTATTGCGCTATCCACTGCGCCACCGCTAGCCACTGTGCCACCGCTCCACAAACAGCACGCTAACCACTGCGCCACCGCTCCACACACAGCGCGCTAACCACTGTGCCACCGCTCCACACACATCGCGCTAATCACAACGCCACCGCTCCACACACAGCGCGCTAACCACAGTGCCACCGCTCCACACACAGTGCGCTAACCACTGCGCCACCGCTCCCTACTCACTACACAGACAGTGCGCTAACCGCTGCACCACCGCTCCCTACTCACTACACACACAGTGCGCTAACCGCTGCGCCACTGCTCCACACACAGCGTGCTAACCGCAGCACCACCGCTCCACACACACTCACACACAGCGCGCCAACCACTGCACGACTGCTCCACACACAGTGCACTAACCGCCCGCCATTTTGACTCAATCTCTCCGAAACCGGCGGCGAGGCGCGGGGTCAGCACGCCCCAACCGTTCCTCTCGGCCTCAGAGAGATCTCCCATGAACCGGGCTGCACGCCCTCGCAGGTACAGTGTTAACTTCCCTGCCGCCTGTCTATTGTCTATCCAGCCATCTCCCGTGATCTTTAGCACACGTGGCGTGCCGTAGGAATAAATCCCACAGCTCGCCACTCTCCCTGGAAAATGTCAAATATATTTCTTTAGTAATCCCCATCACCGCCTCTGGCATGGTTGCTCATCCCAATCTCTGACACCATTTATGGAGATCCCCTAAATTTCCGAAGGTCCCCTCCTCCGTAAATATCTACTCTAGAACTCCACGATCCCCAACTTCTAACACCAATCTGCGAAGGTCCCTGAATGAAACGTGGTACCCCGATACGAACACGCGCGCGCGCGCTCTCACATGCGCGCGCGCTCTCACACTCGCGCGCGCGCTCTCACATGACCTTCCAATCGTACGCCACGTGCGCGCGCACACCGGCCTCCAGCAAGCGCGCGGCCGGACTCTCAACTCTCGCACATCACACTCCCTCTCTCTCG
>JAZEWT010000006.1:12279125-12292645 GCA_036362905.1 Mordacia mordax
AATACTTGTGAATACTGCTTTATTTAGTCATCAGATCATTGACAGTCTTTAAGCAATGTTGATCTTGCATTATTTTCAAAATAATACGATGAAAGTTGAGACTATTGCTTTGGAACAATTCTACTTTTGAATTTGTCTTTCATTTTTAGGGAACGGATTTGGATCTTACCTTACAATATAAATCCAGGTAATGTGAACATTCATTCATTATCAATACCCGCTTCATCCTGTGCATGTTCATGGGGGGCTGGAGCCAATCCTGCACGACAGAGGGCCCAAGGCAGGGAAATACCCAGGGTGTAGCGCCAGTACATCGCAGGGCACATTTTTTGGGGCAATTTACTTGGCAGACCAATTAACGAATTCAATAACGTGTCTTTTGATGGTGGGAGGAACCCGGAGTACCCAGAGGAAACCCACGCGGGTACGGGGAGAACACTCATTTTCCACACAGAAAGGCACCCGAGTCGGGAATCAAACAGGGGATCTTCTTGCTGTGAGGCGACAGTGCTACTCACTGCGCCACCACGCCGCCTAATATGAACTTGTTTACTACATTTATTTTCAGTGTTTTTTTCACAGCTTAGAAGCAAAATTCCAAATGCATAACTTTCAAATGAGTCAAATGTCGTAAATCTACATTCCCAACGCAGTGATGATAGACTTTTGTCCATTATGTGCGTGTGTGTTCCTACTAGAATAAAATATTGATGGCTATGTCCCTGCTTTGGCTGAATGTGTCTGGGCCACATCACAGGCATTAATGCTGATCTATACAGCACCTTCCAGTGGACAAGGTGCCACAGTGAATTACTCCAGACTAGAATCCATTTAGATTCCTAATCTAGCCATAACTGCAGCCATCTTGTGATGCATTTTCGTAACACGCGTGATGTCAGCAGCTTTATCGATCTTATTATTTTCAGTGCTGAGCCCGCTCTTCGCATTGGGTTTGACCTCTCAGATGGTGAGAGAGAATTTTTGCAAAAAAGGATGAAAGTGACACCAGTGGCATTCCAAAAGTTTTTTAATCTCAAGGATGCACCACATGAAAAGGAGGTAAGAATCATGTAGACTGTAAATAAAACACATTTGTAAAGAGTAGAAAAGGGTTTTTTTACCATTCCTGGCAATTATTCACCGTTTTTCTGTATAATTGCCAGAAATAGTAAAAAAAAAATTCTACTTTTTACAAATGTACACTGGTAAATGTACTCACAGCTTAAACAGCTGGATCTGAGCTACTAAGCATTGATATAGCATTGTCCTGAGCTGACTGCCTTTTGGCAATATCTGGCTAACACTGACAATCAGGTGCAAAAGAAAGCCCTGTCTGGTATGGGCCAATCAGTTTGAAGGACAATGCATACGTTATCAAAGCTTCCTGTTTGCATATTTCTACACAGGTATGTGTGGCTTTTGCAAACTAGACACTTTGTGTAAGGTATCTATTTGGTATTTTAAGATCTTAACACCTGTATAATTGACCGAAATGGTAAAAAAACCTTTTCTACTCTTTGAAAATAAAATACCTTGCACAGTGCGATACATTGCAGGATGTGCCATTAGTTACAAAATGTACGATTTTGCATTTTTTTTGTAATGATGTAGGTTTTCACGGCTCTATGCATGACAATTGCTTCGAAAAGCTGCTCTCTCGGGACAGCCGCGTCGATCGCTCCCTCTCCCTCCATCACGACGTTTCGCCTCACACGTTAGAGGCATCCTCAGGCGCTTTGTTTAAATTTGCTGCTGAAGAGCTTTTAGTTTATAAATGTGTTTTAGTTTCACAAAAAAACCCGCTAAGTTTTTATACCATCCAATATCCCTTATATTTGTAATGCTGTCTGGCTATTTCAAGTAAAACATTTTCAGACTATAATATAATCTATAAACATTGAGTTAAACGTGTTCATATCATTATAAATTGAATCTATGCTTCCCACAGTTAATGTTACGTTAAAGTAGTTTTTGTACATTTATACACATTGATAGCAAGTAAGATCGCACAGTGTGACAGAATATTTTGTAGTAAACACCCGTTATCTGTTATGTTAAATGACTCGATAAATTATTTAGTAATAATAATAATTGCACTTCGACCGCGCTTTTCACCCGAGGGTCACAAAGCGCTGCACAGAGCTGTGGAGAGAACGGCATGTCAACAACAACAACACATCAGAGCAGTTCAATTGAAAGTCAAATATTGGCTATAATTTAGAGAAGGACTTAAAATAATGGATATATTATTGTTAAACAAGCGACGGAAGGAATAAGTGTTCCCGTGCAGTGCTCATTGGTGGAATTCTCTTCTCATCTTCATTGCAAGAACTACAGCTCAACTTATCAGCAACTGGGAATAAAAATAAAAGTATTAAACGTGCTTGGTCAATAAAATTTCTCTTTTGTTTGCCGAGAATAATAGGTCACACGGTTAAGTAACCCATATGTGCAAATAACAGAACTGGGCTCTGTGGTCTCCTGTGTGAAATGAGTTGTGTCCCTAGAGCCCTCTTTTTGATGGGTGTTCATGCCCTTGGCCACACTAAAAGGCAGAGAGGCAGGCCCACTCTAGTAATTTCCAGATTTGAAATTGCTTCGGTGATTTCTGTTATTACAGAATATTCAAATGTTACACAAGGGAAAAACGTAACTATATTAATTTGGATGACAGAACTATATACAAATTTGTGAATCGAGAGTCCAGAAATGATATTGTGTTGCTCAATAACAATACAATCATTCTGAGCAACATGTAATTGTATGGCTGAGTGATTCTGTGTGGCTTTTAGGTGCCTGTGGTGGCAGTGTTGGGGTCTGGGGGTGGCGTGCGAGCCATGGTCTCCCTGTTTGGCTGCCTCTTGGCCTTGGAGGAACAAGGTCTACTTGACTGCATCACCTACATGTTTGGAATCTCTGGATCCACCTGGCAAGTAACTGCTTACTTCTCTCTACCATGGTTTACATTTGTATTGATGTAGATTTTCACCACTCAGTGTGCAGGAATTGCTCTTAAGAGCTGCTGTTTTGATACAACTATGTCAAGCGCACCTCCATTCTCCCACCAGAAGTTTGATGATGCCTCCCAACATGGGAGACAAAACGTCAAGGAGGAGAAATGTCACAACCTTCGGGGAAGCTGCGACATTAAGTCTTCTTCATAATGGAGTGATGTCAACTCGTGACTCCCAGAGGAGTGATCAGAGTTAGCTCTTGCTCCCACGCTGGGGTAAAGACTTTGATGGCTGTGAACCCTGTGTGGTAGTTGAACTTGAGACATAACAGGGAAGTGCACAACAGTTTTGAGCTGGTTTCACAACCTTTGTGTCACACAGGGCGACGCGCACGACAGTTTGAGCGGGTGAAGAACCCACTTGTGTCAAGGGTCGTGGTGATGCGGGAACTCAAATTGGAATGCTTTCCAATCGAGGAGTCGGTGCCTTAGTGTAGGGTGGGAGATGGTACAGAGTGAGTCCCTAGAAACTCATATTGCAGGCCAGACTACCAAAAAAAAATTCGTATTTTTTCACAATTTGTCGATAAAACCTAAGCAACAAACTCTCTCCCAAAATATTAACGAACTGGTGGCAGAGGCCCTAACATATGTTAAACTCGCTATCCGTTCTGAAGATTTATCGCCTATATATATGAACAACAATGGAAGTTATTTGTATCACAACTATCGGTCGTTATCGCCTCTCTATAACCACGATTATAATAAAATATTTTCCTATCCCAATTTGTAGTCATTATCCCCTCTCTATGTATATATCAACAATAATGAAAAGTGTGTTGTATCCTATCTCATCTCATTATCTGAAACCGCTTAATCCTATATAGGGTCACGGTGAGCCAGAGTCTATCCCGGAAACACAGGGCGTAAGGCAGGAATACACCCGACGACGGGACGCCAGTCCATCGCCGGGCATTGCGGGACAATTTTAGTCTGCAAGCCAATCAACCTATCCAGGAGCATGCTTTTGGACTGTGGGAGGAAACCGGAGTACCCGGCGAAAACCCACGCGGACACGGGGAGAGCATGCAAACTCCACACAGAAAGGCACCCGAGCCGAAAGATTCGAACCCGGGACCTTCTTGCTGTGAGGCGACAGCGCTAACCACTGGGCCACCGTGCCGCCCTGTATCCTATCTCACAATCCTTATTCCCTCTCTATATGACAACAATGAAATGGTTTATAGCATGACTCTCAGGCGCTATCCCCTCCCTGTATACATCAACAACAATGGAATTAATTTGTATCACAACAGTCCAAATATCAAACCCCTCTCAGTTCTGTGCAAATGGCAAGCTCCAACACCCCTGTTCTCTCCAAGTGGTTGGTATGCCCTTCACCATGCTATGCGATCGATGCGCCCCAGGTGTGTCTCAGCAGGTAGCGCTGTATTAACTCGGCTTCTCTTTATTGCACCCCTATAGTTTCTCCATGGCTTGTGCTCTCTTTAACTCAATCACCCTTCACGTGTCATTTGTAGACTCTCAGTGGGTGGCGCTGTTCCTTTAACCCACAAGTATTCAACGTGCATTCACAACCACAACTATTATGCATTTCCCCCAGCATGCACATACAATCACCATGCGACTTACGGTTAGTACTCCAATCTCCCAGGCATACCTCAGTAAGTGCTAACTCTGCAGGCTAGGTAGTTAAATCTACACGTCTCTACGTGGTAGTTAATGTTATATAACTCTTGCCAGTTAAGTCCAAGGTGGATACTCCATCAGGTTTGCTGCTGTTGGTGCATGGCCCCTGTTGGTTCAATTGTCAACGGTTGTGTAGAGATATGCAGGACTTTAAAGTCACTGTCGATGTACATTGTAAATTCATGAGGCAGCCCACCTGTAGCGAACCGGTCCGTGCCTGATGAGGTAGCCAGCTGCGTCCGGTGGCATTTGCGCTACCCTCGTGGGAGAGGAGACGATCTTCCCCACAGCTCACTTTTACTGAGGTGTGCCACGCTGAAGGGTGAGGTGCGGTGGCCATGTCTGATGGCGAAAGACGAGACGGCACTTTGTGCATCACGAACTGGTGCTCCGACCGATCCTTGATCTACGACTGATCCTTGTATCAAGTCGGCCAGCCATACTGGGCTGGGCCTCATGTCGTCGGACTGTAGTTGTGTGGGAGGTGACCTGTGTGGCGCCACTTGACTCTGCGATGTCGCCACATGGTATGGCTTGCCTCACCTTGCCCTTGGGGTGGGATTCAGCAGCGCCTCATAGCTGAGTAGGATTTATTTTTCTGGTCCCTACCTGCGAGTTGCTCCACTTATTCAATGCCTATCCTTCTGATGACCGGACTGTGGGCATTTATTCACTCCTTCACTATCCTCTTTCTCTGCTCACAGCGTTTTTCCACTCTCCCGAATGCCCATACCTACTGTCCACACACACATCTGCTGCATTCTTTCATCACCCATACTCATGCCCACAGCCTGCATTTGTGACATTGCCTCCCTTTCCAGATGAGGCTCTGTCAGAAACTCATTTTTCTCCACAAACAAAGGGCTCACTGTGATTCCATCCGTACGCTTGTTCATTACTCCTCATGAAGCCGGCTGCCATAGTCAGCGCTAGTACTAATAATTTCTGCCTTTCGCAGATTTATTCTTCCCTGCATGTTTTTCTCAACCCCGATTTACGTTTGGAATCTCGCCAGTGCTCCTCTGCATGATCTGTCGTGTCTCTTTCCCATCTCTTTTTATGAGGACTTTTCACTCAACATTACTGGAAGTCTTGCTTCCTCTCCTTCCCTTGGTTTTTATAGAAAAATCATGCTTCTGTGGACTCTGATTTCTTTTCTTCACCTTATCTTCTGGTGGCACAGAGTCTTTCGTTTCCATCCTCTTTTCTGTATCCCTCCAAGTGCACTGGTGTCTGGCTTATCTGGTCTTTAGCATCCTTTATGACACTTTTGAAAATGGCGATGGGGTTAGCCGGCACAATTGCATCAAAGGTCCTCACACGTTAGAGTCATCCACAAAGCACAGCTGAGAAAGCAGGAGCTGCTTTCTAAGCTGTGCTCCAGTTCTGAAAGGATTGTCATGCTTGGTGATTTCAACATCAATATTAACTCTCCAAAGAGCCCCCATGCAAGGGATCTCATGGCTACTTTCATTGAATTTGGCTTCATTCACCATGTGACCTCTGCCACTCACAGATATGGCAATAATCTGGACCTGGTTTGCTCAAGGTGCGTATCTGTAACCAACCTGCCCATCACTGTTCCTGGTCCGTGTCATCACTGTACTGTGTGGTTTAATCTTCAGGTACTGCCACCCATTTCCATCACTAAGCACAAAATCTAATTCTAAAATGTTAACGTCATTACTCCAGACTTTTTCACCGCTATAATCAACAGTTCACCACTCTGCCTCAACTCACTCTGCTTCTGATGTGACAGTTGAAACGTACAACAGCTCGCTATCATACATGCTGAATGTTTGGCCCCGACCATATCATCCTGTGACTCAGGCGGAATACCATCGCCCTTCTATATTGTTGAACTCCGGGACGTCGAGGTGAATGCACATAGGGCCAAACAGACTTGGAGAAAATCTTGTCTATCGTCCCCGCTCAAATCTTTGGGGACCAGCTCAATCGGTACTGGAAGGCACTCGATTGTGCCCGTATCAACCACTTTTGCAGCATCCTAGCTGATGCCTGGGACATGCTCAAGATTCTCTTCTCGACCATCCATCAGGTCCTCATTCAATGAGTCACTAACCCTCACCTCTGTTCATTAATAAAGACCAGGCTCTTCAATTGAATCAGTTTTTTCTCAGACAAAACCAAAAGCCACCGCATCGCTATCCAGTCTCAACCTCCACACACTACCTCAGTCATTGTTCCTTTCACCTACCGTGATTGCAAAACTGCTGGAATTTTCCAAGTTAACGGAATCTGATTTCGCTTCCTTAGTTACCAGATCTCGGCCAATAAACTGCTCTCTGGACCCCTTCCCATCCAAACGTAAATGGGCAAACTTTAAATCCCTTACCACCTTCATCACTAATCTCTTCAACAACTAAATTTACTCTGGCATTCTTCCCCCGCTATTCAAATGTTCTGCAGTTACTCTTCTGGTCAAAAACCTGGCCTTCATTGCAACTTCCCTAATAATTTTCACCCCATCTTAAATGTACCATTCCTCTCTAAGGTTCTTGAGCATGCAGTAACCATGCAATTCCAGAAATACATCCTTAATAATGACCTCCTCGATCCCTTCCCATTTGGATTCAGATCCGGCCATAGTACTGAAATTACTGTGGTCAAAGCAGTTAATGACCTACTTGTCACGGGTGATGAAGGCTTGCCAAGTATTCTTGTTCTCCTGGATCTAAGTACAGCCTTTGATATCATTGACCACCCTACCTTGCTGGAGCGACTGGAGGGTATAGTGGTCTCCAGCTGTGTGCTGCACTACTGAGATCCTCTCTCTCCCACCATAATTAGTTTGTCATCCTCAGAGGATGTGACTCAGTGATCCATCCTGTTTTGTCTGGAGTCCCTCAGAGTTCAGTCCTCAGCCCATTCCTCTTCAGCATCTACACTACTAAATCACTTGGCTATATCCTGCACAGCCTCAATCTTAGCTACCATTGCTATGCTGGTGCCATCCAAATCTATATCCACGCAAAGCAGTCCAATAATTTGGTTGGTCGTTCCATGTCGTCCTCACTGTCAACTGTGAAGGCTTGGCTTAATTAAATTTTCCTGAGAATAAATGGTGGTTAAACAGAAGTTTTACTTGTCCGAACCTCGCACCATTTATCCGTGGCTGAACCCATGAAATTGCTGCCTGATGGCCAGACAATTGAAGTTGCTAAGCTAAGGCAGTCCGGAGTCGAGAAGTGACTCTTGATTCCTTACTCACCTTTCAAGACACAGCACTTTGTGACCCTCGGATGACTAAGGTAGCCTATTTCCATCACAGAAATATAGCCAGACTGCGAATATCCTGTCACACTCTGATGCTGTGAAGCGAATATACATCTTCATTTCTTTATGAATCTACTAGTGCAATGCACTTCTCCCTGGCATCTCTGCCTACCTCATCAATCGTCTCCAACGTGTACAAAATGTGGCTGCTAGAGCCCTCACCCACACTCCCATTCAAGATCACATATTCTCAGTGCTGGTGTCTCTCCACTGGCTACCGGTTAAATAAATGATTGAATTCCAGACCCGCTTTCTCACCGTCAAGGCTCTCACTGGTGCTGCTCCGACATACATCAGTGACCTACTTAAGGCATTCTCCTCAACACGACAACTTCGATCCTCCAATACAGGCTTGCTGCATATGACCGGATCACACCTCCATTCAATGGGTGACAGACTTCTCACGTGTTGCTCCTAGACTCTGGAACGCACTTCCATTGGAAACTCGGTCTGCTGAGTCCCTGGGCATCTTCAAATCTCGTCTTAAGACTCACTTGTTCTATAAGGCTTTCAAGTCCTCTGGCTAGGACTGCTTAGATGGTGGTGCTCTGTTGCTCTGTGCCTGCTCAGGAACACTTATTCCTTCCTTGATTTGTTTAGCCATAATTTTACGTGTTATATTGTGTCCTTTATTTATTTGTCGTCATTGTTTTACTTTTGTTAATCTGTTCTGGTGTTATTGTTGACATGCCGTTCTCTCTACAGCTCTCTGTAGCACTGTGTGGCCCTCTGGTGAAATGCGCTCTAGAAGTGTAAATATTATTATTCTGTTTGGCATCTCCTGACACTCTCCTCTGGATCTCCCCTCGATACTTCTGTGTAACTGCTTATAATTGCCTGGGACACCGTTCTAGTTTTTTACAAGTTCTGTCCAAGTGGTTCTTGGCCTTTGGCGTGTCAAGAACATGATCTCATCTCACATTTTACCACCTCAAGCGCTCTTCAACAATCCAATGAGATCATGGCATGAATTTGCTATTCTCAATGGCTTGCATCACGTGGTCCTGTTTCCATCATCGTCATTGTGCAGTCCTGCAATCAGTGTTCACACTCATGCTTTTCCGGGGACAGCATGCCGCCATGATCTCACCTCCCGGCATTGTACACAATGTGCTAATAATTACATCCTCACCCCCTTTGCCATGCATAACAATTATTTTATTTGTTATTTTACATCCTTTATTGATGTATAGCCATTATTTTACTTTAATTGATCTACTCTGATGTTGTTGACATGCCATTCTCTCCACAGCTCTGTGTAGTGCTTTGTGACCCTCCGGTGAAAAGCACTCTAGAAATGCAAATGTTATTATAATTATCTCCGGTGTATTCCCAACATATGTCCCATCATTTCCAATGGTCGTGCCCCATATTACATATCCTCTAAAGATCATATTTTTTCCATTTTTGACGAGATGAGCAGCGCTTATAACAGCTATCCCAGAAGAGCAGCTCCAAAGAACACTGCTAATAGCATTAATTTTACGTGTATATTTACAGCCTAATATTTCATGGTTGTATTCTATAGCTCTCCATTGTATTTTCGGGTTATGCCAAAATTCTGGGAGCCACTTCAGTACCTAAAGAAAACTGAATTGGGCTCCTGATGTAGCTCCCAGGAACATGTAGTGAAACGTTGGACATTGTGCTGAGCAACAAATAAGGTACAATCAGAAAACACATCAGGATGCTAAAAATAGGTTCTTTGATTGCCATCTCAGATATTGGACAAGTGAAATATAGTTGAATGACTCAAAGGGCCTCAATTGTACGTGCTGTTGGTAAGGTGTTCTTTGCTGAATTTATCTGGCATGTTTGCCAAACCGCAAAAATGCTTTTAACTTTGGTTATTTTCCTGAATTTTTGTAAATTCTTGCTCATAGGTGTATGTCCAATCTCTACCAGCGACCACTCTGGGGCAAGGGAGCGAAAAGTGAAATATCACAAGCGATTCAGGAGTTGAAGGCACGTGTCATTGCTCCTAAGTATGGTGCCTTCTCACCAGAGACCCTCATGAATTTCCGAGACATTATTAAGGAGAAACAGCAAGACAACCAACCAATTTCTCTCACGGACCTTTGGGGTCTTGTGTTGCAGTGGATGTATGACAAACAGGTATGTAGTATGCCTGAAAAAATTGTAGTGACATATTTGCAATCGAGACTAATTGCGGAATGGCAGCAGAGGGAGTACACCCGCATGAAGATAGCGCCATGAAATTTTGTTCATGCGCTATGTGGATTGGCTACATTTCAGGACTGTGAGAGATGGTGGACACCTTAGAACGAGTCCTTTAGGTTGATGATAGCTGACGAGGATAATAATAATTATGAGTGGCAGGGTGGTTACGAGGTAACTTTTGTACTTCACAACACGGGCTTGTGTTCAATTCCTAGCTCGGGCACGTTTCTGTATGGAATGTTTATTCTCTGCCTGTTATGGGTGAGTTTCCTCTGGATTGTCCAGGTTCATCTCATAGCTAAATAAAAGATACAATCTTATTGGTGCTGGCCAAACATTACAATCCTGAAAGTTACCTGCAAATGAATCGATTAGGGTGGTGAGATGGGTGCAGTGGGTAGCGCTGTCGCCTCACATCAAGAAGGTCCCGGGTTCGATTGCCGGCTCAGGTGCTTTCTGTGTGGAGATTGTGTGTTCTCCTCATGTCCACGCGGGTTTTTGCTGGCTTCGGCGGCTATTCCGGTTTCTTGCCACCGTATAAAGACACGCTGCTGCCTAGGTTAATTTGCCTACTGAGAATTTTGCCCCCTCAAAAAGTCTGCCTTGCAATGTACTGGCATCACATCCTGGGTATCCCCCCACCTTGCGCCCTCTATCGGGTGGGATAGGCTCCGGCCCCCCATGACCCTGTATAGGATTAAGTGGCTGTTGATGCTGTCAGATGGAGTGACGCTTTGCCAAAGTGTGCATTAAACACTTGTGTGCTAAAACAAATCATACAATTGATAATGAATCAATGAAAGAATCGGTTAGGATTACACAGAGCAGTATTACCCCTGCTGCAAAGCCTTGTCAAGGCCATTTTGAAAACGTTATGATTTATTGATACTATCTCAGATAAACGATTATGAACTAATACTTAAAATAAAAATTCTCATAACTTTCCACACGTGCTGTGAAATGTTAATCACTAGTGTTGGCTTTGCTCTTTAGGACAAGTCTGCCAGGCTGTCAGATCAGCAAGAAGCGGTTATGACTGGAAACGTTCCATACCCGATTTACGCTGCAATCAATGTAAAGTCCACCATCAGCTCTGAAGATTTTGCAGGTTAACTCAGTGTGCATAACCCAACACTTGTTTTAAGAATTGTATTCGGTATTTTTGAAACATTAAGGTCTGTTTTACTGACTTATTATTTTACATGAAGGACTGTGTAATTTTCTCTTTTTAATGCGTACATGTTATGTCCTTGTCAAATCAATTTAAGTTTTGCAATGTCATAACTACTTCTAATATGATAGGCGGAAAATGTGATTTGGTAAGTTTGGTCATGTTTCAGTTTGTTCATGCCATTAGCATTTGTGGTTCTCCTGCAGAGTGGGTAGAGTTCACACCGCATGAGGTGGGGATACCAAAGTATGGTGGTTTTGTGCGCACTACTGACTTTGGGAGTGAGTTCTACATGGGGAATTTGGTGAGACGCCATGCTGAGTTGCCACTGCATTACCTGCAAGGTGAGTCTTGAGGAGATCATTGAATGACAAGAAGGGCGGGTTGAATCGTTGCAACTGCAGCGGGGGAATGATGCTGTTAGGCAGCTGGGTCGCAGATACAGCCAGAAGAAGATTGCTGGATCCCCTCTCGCATGCTTTTTATTCGAAGTTGCAACCTATCAGTTGGCCGGGACCACCAGCTATTGGTCTGTGAAGAGCATACCCAAGTGGGCCTTGAGATGTAAAAGGTTAAGAACATCTGGTTTACATCAATTAAATATGAATTTTGAAGCTCACAATATAATTACAATTTATGATTTGCACAGATTCCTGAAATTCATTCGAAGAGAAAATGACTAAGAGGCGTGAGGAAGCCGCAAAGGGAGGAAGGCCACCACTCGCTTAGCCAGTACCAACATTTGCCAGACACTTTGTCCTCTATATTGTGATGTTAGCGGCCAATTAATTAATGGTTTTTTTGTTGTGGGAGGAAGTCGGAGAACCCAGGGGAAATCCAAAGGGAACAGGGGGAGAACACACACACACACTCCACACGGAAAGGTGGGAATCGAACCACCTCAGGCAGGTGTTTTTCTGTGTGAAGCACGGACGTTATCATTGCGTAACCCTACCGCCAAATATCTCGTTTGAATCTCACTTGCAACAATCGATAGTTTCAATGCATGTATATTGTATGTTGAATGGGCTTATTTGACTTCTATAGCCACTAGAGGCCACTACGTTGACTACAATTTTTTATTGAATCGTGGTTCTACATGATTAAAATTCATTGAATCGCAAGTTTACAGCGAATCATTGCATCCAATTTAAAGTATGCTGTGGAATCACAGATGGCCCACGGTTTTTGCCAAATAATCCCACATTCCTTGCTCACCATATACACTTTATACAGGATCAGCCCCCCTCCCCCCCCCCCCAAAGCTCTGCATTTTTTTTTCCTCTGCAGGTTTGTGGGGGAGTGCATTTGCAGCGAGTCTGGACCGCGTTTACCTGGATATAACTGGAAATAGTTTGAAGCTGTTGAAATCTTTTAAAACTAAGATTAATACACTGGACGGTAAGCCTTTGGGTTACATCTGGAAAGCCAGTTATTTTACTGTGAATCCAATTATATGCAATATTAGGTGTAACTTTCCACAGAACTTCTCAAGTTTTCTTTGAATGTTTTTTAACAAGTGCAACCAAGCGCATGCTGGCACTATGTAATTGTGGTGCCAATTAATGTAAATTTTCAAAACACTTGTGGGCAGAATTCTTTTTTTGACATTATTTGTGTAAATGTTAGTAATTCATAGTGTGCTCATAGTATACTGCTATTTTAAAAATATCATTTGTCAACACATTCTTAAAATACTGTGGTATGTTTTAACTAAAACAATGTCAAATAATTCTGAAATGTTCAAAGTCAATGTGTTTTACTGGCAATAACCATTCCAGGAATCCCGGAACGTTTTCGAATATATGTAAATGGCCCTGAGTCCTGCACAAATCCTACCGGTATTGTTCAGTAGCATTAAAATATAATGCAGATTATTTTATTATAACAGCACTGAGATGACATCAAAACATATAATGTATAGACATTCAAGACCATGTAATATGCGAGAAATAAATGTCTGTGTGTTGCTGTCACGGTTAAAATCTATGCATTAAACATTATTTCTTAGTTGTGAAAAAAACAACTTAATTCTTAATATTGTAAGATACTCTGAAAAGTAAGAGATATCCCAATTTGTTCCGGGTGTTAAAGCTACGAAAATCTGGTCACACATCCCTACTCTATTACCTCATTATCTGAAACCGCTTAATCCTATATAGGGTCACGGTGGGCCGGAGCCTATCCCGGAAACACAGGGCGTAAGGC
>JAZEWT010000006.1:12315188-12360312 GCA_036362905.1 Mordacia mordax
CCCGGGCATTAGGCCCGTCCTCGGGCCACAACTGCCTGACCGCAATCACCTCCAAGCAAAAAGCAAGCCCCCCCCTCCACACACACACAGCAAGCTAACCTCTGCGCCATCGCGCCCCGCGGCCACTGTGCTACCGCTGCGCCACCGCTATCCACCGCGCCACTGTGCTATCCCGCGGCTATGGCGCGAACCGATGCGCCACCCACTATCTGTGGCTACTGCGCTACCGCTGCGCCACCCGCTATCCGCGGCAACTGCATTACTGCTGCGCCACCGCTATCCACCGCGCCACTGCACTATCCCGCGGCTATCGCGCCATCCGCCGCGCCACCGCTATCCACCGCGCCATTGCGCTACCCCGCGGCTATCGCGCTAACCACTGCGCCACCGCTCCGCACCCACCTCCCTTTGGGGTCTGACGAGCCGGGCGACCACAAGGGGCCCCGCTCCCCCGGGCCACTGCGCTACCCCGCGGCTACCGCGCTACCAGCTGCGCCACCGCTAACCGCCGTGCCACTGCGCTAGCCCGCGGCCATGGTGCCATCCGCTGCGCCACCCGCTATCCGCGGCTACTGCGCTACCGCTGCGCCACCGCTATTCACCGTGCCACTCGCTATCCCGTGGCTATGGCATGAACCGCTGCACCACCCGCTATCCGCGGCTACCGCGCTACCGCTGCGCCACCGCTATCCCCCCCGCAGCTATGGCGCAAACCGCTGCGCCACCCGCTATCCGCACTCACTTCCCTTTGGGGTCTGATGAGCGGGGCGACCACAAGGGGCCCCCCTCCCCCGGCTCCACCGCGCCACTGCGTTACCCCGCGGCTATCGCGCTACCCGCTGCGCAACCACTATCCACCGCGCCACTGCGCTATCCCGCGGCTATCGCGCCACCCGCCGCGCCATCGCTATCCACCGCGCCATTGCGCTACCCCGCAGCTATCGCGCTAACCGCTGCGCCACCGCTCCGCACCCACCTCGCTTTGGGGTCTGACGAGCCGGGCGACCACAAGGGGCTCCCCTCCCCCGGCTCCACCGCGCCACTGTGCTACCCCGCGGCTACCGCGCTACCCGCTGCGCCACCGCTGTCCACCATGCCATTGCGCTATCCCGCGGCTATGGCGCAAACCGCTGTGCCACCCGCTATCCGCGGCTACTGCGCTACCGCTGCGCCACCGCTATCGACTGCGCCACTGCGCTACTCCGCGGTTATCGCGCTACCCGCCGCACCACCGCCACCCCCCCGCGGCCACCGCTCCACCTGCCGCGCCACTGCTATCCACCGCGCCATTGCCCTATCGCTCACCCACATACACACAGAGCGCCAACCGCTGCAGCATCGCTCACTCACTCACACACAGAGCGCTACGCTGCGCTCACTCACACAGAGCGCTACGCTCGCTCACTCACTCGCACACAGAGCGCTGACCGTTGCGCTCGCTCACACACACAGAGCACTACGCACACTCACTCACTCACACACAGAGAGCTACCCGCTGCACTCTCGCTCACTCGCATACACACAGAGCGCTACCCGCTGCACTCTCGCTCACTCACACACACACAGCACACTAACCGCTGCACCACAGCTCACTCACCCACACAGCGCGCTAACCGCTGCACCACAGCTCACTCACCCACACAGCGCGCTAACCGGTGTACCATCGCTCTCACCCACACAGCGCGCTAACCGGTGTACCATCGCTCTCACCCACACACACAACACACTAACCGATGTACAACGCAGGTCCGCCGAACAATGCCTCAGCTCTGCCTCCTTCCCCCGCCTTCGCTGTCATCTCCTCCCAGGTTGGGACGAGCCGGGGGGGCCCCCAACGGGCCCCCTCCGCGGCTCCAGCGCCGACGGGGAGCCACCACAATGGCGCCGGCTCCCAGCGGCCTCCGGCACCACGCGCGGCCGCCGAACAACGGCAAGCCTGCGTGGCGCGGCCGCTGGACAATGGCACGCCTGCACGGCGTGGCTGGGAAAGCCTGCGCGGTGCGGCGTGGCCCGACGAACAATGGCGAGCCCGCCATCGCTCCGCCGCTCGCCGTCGTCGCCATCATCGCCTTCTCCACCGCTTGCCATCGTCGCCATCATCGCCTTCCTCCTGCGGCGATTCTCCCCCATGGCTCACTCTCTCGCCACCACCGCCCTGCGACTCCCGAGATGCGCCGCCATTTTGCCGTGGTGATTTCCCTCCTCCGCGGCGATTTCCCTCCTCCGCACCTCGTTTTCGCCGTCACCGCCGCTCCTCCAGCCGCCACTCGTCGCAGTCCCAAGTCGCTGCACCATCCTCCTGTGTGAGTCCGTATCCCACTTTCTGACACCAAACTGTGGTACCACGACTTGGACCCCGGACTCGTGACGGCTCGGCGGTAACACCACGGCGGGGATCGGCACTCACTCCACGATCGTTCAGCCAGCGAACGAGACTTCTTGACTTTTGATGCTTTATTGGAACTCGGCGACGCGGGCCCCAGGCGTAACAAACACGAGCAGCCGCCTACATGTTGAACGTTTCTCCATCTACCCGATCTCCGTCCGACTCCTGGCTCGACTGCTGACTGACTGACCCCCGGCTCGAACCCTGTCTTATCAATCCCCCGCTGTGCGGTCCGTGTCCCCGCCCGTGTCCCCGGTCGTCGTCTCTCTCTCCACCAATCACCACTGTTCCCTTCGTGTCTCTGGGCGTCGTCTCTCTCGCCACCAATCACCGCCGTTCCCCCCCTCCCCTCGCGTGCTCCCCCCCCAGATGACATCATGCATAGTCACGTGTTACAATGAGTCACGTACCACAAGCGAGCGACCATGGGACAATAAGTCAACAACATGAGGTGCTATCACAATTACCGGAAGCTAACGCACTGTCCGTTCGCACCTCCCCCCCCACGCGCCCCCCCCCTGTGCCCCCCAGAAAGCTCCAACTCCATATCTGAAACTATTTTAATCACTTATCTCTGAATTACTCTCCTGTAATTCTTAGTGGTCTAACACTGCAACTCCTATCTAAAACACTCTGACTCCCATCTCTTATACTGTGACTCCTATCTCTAACACTCTTATCTCTAACACTGTGACTCCCATCTCTAACACAGTGACTCCCATCTCGAACACTGTGACTCCCATCTCTAACACTGTGACTCCTAACTCAAACACTGCGACTCCTATCTGTAACACTGACTCCCATCTCTAACACTGTGACTCCCATTAGAACAATGTGACTCCCATCTCTAACACTGTGACTCTTATCCATTCCGCCCACTGTTCAGGGATATGGCACTCTCGAGGTTAATTGGCCTGCTGAGTAAATTATCCCAGGGGAGGTGCCCCATGATGTATTAACGTCGCATCCTGGATGTGGCCCTCCAGCCACTATTTGACATGATTGCCTACACTCGCGTGGCTATAAAGAACACGATTCCTACACAAGTTCCCTGTACCCCCACCTTCTGGCCATTTGCCATGAGCTGATGATACTGCGACGCCCTCGTTACATCCATAAGGCGCTAGCAATAAGAAACCTATTTACCTGCCTGCAATTGATTTCCCTACCCCCATCCCTGTATTAAGCCCTACATATTGGCTGCTGAGGAAACAAGTTAGACCTTTTGCAGCTCGACGATGCTTGCAGAAAATACAATTGGTTAGTGCCCCTCTTCCAGCATGCACATTGCCTGCAATGGACACCCAACTTTGCCCCACTCAATGTGTACTCTCTGAACACCAAAAGGCCCGACTCTTTGCTGAGCTGATCTCGGACAACAGTCTGGACGTCATTGATCTTGGTCTGTTTGATCACTCCACTGTGTGGTTTTATCTTCAAGTACTACCTCCCATTGCCATCATCAAGAGCCATATCCAATTTCTAAACCTTAACGCCCTCACTCCAGACATATTCACCGCAGCTATCAACATTTCATCACTCTCTGCCTCGGCTCACTCTGCCTCTGATGCAACAGTATAAACTGACAACAGCCTACTATCAGGCATATGGGATGATTTGGCTCCAATAAAATCACACTAAGTCTCGGGTGTAAAATCAGCCCCCTGGAATACTGCTGAACTCCAGGAACAGCTCAACGGTTGCCAGAAGGCACTTCACTGCACCCGTACCAACATTTTTTTCAACATTCTGGTCGATCCCTGTGACAAGCCAAAGATTATTTTCTTGACGATTAATCAGCTCCTTCATCCAATCAGTCACGTATCCGCACTTGTCTTCATTAGCAAGATCAGGCAGATCATTTGGTTCAGTGTTTTCTCAACCAATACCTCAACAAGTGTTCCTTCTCCTACCCTGATCTCAAAACTCCTGGAATTTTTCGAGTTATCAGAATCCGATATATCTCTCTTATTTACCAGATATTGACGTACAAACTGCTCCCTGGACCCCTTCCCATCCAAAATCATCTGGACAAATTTTTAATTCCTTGCTACTTTCGTCACTAATCTCTTTAATAACTCGCTTCGCTTTGGCATTGTTTCACCGCTATTTAAATGTGTCGCAGTTACCCATCTGTTTACAAAACCTGGCCTCGCCTGCAACATCCCTGATAATTATCGCCCCATCTCAAACCTACCATACCTAAGGTCCTTGAACGTGCAGTAGCTGCGCAACTCCAAAAACACGTTCTCAACAATGACCTCCTCGATCCCTTCCAATCTGGGTTCAGATTTGGCCATAGTACTGAAACTGCTCTAGTCCAAGTAGCTAATGACCTACTCGGCGCTGCTGATAAAGGCTTACCAAGTATTTTGGTCCTGCTAGACCTGAGCGCTGCTTTCGATACCGTTGACACCCGATATTACTTGAGAGACTGGAGGGTATAATAGGTCTCTGGCTGCACCCTCCATTGGCTGAGCTCCTATCTCTCTGACCGGAAGCAGTTCGTCAGGCTCGGAGGACACAACTCATAGATTCATCCTGTTTGGTCTGGAGTTCCTCAAGAGTTCAGTTCTCCGCACACTCCTCTTCAGCATCTACATATAACCACTTGGCCATATCCTGCACTACCTCGATCTCAGATACCATTGCTATGTTGATGACACCCAAATCTATATCCATGCAAAGCCATCCATCAATGTGTCTGGACTCTGCATGTCATCCTCACTGTCAACTCTGATGGGTTTTGTTTGTCGCAACCCTGCACCAATTGTCCAAGGCTGAACCTATCCAATTGATGCTTGACGACCAAACCATTGAAGTTGCAAAAGCAGTCCAGAGTCAAGGTGTGACTCTGAATTCCTCACTCACCTTTGAGACACACATCAACAAGGTGACGAAGGTGGCCTCTTTCCATCTCAGAAATATAGCCAGACTGTGCAACATCCTGTCACTCGCTGATGCTGAGTAGCTAATACACATCATCTCCTCATGTATTGATTACTGTAATGCAGTTCCCTGGCACTCCTGGCTACCTAATCAATTTTCTCTAACGTGTGCAGAATGCGGTTGCTCGAGTCCTCACTCACACACCCATCCACGATTACATATCCCCAGTACTGAAGTCTCTCCACTGGTTACCTGTTAAATACAGGATTGAATTCAAGATCCTCCTTCTCACCGACAAAGCTCTCACTGGCGCTGCCCCTACATATATCCATGACCTTCTTCAGCCACCCTCCTCAACACAAGTTCGATCTCCCAATACGGGTTTGCATGCATGTGCCCAGATCGCATCTTCATTCAATGGGTGTCAGAGCCTTCTCGCGTGCTGCTCCAAGACTCTAGAATGCCCTCTCATTGGAGATTTGATCAGCTGAGTACCTGGGCATCTTCAAATCTCGTTTCAAGACTCACTTGTTCCGTAAGGCTTTCAAGTCCTCTTCCTAGGGATGATGGCTCACTGCCGACCTGCACCAGCTCGAGAACACCGATTCCTTTTTTGTTTAATTATTATTTTTGATGGCTAATTTTATGCTCTTCTATAAATTATAGCCATTAGTTGACTTTCAGTTGAACTGTCCTGATGTTGTTGCTGTTAACATGCCATTCTCTCCACAACTCAGAATTGTAAAAACGTTATTGTTGCTGATTTGCTGTTGTCGTTGTTAATGCCATGCCATTTTCTCCACAGCTCTGTGCAGTGCATTGTGACCCTCTGATGAAAAGCGCTCTAGAAGTGCAATTATTATTATTATACCCACATTTATTGTTGTTTTTCAGCAAATTTTGCGTAATTATTTTATCCATTTTCCAAGTTCTCTTAAGGGTAAGTTCCCTGCAGCAACAAACTTTATATTAAATATCTTCACAAGGGTTATCACGACCCCATTATACAAATAGACAGACTGTGCAAATCCTGTAAAGCTCTCAACCTTAGCTGGAAAGTGTACAAATAAAAATATAGTACAGCATCTTTTGCTGAAGGGCTTACCTGTCCAGTAAAGTGGCAGAATGCTGGAGTCAGCGCAACCCTTTCTGATGGAGACAATGATCGGCGTTCTGTTGAAGTAGACACCCTACATTCATAAAGAAAACATTTCAATATATTTTTTCATACTCCTTGATTTTGACAATTGAAATTGTGCAAAAATACTTTATTACTATGCTATTCGGAAAAAAAAAATAATTTCCAAAAAATAACAAGCATGCACATATACATATATACGTCTGTGCATGCTTTCCACTTAATTTTACCAAAGAGAGCTTTAAGGCACTAGATGAGCAATGAGGAGGCACATTGGCACAGTGAGTAGTACAGGCACTTCATAGCAAGAAGGGCCTGTGTTTGATTCCCGCCTTGGGTGCCTTTCTGTGAGGAGTTTGCACGTTCTCCCCATGTTCACGTGGGTTTCCACTGGGTACTCCAGTTTCCTTACACAGTTCAAAAACATGCTGCCTAGAATATATGGCCTGCCTAAATTGTCCTCGGTGCCCTGCGATGGACTGGAATCTTCTCCTGGGTGTAGCTTTGCCTTATGCCTTGTGCCTGCCAGGCTCTCTGTGATCCTCTACAGGATTAATGGGTACAGATAATGAATGAGTGGATGGACAGATGCAGTTATGACCTTGAGGTTGACAACAGAGTTCTCACTGGGGAAGGAGAACGACTACTTTTGGTAACTTCTGAAGAGAAGTCATCGGTGTACCCTTCTGCTGAGCTCCGGCCATCTTTTGATGCCCTCCTACGTGGCTTAGGTACTGGCATTGGTCTGCTTTCTTTATCGTCTGTAAAATAAATACACAAGCATGAGTATTAATTAGTAATCTAGTCGGAAATGGTCATATGTTGTAGAGGGGAAGTGTGGATGTTTTCGCCTCTACTAAGATGTCTGGCTAGTCTGGAATAGACCAAAATAAAATGATGCACTTCTTCAAACTGTGACATGAGCAAAACATTACATGGATGCACTTTTACCAATAGTACAATATTTCATTACTTTAAATTCGTTGTACATTGTAACAATTTCCGCATTAAATTTGCATTTTCAAATTGCATTTTGTGATGCTTATGTCAACAACTTAGAAATGCACTGATGTATACTGTTCATAATGAACATACATTCTTAACCACTGTGTTGATGTATCTTCAGCCTTTAAAATATAGTTATACTTACGTGTTTTCAACAAATAATTCTATTCACCATAATATACTCTAAATGCTGCTTTATAAAATATGCACGTAAAAAAAACATTGTCTCCCTGTTCAATAATAGGACAGCACCCATCTCTTTTAGCACCACTTTGTCAATGGGGCAAATGCTATTTCTTCGTATTTCAGTGGAGGGATGTATAAACATTGTGCAGTTTGTAATACACGACTTTTAAACAATATTTAAGAGAAATCATTAAACATATGTGCAATTCTAATTATTTTTCACATGCAATACTGGCTCACAACAATAAAGTGTTAGACTTCAGACAATTATAGAGTGGCAGCAGTGGCAGTTAATACAGAGAACAAAAATTTATTTATGCAGGTGGTTCATACTGAAAACCAATAATCTATCTCGCCAATGAATGTTGGATACTCAGTGTAAACTCAGCTATATAGTCAATTCACCTTATTCAAGATATGGTTAAGAATGTACTATTACACCTCTATAACACTATTCCAGGAATGAAAACCCTTACATTAAGACCACATACATGCTTAACTGGATTAATTTAATTAAGACTATTTTATGAAAGCATTGCAACGCACTATGAACTGAGATTGATTTCTTGCCATGGCTAACATCATGGTGCGTGATATCTGCTCCCCTTTCCAACATCCACCGCCATTCGCCACTAAGTGGTAGTGACGTCATCACAGCGCTTGTGCCAAGCCAGGTGCATCACGAGGCCACGTGAAATGTCGAATACTCGCCGACAGGTCACAGGACAGACTCAGTTGTTAGGGTTGCCTGAATGAGATAATAATAATAATAATAATTGCATTCTTATAGTGATTTTCACCTGAGGGTCACAAAGCGTTGCACAGAGCTGTAGAGATAACGGTATGTCAACAACAACGACATTAGAACGAAAATTCAGCAACAATAACATTTTTGGTGCCTTTTGTTTTAATATACACATCGCTGCAGAACAACATGTAAAATATGATCTGACTTTCAACTATAATTTAAAAATGCAAAATTATCAGTGATAATAATACATATTTTGGGAAATGGTTGAATATAACATTTGTCATATCATAATAATTGTATTTCTAGAGCACCAATTACCCGAGGGTCACAAAGCACTGCACAGAACTGCGGAGAGAACGGCACATCAACCACGAGATAAGAATGGCAAATCAGTAATAACGGTTTTTTTAGAGGTTATTTTTTTTACAAATCAGAGCTGTGGAAAGAACGGCATGTCAACAACATCAGAACAGTTCAACTGAAAGTCACATAGTAGCAACACATTTTAGAAGGACCTAACCGAATCGATAAAAAACAATCCGCAACAAACAATGAAGGAATAAATGTTTCTGAGCAGGTGAAGTCGGAAGAGAGCCACATCAACAGTCCTCGCCAGAGGAAGGAAAAAATCTTCTCTAGCAGGCGCAGGTCGGAAGAGAGCCATCATGTCAGTACGACAACACTGAGCTGCATTAATAGTCCTAGCTGGAGGACTTGAAAGCCTTATGGAAAAAGTGAGTCTTGAGCCGAGATTGAAGATGCCCAAGGACTCAGCTGAACGAATCTCCAGTGGAAGGGCATTCCAGAGTCTTGGAGCAGTGTGCCAGAAGGCTCTATCACCCATCGAATGGAGGTGCGACCTCGGCACATGCAGCAATTCTGTATTGGAGGATCGAAGTTGTCGTGTTGAGGAGGGTACCTCAGTAGGTCACGGATGTATGTCGGAGCAGCGCCAGTGAGAGCCCTGCAGGCGAGGAGGATCTGTAAATCAATCCTGTATTTAACAGGTAACCAGTGGAGAGATGCCTGCAATGGGGATATGTGATAATGGATGGGAGTGCGGGTGAGGACTCTAGCAGCCGCAGTCTGCACATGTTGGAGACGATTGATCAGGTAGGCAGAGGGTCCAGGGAGCAGGGCATTGTAGTAATCGACTCGTGAAGAGATAAAGATGTGTATTAGCTTCTCAGCGTCAACAGGTGACAGGATGTTGTGCAATCTGGTTATATTTCTGAGATAACAATAAGCCACCTTCGTAACCTTGTTGATGTGTGTCTCGAAGGTGAATGAGGAATCAAGAGTCACACCGAGACTCCGGACTGCCTTAGCATCTACAGATGACTGTAGATGCACCACTTGTGTTCTGTATTGTGTCAACTTGCTGTGTTGTGGCCGCTCGGCACTCAGCTCGTTGTTGTGAGTAACGCTCCTCAACTCTCTGCTGTTGTTGAAGGGCGACAGCATCTTTCATAACCCTCCCCCAGAGGTCGATTTTGACACTGCTGGTACCAGTATTCAGCAAGTCCACTCAGATCCAGGTCCTCCTGTGCCATATCAGTGGATCTCTTCTCCAGTCTATGCCACGCCCATTTGACCCCTCTATCTGGCCAAACAGAAACTGCTTAGACATGAGCATTCGGACTACATGACCCAGCCACCACATTCTGCATGTTGGCCCATGGTGTTTCTGAGCTAAGGGGGTTCCCCTCTCCCAAGACCTTACAGAAATGCTCAGCAAACCTGCGAACTTGTTCCTGGGGGTCTGAGATCGAATCACCATTTTCTCCTTAAAGGAAACTTTAAGGAGACTAACGGGTGCAGCACTGCAAGTAAACCTTCTGATGGCATTAAAAGTGACTTGTGATCACCAGCTACTGAGGCAGACTCCAACTCCCCAGTAGCCAACGACCACTACTCATCCTTGTAGTGCTCTCCGAACCTCCAAGTTAAGGCTGCGATAACACTCCTCATTCTCAGGCATGAGATGTTGTGGACGGTGAAAGTGGGTCTGGCGCATTCTCTCGGCATGAGCTTCAGCCCTAAGCCTCACCCATTTCCCCTCGGCATCAGGAGCAAAGGACGATGATGAAATTCTCGTTTACAGCTTTCATCATGTGGCCAATACTTGGCCACTGTGGGTTTGAATGGAGTCCTTCGTGAACCTACCACTGTCGTGGAAGAATGGCAGGTGAATCTTGCAAATGATAAGCCGATGGTTAGAGGGTTGATCAGTTCCGTGATAGGTCCTGGTGTCAAGAATTTTGGTCAGTATCCGCTTCTGTACACTCTACAATACTGATGTTCTTGCTTAGACCTGGCATGCATCCAGGATGTGTGGATGCTCCAATGACGGAACAATGTGTTGGTGATTATGAGCCTATAGGTGGCACAGAAGTCTAGCAACCTCCTACCATTGTTGTTGAGTTGATCTGGCCCATGCCTTCCAAGCACTCCACCCCAGGTGTCTGCATCCTGACCCACTCGGGCATTAAAGTCCCTTAGCAGGATGACTCTTCCCGAGGGAAGACTTTAGCCAGCACCTGGGACAGGTCATATTCATCTTCGGTGGGAGCATAAGCTACCACCACCACTATTCCTTGCCCCCCATTAATAGGGGAGTGAACCCCAAATATCCTGCAACTCACAGGCTCCTACACTGTACTAAAACACTACCACATCTTCTTCATTGTTATTCAAAATAAAAGCCACTCCCTGTTGTTTGTCAGTTTCCTGAACTGAGTGAAGGACTATCCACTCCTCATGATGAACGGATACAGAACCAGTCCACCAGACCTGCTGTATAATAAAGAGGTCCAGGCGGTAATGGACCAGCTCCTGAGGATTGGCAGCCTCTACTCCACAACAAACTTTCGAACATTCCACGTGGCCGCACACAGCAGCTTATTGTTGCATGTCCTTCATCAACACATTCTAACCAGCCAGGTTAAGTGTGGTTAAAAAAACCCACTGTGGTGGACAGTGTGGGGCAGGCTAAGGATTGAAAAAGAGCTAATAATTACACAATTTGAAAAAGCGTACGTGGGTATATATTTCAATAAATATTACATTGTAAGCATTATTAGGTCAAACGTGTTACTGCATGAATATGGGTGCCTTTTATTAGTGAAGCGTAACATTATTAAAACAAAATTGGTATAAATGTGACAGCATCACATTATTTTCATCTCATCTCATCTCATTATCTGAAACCGCTTAATCCTATATAGGGTCACGGCGAGCCGGAGCCTATCCCGGAAACACAGGGCGTAAGGCAGGAATACACCCGACGACGGGACGCCAGTCCATCGCCGGGCATTGCGGGACAATCTTAGTCTGCGAGCCAATCAAACCTATCCAGTAGCATGCTTTTGGACTGTGGGAGGAAACCGGAGTGCCCGGCGAAAACCCACGCGGACACGGGGAGAGCATGCAAACTCCACACAGAAAGGCACCCGAGCCGAGAGACTCGAACCTGGGACCTTCTTGCTGTGAGGCGACAGCGCTAACCACTGGGCCACCGCGCCACCCCACATTATTTTAATGCAATAAATTATGTTTCACGTTTGCAAATGTTACAACTTCCCGTTTGGTTTCTAAGGCCAACTGGGGAAACGGCTAGGACAATTTATGGACTCCTACACTGCAGCATTTCTTGAGTGATTGTGTACTCAGAATTATAAGAGGAAATAATCTCCAGCATCCAACCCACACCTCTCGCCATCCCCTTTCAATTGGTCGTTCATGTGCAGTATATCAGTCTCCATCCCCAGCTCTGTCAACACTCTCGTCACGCATACACAATTGGGCAAGACAGATGGAAGGGGTGGGAGTATTTTGTAATAGATTGTGATGAAATATTGCGGTAGTTTGGTGCTTTGCCATAGCCTGTGGTACTCTGCTGGATTATCAGGAACGATTATTACGATTGCGGTGCCGTTAAGAACAGCAAGCTTAAAAGTGTACCGTGGAATGAAAAGGATTGAAAAGCACTGCCATAAAGTACCATCTCTAGATACTTAAATGTAATCCACTAAAAGTAAGCCTCCAACAAAAACTGCAACGGCCTGATGTTTTACATGTGACAAATTGCTTACGTGTGTTAACAAATAAATCTTGTTTCCCTTGGCAAGTTGCAATAGATTCTGCTTTAATCTCTTTAAAAGCCAAGCATATAGAATGCCATGTTAGTTCCCGCATTTACCAAATTGTTAACCGCACCTTGAATATACAATCTCAAATATGCTTTGTGGGCATCATTCAGCACTATGACTTTTTGTTGAATATCGAAAAAAATAACTTTAATATAACATATTTTACATAAAAATCCAGTAACCATTTACACTACACACGAATGGAATACACAGACAACATTACTATTGATGATTGCTTCGAAAAGCTGCTCTCTCGGGACAGCCGCGTCGATGGCTCTCTCTCCTCTCCTCGCGACGTTTTCGTGCGCGGCTTCTAGAAGCCGCGCACGAACACTACGCCTGAGGATGCCTCCAACGTGTGAGGCGAAACGTCGCTACGCTTCTAGAAGCCGCGCACGTTTTCGTGCGCGGCTTCTAGAAGCCGCGCACGAACACTACGGCTGAGGATGCCTCCAACGTGTGAGGCGAAACGTCGCGAGGAGAGGAGAGAGAGCCATCGACGCGGCTGTCCCGAGAGAGCAGCTTTTCGAAGCTGCCATTCTCTCCACAACTCAGAATTGTAAAAACGTTATTGTTGCTGATTTGCTGTTGTCGTTGTTGATGCCATGCCATTTTCTCCACAGCTCTGTGCAGTGCATTGTGACCCTCTGATGAAAAGCGCTCTAGAAGTGCAATTATTATTATTATACCCACATTTATGGTTGTTTTTCAGCAAATTTTGCATAATTATTTTATCCATTTTCCAAGTTCTCTTAAGGGTAAGTTCCCTGCAGCAACAAACTTTATATTAAATATCTTCACAAGGGTTATCACGCCCCCATTATACAGATAGACAGACTGTGCAAATCCTGTAAAGCTCTCAACCTTAGCTGGAAAGTGTACAAATAAAAATATAGTACAGCATCTTTTGCTGAAGGGCTTACCTGTCCAGTAAAGTGGCAGAACGCTATGGGTACTCTTTTACCAGTATACATATATAAGATTACAACAGGTTTTACCGTATCTGGCGATTATGAAGGTGTTAAGATCTTAACTATTGCTTCTAAAAGTTGCGCTTTCAGAATAGCCGCCTCAATCGCTCCTCCTCTCTCGACGCCGCTATCCCGAAAGAACAGCTTTTAGAAGCAATCATCATGCATCAAGCCGTGAAAACGTACATCAGTACACAGAACACATTGTCTAAATAACCTGTTATGCCATTAAACAAAGCTTAATTATTGAAATTTCAATGACAGCTGTCTCCCTATATTGATTCTGGCGAGAAAATTGATTATTTAAGACAATCAATCCTTATAACACATGTCTAATGGCGTTATGCCTCATTATTCCCTCTAAACAAAGCACATTCGGGAGAATAAAAATAGTTTTGGGATGTCACCATGGGAGGTAAAATGCTTTTAGAGGTCTAAGGGCTTGTCCTATTATTTAAATCAGTGTAATTAAGGTCAAAGTTGTCTAAATCAGAAAGAACTCATCATCATTCTTCAGCTCATGCACAGTTCCCAAGGACCTGTTTGCAACAGCAGATTGAGTTGGTTTAATAGAAATATGTCTGCCATGCATATACAGTCAGAGTGATATATTGACAAAAGGGATGACCAAAACTGTGTTGATGATTTGCCAACTTGTAGTATAGCAGGCAAATATAAAGCCTCGAAACTGCCCCATATGTACTGTTCCAAATTAAAATGATTATGATGGTTGCTTCGAAAAGCTGCTCTCAGGACAGCTGCGTCGTTCGCTTCCTCTCCTGTCCCCACGAAGTTTCGCCTCACGTTAGAGGCATCCTCAGGCGCATACTCTGCGAGAGAGCAGCTTTTCGAAGCAATCATCATGCATCAAGCCGTGAAAACCTACATCATTAAAATGGTTATGCTCGAATATTTCCTATAACATTTTGTTAAAAAAAGAGAATCACAAAGGTAATGTAATATTTAAGCATTTCAGCTAGTCATTTAAAACATCTAACAGTAGCATTTTATGTCAGCTCTCACCTGTAAATGAGGGAGAATTTGCAAATGAGACTTGTCTGTCATGCGACTTGGGTCTGCGATGGCTCTCCCTGTTCTTTGAGTTGCTGTCTTCCACCTGCCCTTGGGAATCAACTTGATCGTCCTTATTCTCCTCAACCTTTCGATCCCGTTTCAAGAAAGTTGACCGTTTTCCTTCTGCAACTTTATTATCCTTATTGTTGTCCTCTTCGTCATCCGACAGCTCAAAGTTAAATGCAAAGCTTGAAAGCTTGTCACGTTTATTTACTCTTCTAGATTCACGTCCCTTCATTTTTATTGTTTTGTCAAACATTGCCAGCAATTCTAAAAATAAAATAAAAAATGTTTTAGCTATAAAAATGTAAACATGCACAGTAAATAATGATACATACAACACACATACTACTCTTTGACAATTTATGCAAGGAACACTTTATACAGAATTAGCATTTTGAAATTGCTAAAAAGATATCATCAAAATGTTTAAATTAAGAAGACAACTGGTACTAAAGTAATACATAAAAGAAAAGTAATGAATTTTATTTTCATTTCGCTTCCCGACAAAAACATAGTTCTACTATTTTATAATCTAATTTGACCCCGCATCCATCCACAGCTGAACATTTTATCTGATGTGCATTGGTTTCATGATGCTTGTAGTAAACTTTAAATAAATTAACATTTTTGAATTTTAAAACATAGCTATACATTATTAGTACCGACAGGGTGGTACAGTGGTAACATTTGCACTTCACAGAAAAAAAATCCTGTCAAAGGCAGTTCGACTCCCGCTTCAGGTGCCTTTTTATGAAGAGTTTGTGTGATATCTCTGGGTTCTGCAATTTCCTCCCCAAACCAAAAAAATACTCAATAAATGACCAATAACATCATAACATATAGGATGCAGTGTCTGGCAAATGTTGGCGCCGGCTGACCATGTGGCTGATCATCCTCCTCTCTGCGGATTCATTACGCCTGAGTCACTCTCTCTTCGAATTAATAACTTCGAAATCGATCGGAGTTTGCGTGTTTTTTCTCCATATCTGCTTAGGTTTTTGTCGAGTACTCTGTTTTCCTCCCACCGTCCAAATACACACTGCTACCTAGGTTAATTGGCATTCTGAATAAATTGCCCCAAAAAGTATGCCCTGCAATATACTGGCATCACATCCTGGGTATTTCTCACCTTGCACCCTCTCTGGCCCCCCTCGACCCTGTACAGGATTGAGCGTCTGTTGATAATAAATACATGAATGTGCGTGTTATTCTTTCGATTTATTCGTTAATGCTTGTATTTGTTAAAGACCACTTGCCAGAATAAAATAATTCTAACTAATTACTTATTACATTTATATAGCGCCTTTCACCCAAAGGTCTCAAAGCACTACAGTAAACAGGTATGGAGGAGTAGTCACGCTGATAGCTGGCGTCAACCTGCCGGATGCTGTGTTCCTGTGCATTTATGATGCTATTAGCCAATGAATGAAATAATTTTAAAGTTGTGGGAGAAAACTGGAGAACCCGGAAGACACCCACGCAGAACAGGGGAACAACACACAAATGCCACATACAAAGGCACCCGAGATGGGAATTGAATCATCTATGGCAGGAGCTTCTGTCTGCTGTCTGAGATTCAGATGTTACCATTGTGCCATCCTGCTGCTCATTATAGTATATTACTTTTAAAAAAGTGCTTGTGAAAATGTGTAAGCTCTCAATCAGTGAAAAACTAACAGGGTACCTTTTAAAGACTCAATATCGCATTTATATATTTTCCTTATAACTACGTGTACTGTTTAGATATTTATCATTGGCATTTATTGCAGAGCTAAAATACTGCATGCTATAGCATAGAAAGTGTGCTATTTTAGGATGAAGAATAATAGTCTCTCAGTCATGCATCCATCATCACACCACATTACTATGATAAACATACTATATTAGACTCAATTCCTATTGATGACAGTGCTCATTGTGTTTAAAAAGCAGAATGCTGATAATGCAACCATTTCCATCTTTGAAAGGAATCTACCTAACATCTCATCTCTCATCTCATTATCTGAAACTGCTTAATCCTATATAGGGTCATGGTGAAGCCGGAGCCTATCCCGGAAACACAGGGCGTAAGGCAGGAATACACCCGACGACGGGACGCCGGTCCATCGCCGGGCATTGCGGGACAATTTTAGTCTCCGAGCCAATCAACCTATCCAGGAGCATGCTTTTGGACTGTGGGAGGAAACCGGAGTACCCGGCGAAAACCCACGCGGACACGGGGAGAGCATGCAAACGCCACACAGAAAGGCACCGGAGCCGAGAGACTCGAACCCGGGACCTTCTTGCTGTGAGGCGTCAGCGCTAACCACTGCGCCACCGCGCCGCCTTAACAAATATCACAAAACTATTTTGACGATTAAATGAATCATATTACAACGAAACAAACGTTATAACTGAAATGTGTTGTTGTTGTTGACATGCCATTCTTTCCACAGCTGTCTGTAGTGCTTTATAACCCTCAAGTGATAAGCGCTCTAGAAGTGCAAATATTATTTTTATTATTAATAAATGGGATTGAAAATAAGCATTTACATGTTTTACAAGGAGTAAAGCAAATGATTGAAAATTAACGACTGAAGTAACCATTATCTCATCTCATTGTCAAAAACCGCTTAGTCGTGTACAGGGTTGTGGTAAGCCGGAGCCTATCCCGGCAGACACAGGGTGCAAGGCAGGGATATACCCACGATGGGACGCCAGTCCATCAACGGGCACTGTGGGCAATTTAGTCTGCAAGCCAATTAACCTATGCAACAGCATGTTTTTTGGACTGTGGGAGGAAACCGGAGTGCCCGGCGAAAACCAACGCGGACACGGGCAGAAGATGTAAAGTCCGCACAGAAAGGCACCCGAGCCGAGATTCGAACCTAGGCCCTTCTTGCTGTGAGGTGACAGTGCTACCCACTGGGCCACCGTGCCACCCTTATGCGAACAGAAAAAAAACACGAGGTACAAAAAACCTCGCATCTATCTATGTATGGAATGTATGGCTAATGTTTGTTCAAACTAATACTATCACACAATGCAGTTAATTCATTAATAACTTCATTATCAATACCCGCTTAATCCTGTACAGGTTCAGGGGGCAGGGGCACGGAGCCTATTACAGCCGATACAGGGCACAAGGTGGGATAATACCCAGGATATGGCACCAATAGATCGCAGGGTTCAATTTTTTGACGTAATTTGCTCAGCAGGTCAATTTACCAATACAGGAGTGTGTTTTTGGACAGTGGGAGGAAACCGAAGTACCCAACAAAAACCCAAGCAGGCATGGGGAGAACACGCAAATTCCACACAGAAAGGCACCCGAGCCAGAAATCGAACCCGGTCCTCCTTGCTGTGAGATGACAGCGCTACTCACTGCGCAACCGTGCCGCCCCCAATCTAGTTCAAATGTAGCATATCATAACTAACCTTGATCATCTTTATCAATTGATTGCTCTTTTTCTCCTTCTTCTGCTAACAACCCTCTTCCTTTCCAGCCAGCAATGGTTTGTTGTAATTCATCCTGTAATACATGCAAAGCATTAGACCTAGAACATCAAGTGCACGATTGATGTAATACAAGCATTGCTCACTCCATGGTATATTAAAATTGTAAGCATATAATCACTGATAATGCTCTTACAAACATTATTTAAAAAGTTCCCACTTGTTAGTTTTAAGTGTTTAAACATTACCAAATTTGGAACAAACTGACAGTCACAAAGCATATTCGACGCACGGGTGAACATTTGCATCACAAATTAGTTGGTGAACACTTTTCACAGTAGTAACATTTATCAAGGCAATTGTCAGAAACCACTTAGTCCTGTACAGGGTCGCGGTGAGATGGAGCCTATCCCGGCAGACACAGGGCGCAAGGCAGGGATATACCCACGATGGGACGCCAGTCCATCACTGAGCACTGCGGGCAATTTAGCCTGCAAGCCAATTAACCTATGCAGCAGCATGTTCTTAGACTGTGGGAGGAAACCGGAGTGTCCACACAGAAAGGCACCCGAGCCGAGATTCGCACCCGGGACCTTCTTGCTGTGAGGTGACAGCGCTACCCACTGGGCCACCGTGCCACCCATTACTGTAATGTGCCATATACAAATACAAAAAAACTGAAATCCCTTAAGACTGAGACAAATAAAACATCGTCCATACCTAAAACATACCAAAACAAAAACAAATTAGGCATTCATCACACATTTGTTCCTTCACACTATTGCTAATGCGTGCAAAGCATCTCTGTATCCACGTCTCATCCATGACCAGGCGTGGAATTTGTGCACATTACAAAATGAATTATTATTGCTACTTTCTGGAATGTCCGTATGAAAAAATATGGCATTTTGAAAAGACTGAATGGTTTTGGTGATGGTACCTGGAATGAAGTCCGCTTTGATTGTTTGGGGCTCTTAGAATGGGCCAGCTTTGTGTTCGAAATTTCATTTTCAGGCATTCTGCACAGCAAACCAGGTATCTGTAAAAATTACTTTAAAAAAGAGCAGTCACTTTGTAAGAAATATTGCTTGGCCAACTGTATTCTATGGTTTACAATATTCCTGTAATTGAATCAACATACAGTCGAGAATAATGCTTACATTTACTGAATATTTCTTCTTGTCATTTTTATAGATGCATGTATTTAAAACAATGAAAAGAATGTGAAATATTAAGGACTTCTGCATAAAAGCGGTGCACATACCAGAGCTCTAGATATACCATAACACCTTCAATTTTCATTTAATAGTACATTTCCTGGCATAACACATTTTCTGGAACAGTATGTGCACCATTTCTCAAGAAAAATAAAGTAATTCCGTTATTGGTCATTCTTTAAAGATATATGTGATATATTATTCCTAACACTGTTTTTTTTTTTACATTCAAAGTATGCTGGAGTGATTTTCAATATACCTTATGTGTCTCAAATTACATGTGTAAGGGAAGTCACACATTCTTGTGAGAATAAGTTATTACAAACATCGCACATGTGAAAAGGGTGTCTAAAAAACGTTCATCTTTTGAAATTATCGCTTTAAATCCAAGAAAATTGCTTTTAGGATAGCTGAACTATTACCCCACCATGAGGCAGGAAAGTGTTCATGCTCTATAGTCACCACGTGTATGTCTATTATGCTGTTGCTGCTTCTGTACAAAATATGACAGCAATATTTAATTCCAAGATAATAACGAAATCGAATTGGAGACTATAATAACTTCCATACATTACAATAATCCTACTTTTTGCTAAAGTACATAACTATATTACATTTGTTAGACAACACGTAGATTCAACGCTGTGCTCATTATTCCTTTGTTAAGATTCAGTGACCGTCTGATAAATTTTGGTTCTGCTTTGTGTCATCTCGCCTAGTCTGTACTCTCAGTTGTAATGTTCACTCTCATTTGCACTGATTGTACACCGTCGTTTGTAATGTCTTGTAATTTCTTGTATGAAAATTATAGCGCCCTAGGTACGGCCATGAGAAGCAAATATAAATGCTTCTTAATACAAGTTTATGTTAGCTTTGGCTTTTCCGGTCATTAATAATTTTTTGTAACTTCAACATGATGCATACGTGGGAGGCGATACGTGTTGAAGAGGAGAGGAGGGAGGCTAGAAAAGTCTATCCCCAAAGAGCAGCTCTTGAGAGCAATTCTCATACATCGAGCTGTGAAAACCTGATTCAATACTTTGTATATTCAATCAAACAAAAATCCATCCTTGATCACAAATCTAAGCAAGCAACGCTTTTTATGTACACGTTATCTCTCTTCCATGTCTATCGTCCGTGTGCCACCCAGGTGAGAGCGAGCTGAAATTGGGTTGAAGAAATCGCTTGATGTGGAGGAATGGCCCTCTTAATATTTTGCCAGAGGGACCGAGGCTGTACCTATTCCCTGCTTGCTTCCCAATGGCCATGGAAATGCAACCCATTAGAATTCTTAAGCTTTCAAGATAAATCCCGAGACACATAAAATAGACGAGGGCATCATCTGGATCTCATCTCTCATTATCTGAAACCGCTTAATCCTATATAGGGTCACGGTGAGCCGGAGCCTATCCCGGAAACACAGGGCGTAAGGCAGGAATACACCCGACGACGGGACGCCAGTCCATCGCCGAGGCATCATCTGGATGTTTATGGTAAAGTTATCTCAGAGAACGAATATTGACATGGGCCACAAGAAACCACTTACAGTACAGGTGCACGACATGGCCCGCGAACGACATCTGGCCCGGCAATACATTTTATTCGGCCCATAAACAATAATAAAAAATCAATTCAATTGTTTTGAAAACAGTTCTTTCAGGATAGCCGTGTCAAGTGTCCCCTCTCTCTTTTGCGACATTTCACCTCCCATGCCTCCAACGTGAGAGGTGAAACGTCGCAAAGGAGCGAGGGAAGGGAACGCTCGACATGACTATCCCGAAAGAACAACTTTGAATACTAATTCTCACACACTGAGCCGTGAAAACCTACGATAGTGTTAACATACACGCGTATTTAGACACAGGCCTATGCCGCTATAGCCTACTATAGATGTTATGTCCCTGCAAGGCTAGGGGGAGATTCGGAGAGGGAGCTTGGGGGTCGTGGCCGCACTTTGGTTAATTTATCTCTAACTACCTGCGGACATGGCCTCCACAAAATGAGTTGTGCACCCGTGACCTAGATGTTCAAACTCGCTGATGTTCACAGGGACACCGTAGCAAGGGCACCACCTTGCGGAAGAAAGACGTTATCTTTTAAACGAGACCCAAGTCGTGACAATTACAAAAAATGTGCCTAGAAATTGAATAAATTTGCCACGAATAATTCTTTCGACAGAAAATATGTAATGAGCGACGTATGGCCATTCATTGGCCCTTCTTCAAAGCACGTGAGAAATATCTGTTTATTTTATATAGTATCAGCGATGCAATACAAACAGCTGCATATTAATATTAATCTATCATTATTATCTGCGTGAAAACAAAACACATTTACAGATGAAAAAATAATCTCAAGTCTCAGTAAGTGGCTTAGTGTAAAAGACGGGAGTTGATAACTCACGCATAGACATTCGGCGCTCATCGTAGATACAGTACTTTTACAGTGCATACGTACATACACCATGTAAACGCGATACCAAATGATTAAAGGTATTGAAGAATAACGAACTAACTTTAAATAAACACAAGCATAAACACATGTAAACATAACGAACACAAACGCTCCCGCTAACAGCGTCTGGTCTCACCCGTACACGAACCCTAGGCCCGGCTCAGCTCACACGTCGCAATCTGAGGCGGCAACAGGACGTTGACGACCACAGAGAGCAACTCCGCGACGTACACGGAGCCTTGTTGGCGTTTAAAACGACTCGCCGATGCTTTCCGTTCGCTTTTATAAAGAAATATAAAGAGCACAAATGTAATTGCAACAAAGCGTGCGGCTTACCCGATTCGATGCGGAGACGTCCTGTCGATCCGAAAGGCGCCCTTATGCAGGCCGCGAGTTGCTATGGCAACCACTGCCACCCGTCGCCTTAGCGACCGATCGTTTGTTTATCCACTGCTCGATGAAGGATTCCACCAGTCAGGCAGCAGTTTATCATAACAATAATGATTGCACTTGTTGCGCTTTGGGACCCTTTTCATCCAAGGGTCACAAAGCGCTGCACAGAGTTTTGTAGAGAACGGCACGTCAGCAACAACGACATAAGAACAGCAAATCAACAACAATAACGTTTTTGTTTTTTTTATTACAAATTTGAGCTGAGAGCATTTACGAATTATTAAACAGTATGATCAATCCACTACTAGCCTCTGCCATCGCGATGATTTGAGTCACACGAACTGATTCCATCGCTCCATCTCTATAATTAACGTTCCCTTCGGCTTGTCCTACAAAATTCCTAACGATATCTTTACTGCCGAGAGCGGCGCGGTGGCCCAGTGGTTAGCGCTGTCGCCTCACAGCAAGAAGGTCCCGGGTTCGAATCTCTCGGCTCGGGTGCCTTTCTGTGTGGAGTTTGCATGCTCTCCCCGTGTCCGCGTGGGTTTTCGCCGGGTACTCCGGTTTCCTTCCACAGTCTAAAAGCATGCTGCTGCATAGGTTATTTGGCTCGCAGGCTAAATTGCCCCGCAGTGCCCGGCGATGGACTGGCGTCCCATCGTGGGTGTATCCCTGCCTTGCGCCCTGTGTCTGCCGGGATAGGCTCCGGCTCACCGTGACCCTGTATAGGAATAAGCGGTTTCAGACAATGAGATGAGATGAGATCTTTACTGCCACACATGCTGAGTCACAAAAGCACATTGGTAAAAAAAAACCTGAATATGAAATGGTGTATTCGAATATATGACGATACTCCTCTTCTGTGTTGATTTTGGGGCGGATAGTGACAAAAATGATGACATCTAAGAGCTTAGCAGGTTACTACTTGTGTATTATAGTGCGTGTATGTGTGACTACAACGCATAGGCTGCTGCAGCGTGACGTTGTGGACAGCAGAGGACAGTGCAGCAACATTTTACTGTTGCTGCACTGTCCTCTGTTGCTGCACTGCCCGGTGTTATGCACACTGCTATGGGCTCGAGTGGATGCACCCTCCCTACACAACCCGCGCTGACCAGCGTGGTGAAGTATGATTACAGAACACCCCTCCCCGCCCACATTGCCGGGAGGACCTCAAAAAGGATGTACATCTACCCACTAGCAGTCTTAATGATGAGGCAGCCCAGGCAATTGTAAGGGGCCCTCTATCGTGGGACCGTTTAACCCAGCGACGTGTGGCACACACACAATTTCACAATAGTTTCAGAATAACAGTTGCACTTCTGCACTTCTGGAGCGTTTTGACCCCCCATGGTCACAAAGCACTGCACAGAGCTGTGGAGAGAACGGCATATTAGTGTAACCGGTGGCTAAGTAATGAGTTGTACATATTCATGGACGCACATTAAAATGCTGGTGAGTTAGCATCGGACCCGCCCCCACGTACAGGGAGACACGCCCACCCTTGCGGAAGCGATCCTCAGTGAGAGTGCTGGCGTGAGAGGTGAGAACGCTTGGTATAGCTCTGCACATATTTCTAAAATTATATCCGTAGTAGGTTAATAATGGGGTTTTCTGTATTATCTGCAGGGCTGTGGAGTTTTGATGTGACTACGTGTGTTGGTGGGTGTGTTTGAAGGTACGTGGTGTTAAGCGGTTCGACCGAGATATTGTTATTTAGGAGAGAGCGGGGAATATTTTGTGAGTTGTGGTGCGGAGTGCACGTGGCTGCACGCGGCACCCATCTTAGCTCCGCGCGGTATTTTTTATCGAGTATGAGTGCTGACGTGAGAGGGCTGTGGAGTTTTGATGTGATTACATATGTTGGTGGGTGTGTTTGAAGGTGCTGTGTGTGCAGAGTGAATAAACATCGTTTCGAGGGAAAATACGTGTGGAAGCAAGTCCTTGTGGTGGAAAAGAGTATCGAGTGTCAGCGAACCAGGAGCGGTGCATGCGAAACGCGAAGAGGGATTAATCAAAAACACAACGCAGAACTTTACCATCCGAATCTCCTCCTCACCACGTGTGCACTCGCGTGCGCCGAGTTCACATGTTATCTGACATTCTAACTGGCCTAGGCGGGGGCCTGCAGTCTCTCGTGCGATCGGCAGCCGGATCGCGGGTGTAGAGAGAGACGGTGCAGGTTGGAGCTGGCTACATTGGTGCCGTGACTCGGATATTATGTAAACAGACCACTGCCATATGGTCACCGAGTGTTCTGTACAACGTAGAGCCGAAGATATCGATCCTATTGTCTGTTGTGTCGGAGTGATGGCGGACGAACAGCTGAAAGCGTGGGAGGATGTGAGAGTGAGTGAGGTGGTGAGCAAGAGGGCGAGTGTAATGGTGGTGCAGCGGTTAGCACGCTGTGTGAATGGGGAGTGGTGGTGTAGCGGTTAGCGTGCTGTGAGTGTAGTGGTGAGCAGGGTGAGTGCAGCGGTGAGCAGGGTGGTGAATGTGGTGTGCGCTGGTGATGTGAGAGTAGTGGTAAGCAAAAGGGTGAGTGTAGTGAGAGGGGAGTGGTGGTGCAGCGGTTAGCGCATTGTGTGAATGGGGAGGGGTGGTGCAGCGGTTAGCGCACTGTGTGTGAGGTGGTGAGTAGGATGAGTGCCCGAGAAGTGGAGATGTTTCAGAGTTTAATTGTTTAGTATAATTCTTGTTTTCGGGAACGTGTTGGTTGGTTCGGTCGGGGAGTTCGACGCGGAGGTTATTACGATTTAAGGGATATGAGTGGTGAGAAATGTAGGTGATAACGTAGTACACATGGAAGTCCGTACGAGATAGGGAATAAGGTTTGGTGGCGAGAGGAGTGACGACTTAGGCGGTTGTTGTGGAAGATTCGGCAGGTAATAGTTGGATTGCGAAGATGGGATGCAGGTTGATCCAAGAGTAAGATGAAGTATTTGGTGCTGTGTTCTGATGTACAGGTGAGAAGCCAGGATATGGCGGGATCTAAGATCAATGTTGCGTGTACGGCACTACATTTAGGCTGTGGGGGTTCGAGACGATAGTCACTTTTGACAGAGTTTGTCATTAGGAGTCCAGATCTTCATGGCATACTCGGGTCTTCCTGTATTCGGGTGGTCAAGAGGAGGCAGACGGGACCTCGGCGATAAGGGATCTAAGTAGATGAGATGGTGAGTGGCACCATGGTGTGGCAGTGAAGATTCGAGATGATAATACTTTTGACTAGGTCTGTCATTAGGAGTCTGGACCTTTGTGGTATACTTGGGTCTTATCGTATCGTTGTCGGTTGTGAGAGAAGAGATTCTTGTGATGAAGGGTCCGAGTTGGTGATAGTGTAGATCACCGTGTTAGGTCGAGAGGGATAAGGGCAATCCTGTGATAAAGGGTCCAGGTTGGTGATGTGGTATGTCATCGTGATTGGTTGGGAAGTATAAGGGACTTTTGTGTTAAGGGGTTAGGTTGGTGGTATCGTGTGGATGGACCATTGGATTATGTGTGACCATGATACTACAGTTCAGGAGGGGTGAATGTAACCGGTGGCTATGGTAATGAGTTGTACATATTCATAGTCGTACATTAAAATGCTGGCGTGTTAGCATCGGACCCGCCCCCATATACAGGGAAACACGCCCACAATTTGGAAGCGTTCCTCGGTGTGAGTGCTGGCGTGAGAGTTGAGAACACTTGCTGCTAAAGCGCTGCACATATTTCTAAAATTACATCCGTAGTTGGTTAATACTGAGGTGTTCTGTATTATCCGCAGGGCTGTGGAGTTTTGATGTGGCTACGTATGTTGGTGGGTGTGTATGAAGATATGTGGTGTTAAGCGGTTCGACCGATATATTTTTATTTAGGAGAGGGGGGAATCTTTTGTGAGTGTTGGCACCCAGAGCACGTGGCTGCACGCAGCGGCCATCTTAGGTGCGCGTGGTATTTTTTTTTTTATCGAGAGTGTGAGTGCTGGCGTGATTGAGGGCTGTGGAGTTTTGATGTGACTACGTGTGTTGGTGGGTGTGTTTGAAGGTGCTGTGTCTGCACAGTGAATAAACATCAGTTCGAGAGACGATATGTGTGGAAGCAAGTCCTTGTGGTGGAAAAGAGTATCGAGTGTTGGTGAACCAGGAATGGTGCATGTTAAGCGCGAGGAGGGATTAAACCGAAACACAACGCAGAACTTTACCATCCGAATCTCCTCCTCGCCATGTTTGCACTCACGCGCGCTGAGTTCACATGTTATCTGACATTCTTGCTGGCCTAGGCGGCGGCCTGCAGTCTCTCAGGCGATGGGCAGCCGCATCGCAGGTGTAGAGAGAGACGGTGCAGGTTGGAGCCGGCAACACAAAATACCTGCTGAATCTTCCACCACAACCCCTTAAGTCACCACTTCTCTCGCACCAAACCTTATTCCCCATCTCGTACGGACTTCCGTGTGTACTACCTTATCACCTACAGTTCCCACCACTCGTATCCCTTAAATGGTAATAACCTCCGTGTTGAACTCCCCGACCGAACCAACCAACACGTTCCAAAAACAAGAATTATACTAAACAATTAAACTCTGAAACATCTCCACTTCTCGGGCACTCACCACCTCACACACAGCACCCTAACCGCTGCACTACCGCTCCCCTCTCACTACACTTATCCTCTTGCTCACCGCTACACTCACGCTCACATCATCAGCGCCTTCACCACATTCACCCTGCTCACCACTACACTCACAGCGTGCTAACCGCTGCACCACCATACACTCGCCCTCTTGCTCACCACCTGACTCTCACATCCTCCCATGCTTTCAGATGTTCGTCCGCCATCACTCCGACACAATAGACAATAGGATCGATATCTCCCACTCTATTTTGTACAGAACACTCGGCGACCAAATGACAGTGGTCTATTTATATAATATCCGAGTCACGGCACCACTGTAGCCGACTCCAACCTGCACCTTCTCTCTCTACACCCACGATGCAACCTCCTATCGCACGAGAGACTACAGGCCGGCGCCTAGGCCAGCAAGAATGTCAGATAACATGTGAACTCGGCTCGCGTGAGTGCACACGTGGCGAGGAGGAGATTCAGATGGCAAGGTTCTGCGTTGTGTTTTTGTTTAATCCCTCCTCGCGCTTCGCATGCACCGCTCCTGGTTCACCCACACTCGATACTCTTTTCCACCACAAGGACTTGCTTCCACACGTATCTTTTCTCGAAATGATGTTTTTTCACTCTGCAGACACAGCACCTTCAAACACACCAACCAACATACGTAGTCACATCAAAACTCCAGAGCCCTCAATCACGCCAGCACTCACACTCTCGATAAAAAAAAAATACCGCGTGCACCTTAAATGGACGCCGCGTGCAATCACATGCTCTTCGCGCCAAAACTCACAAATATTCCTCCCTCTCCTAAATAAAAAATATCTCGGTCGAACCGCTTAACACCACGTACCTTTATACACACCCACCAACATACGTAGTCACATCAAAACTCCACAGCCCTGCGGATAATACAGAAAACCTCATTATTCACCAACCACGGCTATAAGTTTAGAAATATGTGCCGAGCTTGTACCAAGCGTTCTCACCTCTCATGCCAGCACTCACACTGAGGAACGTTTCCACAATGGTGGGCGTGTCTCCCTGTACGTGGGGGCGGATCCGATGCTAACTCACCAGCATTTAAATGTGCCACCATGAATATATACAGGTCATTACCATAGCCACCGGTTACATCAGCAACAATGACATCTCATCTCTCATCTCATTATCAGAAACCGCTTAGCCCTGTACAGGGTCACGGTGAGCCTGAGCCTATCCCGGCAGACACAGGGCGCAAGGCAGGGATATACCCACGATTGGACGCCAGTCCATCACCGAGCACTGCGGACAATTTAGTTTGCAAGCCAAATAACCTATGCAGCAGCATGTTTTTCGACTGTGGGAGGAAACTCAAGTGCCCGGTGAAAACCCACGTGGACATGAGGAGAGAACATGCAAACTCCACACAGAAAGGCACCCGAGTCGAGATTCGAACCCGGGTCCTTGTTGCTGTAAGGCGACAGCGTTACCCACTGGGCCATCGTGCCGCCGCAACAATGACATACGAACGGCAAATCAACAATGGGTTTTTTTGTGTGACAAATCTGAGCTGTGGAGAGAAAGGTATGTCAACATCATCAACAATAACATTAGAGCATTTCTAATTTCGAGGAGGACATAAGAGCTGCGGTTCTGCAGATAGATTAGTCATTTATATAGTAATGCTGGTTTACTGCTAAGTGCACTGTTAAAATACATCGAGTAAATCCAAGATTAAAATCGAATAGCATTTTTGCAACATTTGTTTAATCAGTGTAATGGGGGTCATGATTGAATCACCCGTGCTTATCGGTGTGGCAGGTGCTGACATAAGTCGTAGGGTTACCACCTCCAAACTTTCAAAAATCCAGTTATCAGAGCCATATTTAAAAATGATAAACTCATAATACTATGATTAATACAATGTGCAACTGTCTAACTTTACACAATTATTAATATTATAACGAGCGGAAACAGTGTCCCCTATGTATATTTAAGCAAATATAACCTTTATGCAGGTTCATCCTTTCACCTAAAATGATTAAATGTATGAACGGTAAACACGGCTATCCCAAAAGAGCAGAATTTGAAAACAATTCTCATCATACACCATCACTATCAATACCCGATTAATCCTGTTCAGGGTCGCGGGGGACCGGATCCTCCCCCGGTGGATAGAGTGAGCAAGGCGGGACTATGCACAGAATACGATGCTAGTACATCGCAGCGCATTTTTTTAGTCAATTTTACTCAGAAAGCCAATTAATATAGCCAGTAGCATGTCTTTGAATGGTGGAAGGAAACCGTAATACCCAGCGAAAATCCACGCGGACACGGAGAGAGCAAGCAAACTCAACACAGAAAGGCACCCGAGCCGGGAATTGAACCCGGGGATTTTTGCTAACAGGTCTACTCAGTGCGCCACCGTGTCGCTCAAAGTGCAATATTACAGAATTTAAGTCCATAGCCCCCTGTTTTCCTTCAGACGCTAAGCTCGTGAAGAGCGGATTTACCATTCACAGCGTTTATGAGGCACGCGACCTCGCGATCACAGAGATCCTGCTGTTATCTATTAGAAAACAAGTTATGCTGGCTGTAGGGAGGGAAGGCAGCAGAGGGAGGTCAAGGGGGGAGGGAAGGCAAGTGTCGGGATGGAGGAGGGGGAGCGGAGGTGGCGGAGAAAGTTCAAACCAAGGAACGTGATGACTGTGATTCTTCACTGAAACACATTTGGGGGGTTGGGCTGCAGATAAATCGCTCTCATCACCAGCACCAGTGAAGGAGTATGAGAGCATTTCATATAACAGTGTACAGAACGGCTCAGTAGCGCTATGGTTGAAATCTCTAGGCTGACGACAGGGAAGCCTGGGATCAGTCAGGTAAATATGCGGTTATTGTTTAGTCTCCATCAACATGAATAATGGCTGGGAGACTTTCAGAGTTTCAGACCCGTGCCTTTGGAGATTAGTGGGTAAACCCCGTTGGCTTGACTTGGAAAGTCTGGATTCAAATCTAAGTTCTTTTGAGTGTTTAACTTTTTTTAAACTGTTAAGTCTCCACGAAAGTCGCCGACACTACAGAGAGGATCTCAGAGTTCCAGACCCAGAACCCATGGAGTGGTTTTGGAGCTTGTTGCGCTCAATCTCTTATGTTTATTTGGAAAAGCTGGGTTCAAATCCAGCTTCAAGAGAATATTACTTTTGTGGTGTGTTCAAAATAATAAATTATTTTCCATAAATGTGGTATTATCACTGATGCGTAGAAGGGATTATGAGAGAATTTGGGGCACCAGGTATACAGAGCACCCCCGTGTCTCTGCAAAGTGAGTACCTGGGTTAAATCATCAACACACCTCAGCGTTGCTTGTGGACAATACTGCTGGTCAGTGTCCATCCAGCACGTAGAGTGTCTGCAAATCAAACACAATTTACCCTGCTCAATTCATGCTCTCTGAAAACAGAAAAAGCCTCACTCATTGCTGAGCTGATCTTGGACTACACTGCACACGCTCTGCCTAACAGAGTCCTGACACCATCAAGATGATTTTCTCACATTGAATCAGGCTCAACCGTGGAACTCTGCACTCCATCATAAATAAGGCTTGTTCCTATGGGCGCAGTGGTAACCTTATGATTCTCCACCATGTTACTGCTAACATCCGTTTGATTCCATCACCGACCTTCCATTCCTATGAGCATATGTCTCTGGATCGGAAGTCAGCACAACTTGTGAAGTTGGTGCTGCTCTTCAGCCCACCTCGAGGCTCCACTTCATTTTTCAATGAACTGTTTGCACTGCTTTCTAAGCTGTGCTCCAGTTCTGAGAGGATTCTGATACTTGGCAATTTCAACATCCATTTTGACTCTCCAAAGAGCCCCCTTGCAAGGGATCTCATGGCCACTCAGCTGGAGAATAAAGCTTGTCTATATCGCTCATGGTGTGTATAGTAAATGTATCGCTGGTAAGTGTAGCGAGCGTTAGCGTGGAATGAACCCTAATGCTGGTGAGGTTAGCTTAGCGGTTGGCAGACTGTGTGTGAGTGCACTGTATGTAGGGGGGATGGTGGAGCAGGGTTAGCACGTTGTGGGTGAGTGTGGAGCAGTGGCACAACGGTTGGCGCACCGTGTGTTGTGGGGGAGTAGTTAGCACGCATACGGGAAGCGCCGCGTGGTGAGTGGTGGGTGCAGGAACGTGTATAGGGACAATTGGCCTGGGTTCGCGTGCCGGGATGGCGTGTATCAGCACACGGTCGGCCCTCGCTAGATGGGTGGAACTTGCGGCGCTGATGGAGAGTGGGGAGGTGCTGGACGGTGGAGTCTCTCGCCGTATTCTGTCACGGTGAGAGACCCTCCTCCCCTCGGGTTGGGTCTCCCTCCAAGGAGTCAGGATGCCCGAGCGGTGGGGGGGCAGCATTGGACGGTCAGACCCCTCTGCTCCTTCCCCCGTCCGCTACCCCACTCGTTCTGAATGGCGTAGGGTGAAATGGAGCTGGAGGCAGCAACCCCTACAATGTCACTCAGGTGAATCAAGAGTTTGATTCCAGTCAGATTAGCCTGCACTCGACAAGCCAGTGGGACATGGATCAATGCCGTCGTGCGTCTGGGATTTTACTGTTTGATCTGAAATTTAGGGGTTGAGTTTAGTGTGCAGCTAGAGGGCTAAACAATGGACTTGCAAACTGGACGCATTGTAAAATGTGTCTATTTTGGTGTTTTGGATCTTAACACCCGCATAATTACCTGGCAATTATGCAGGTGTTAAGATCTTAACACCTGCATAATCGCCAGATACGGTAAAACCTGTTGTAATCTTGTATATGTATACTGGCAAAAGAGTACCCATAATGCATTACTGTGTTTACTAAGCAAAATATTTCCAGTCATTCATTCATTATCTATACCCTTTTAATCCTGTACAGTGTCGCGGGGGGCCGGAGCCTATCCCGGCAGACAGAGGACGCAAGGTGGGAGAATACTCAGTATATCGCAGGGCACACTTTTTGGGGTAATTTACTCAGCAGGCCAATTAACTTATACAGCAGTTATTTTCCATAACGGGGTATATTTTGAAGCTTGAGACGCATTTTAGACACCATTTTAAAATAACAATCAGCTGCAGAATGTTCACAGTTTATAGATTTCAAACATTTATAATTAGATTATTTTCTTCTCAAAAAGTGTGCATTGTTTTAGCATGAAAAAACAGTTTTTCTTGGATTTTGATGTTAAAATGGTCCACTGAAGCAAATATATCAATTCACCCACAAGCAAGCGGTGTCAGACATAGTTTGTGAAAAACTCATTGTGAAATTAGACATTTATTTTATATATTTCTTATAATGATGATTGCTTCGAAAAGCTGCTCTCTCGGGACAGCCGTGTCGATCGCTTTCTCTCTCAACCTCGCGACGTTTTGCCTCACGTTAGAGGCATCCTCAGGCACAGTGTGCATGTGTGGTGTGCGTAGGTACTATGAATGTGTTGAGTACCCTCCACAGAGTTGCTGCATTCCAGGATCAATAGACGACCGTCGGGGTTCACTTGAAAGGGTTACATTGTCCTGTTCACACCGTGGAATCACATTAACCCCATCCTGTTCCACTTGTGACTAATCTCCTAGTTTCCATCTCATGAAAGAAGTTCCCAAATACTTGGTGATTCCCCTTTGATGTCCACATTTCAGAGCTCTATATCTATACACTACTGACTTCAATGATTTGCCTCCAGGTTTGGCTGAGCTTTATTCTCATTTCTTGTTTGTGGCTCATAGTCTTTTCTGGCTTGGAAATTCGATTGCTTCACGAATTAATCTTGGACCTTTATAGCGGATGGCTGCTAGTACTCGCATCTTGTCAAAATCAATTCTGTGTTGTTTGTCTACACTGTGTGCTGCCATTGCTGATTCATCCGTATGCAGCAAACGCACTGCTGCCTCGTGCTCTTTCTTTCTTCTGGCTAGTCATTGACGTCAGTAGTATTTAGATATAGATATAGAGGCAAGTCATTGACGTCAGTAGTATTTAGATATAGAGCTCTGAAATGCGGACATCAGAGGGGAATCACCAAGTGTTTGGGAAGTTCTTTCATGAGATGCAAACTAGGAGATTAATCACAAGTGGAGCAGGATGGGGTTAATGTAATTCCGGGGTGTGAGCAGGACAATGGAACCCTTTAAAGTGGACCCCGACGGTCGTCCATTGATCCTGGAATGCAGCAACTCTCTTGAGGGTTCTCAACACATACATAGTACCTACATATAAATAGGAGTCACACATGACACACGCACATTGCGCATGAGGATGCCTCTAACATGTGAGGCGAAATATTGCGAGGTGGAGAGAGGAAGCGACTGATGCGGCTGTCCCGAGATCGAAGCAATCATCATGCATCGAGCCGTGAAAAGCTACATCATTATATTTCTTATACATAAATTGCTATAATGTTGGTAATTATTTTACCTACATTAAAGCAATTTAGGTCCAAATATCAGTTTTCATGCAAGATTCCAAGAACCACAACAGTTTACCATTCATATGGCACATTTTGTATCTTCATGCTTAGTGCGATAGGTTAAAAATAATAATATAAAACTTTGGCTTTAAAGTTAAATATGTAAACAAAACATACATTCATATATTTGCTTCACAAGCAGTATTTAAGATGCAAAAAATAATTGAAGCAGCTCCCCGTCGCAGTAGAAAAGCACTTAATGGTAGAACAGCACCCCATAATGGACAAAAGGTTCGTTTTTGCAATTTTAAAAAATCGATTTTTCCTTCTCCCCACCATCTTTTTCCTTCTCAGTCTCCCCTCCCTGCTGCCGCCACTAACCTGGTATCTTCCTGTTCCAGGTACCCACCTCCAGGTAACTCCATGTCTCCAGGTCTCCTCTTTTACTCCAGAGCTGTACCTTACCTGTCATTAAGGAGCTTGTCATGAAGAATATTATTATTATCACAAACACATTCACAAGACATCCCTACCATATTGACTTGCTTGCATAGCATTGTGCATTAATTTTAAATAGTTCAAACTGTATATAGTGAATAGAAAAGCAACAGCTAAGAGCTTGTGGTTATTAAAAAAAAAATATATAGGAAGCGATGGAGAGCGTGACATCATTGTTCGTTAAACAACCCTATGCAGCTGGCATTAGTGACAAGGATGTGTGTAATTCTAGTACTACTACATAATGTTTGAAATTCATTTTCTTAATTCATATGAACGTTATTAATATAGACTGCCTTTGCATGTGCTGGACTGTACTCTATGTAAGTATCTCGCAAACCTTTATTGGCGAAAAACATCGTAGCTCAATTATAATTTTATAGCTTTCACTCCACACCATCACTGCATCTAACAGATATAAAACACCTAATTTCATTTTGAAAAATGACTGACGACTTCCTGGCAGAAGGAACAACTGTGGAGGCCCAGTTCGTGGGCCCCAGAGCCGCCAGGGGCACTACCTGTGTCCCCGCGGATGTTCGCCCTTGTGACCCTACCCTGGAAAGCGTACTGTACCACACGGACATGCACGCAACCACCACTACCGCACACCACCCGCCTGATGCCTGCGCGCATTCATTGTTGGGGCGGTCATCTGACAGCAGCGTACCTGTTCCACACTGACAGAATGTACCACACGACACGGGGTTCAGTGGGTAACAGAACGACGATGGAACTCGGCCTCAAAAGCTGAGGTTTTGTCCATAGACCCTGTTAATAGGACAGTTTGGTCGGTGGTTCCTCCGTCAGCTGGAATTCGGTTTTAGGGGGTGCCGAGTTCCATTCACCAGTTCTGCCGAGGGAGCGTTGCTTCCTCGGATCGTTAAGCTGCAGAGAGTTGTGTGCGCAGGGTCGCCAGCTGTTAGGGACCACCCGGTCGATGCGTACAGTAGGGCCAAGTGGGGCGGTTAGCAAGCTGGGCGGGGCTTCGGCTTGATTGGCAGGCCCAGAGTGAGCGTCCGGGCGTTTGAGACGCTTTTAAGCCGGGTGAGGAAAGGGGGCGAGGATTAGGAACCAATGAGTAGAGGTCGACTTTTCGAGAAGGTAGGGGCTCGGAATATGAAGGGAAACGGGGGGGCGGAGTTAGTGAGTCGAGTTCGGGAAAATGGCGGAGCGAGGGAGTTAAGTTCCGGAGGGGTTGCGAAGCAGTTGGGTCGGCTGTGCCGAGGGGCTGTGCCGAAGGGCTGTGCCGGGGGTGCTGTGCCGAGCGGCTGTGCTGAGTGGCGGTGCCGAGGGGCTGTGCCGAGGGGCTGTGTCAAGGGGCAGGGAAGGGAAGGAGACCTCGTCGCGACGCGCTCGTCTGCAGCAGTAAAAGGCCTTCAACTCGTCTCATCTGTCTGGTATTTTGTATCGAAGCAGTTTTGTGGGTGAGCGTGGCGTGATCGAAACGTCGAGAGCGCGGAGCATGGTGTGCGAGGGCTCTGAGTCTGACCGCACGCTCGCTGTGCGCCGGTGTACGCGCGCACGTGGCGTGTTCGAAACGTCGAGCGCGGCAGGCAGGGGCTGAGTGGTACCGGGGGTCGGCCAGGAGAGGGCGGCCGTGAGTGCAGGTGCGGTGTGCTGGCTCGAGAGCACCACCTGTTCAGATGGCCACGAGACGCCGGCTTCAGGGGCCGGCGCCAAGTGCCGTAGAAGATGAGGTGATTGAGGAATGCGGGAGTGATAAAGATGAGGAGGGGGAACTCCACACAACATTCTCATGTTTATAACACAATAACCAATAAAAGTAAAACGACAAGCCTATACTATATCAGCATATTAAAGTGTGGTGCCAAGCCTCGTGTGTGTTGGGCTGCGTGCACGAGAAATTGCCTGAGGGAATGAGGTATGGGTAATTAGAGGTCAACTGACAACTCGTAAACATCATGTGGGTCGGAGAGAGATGTGAAACCAAGCGCGGTTGCAGATTGGTTAAGGTCGTGGCATGGTTTGACGTAACGTGGTGATGCTCTAGGAGTCTAGGGTATAAAAAAGGGAAGAGATGGAAGTAGCGGCGTGGTTCTGTCTGTCTCGGCGTCGGAGTGGGCTGCGTCGGGAGGCCGCAGTCTGTGAGTGGCCACGTGGCCTTTGTTCGTTGCGTGTGGCGTAATAAATCTACCCCTGTTGTTACAATGGAGAGTTCTGCTATGCCTGTGCTGAAGCGATGGATGAGAGTCCATCTACGCAAGCGTGATGATCGGCGGCGCGTGCAGGGGAGCCTACACAGTCGACTCCGGGGAATTTAACGCGTCACGGCAAAAGCAAATGGATTTGCACCAAGTTGACATGGGCTGGGGGCTTTACATAAATTACATATGGACATGCAAATAAGCAGAGTTCAAATACTCTTCAGTATATTTTTCTGCATCCTTAAAAACGCGGTTTGGTAAAGAGTTGACAAATACCGAACAATGCAAAGAAGCGTGGGGAGATGCCAGCTTGAGTCTCCTCTGAAAGAAAGAAGAGCACATGGATTACGGCAGGGGGTTCTGAACCTGGGCGGCGCGGTGGCCCAGTGGTTAGCGCTGTCGCCTCACAGCAAGAAGGTCCCGGGTTCGAATCTCTCGGCTCGGGTGCCTTTCTGTGTGGAGTTTGCATGCTCTCCCCGTGTCCGCGTGGGTTTTCGCCGGGTACTCCGGTTTCCTCCCACAGTCCAAAAGCATGCTCCTGGATAGGTTGATTGGCTCGCAGACTAAAATTGTCCCGCAATGCCTGGCGATGGACTGGCGTCCCGTCGTCGGGTGTATTCCTGCCTTACGCCCTGTGTTTCTGGGATAGGCTCCGGTTCACCGTGACCCTATATAGGATTAAGCGGTTTCAGATAATGAGATGAGATGAGGTTCTGAACCTTTTGCACTTCGAGGCCACTTTAGTGGTTTTGAGACCACTCGGAGTCGTGCGTGGCCCATTGATGAGGCACGACTCACTGGTTGATAACAATTCGATTAGAGCCCACATACAGAAAAAGAAATGCAAGTGGGCTTGACCAGGACACAGTAGTGGATGGTATGATGTAGGCGCTGGGAGGATTTCTGCATCACATGACAGTGAGGGTTGTGCAGCTGGGAAGGCTTTTATCTTCCAGTGGAATGAGCTTGGCTGATTATACTGTACTGATAACAATCTTACGATACTGTACATATAACGTACTCATAATTGTGTTTTCATTAGACACGAAGAAAAAGTAACAAAACAAGATAAGAATGTCTACTTGTCTAACCACATAAAAAATATATAAATGTTTTTTTATATAATGCATCAATCTATCAGCCTTGTACAAATGCATAATTTCATCAGCATTGTTCCAATGCAAGAAAATTATCTACGGGTTCTGACATACGGTCTCATGCAAGTCAAATAAAGTCATCACTTAATTTTTAACATTAAGTTAAAGAATTTGCATGCTACTTGATAAATCTTTATTTTCCTTTCAGCTTCACAAAGGACATTACATTTAAGAAGCACAGTCTGTTACTGCTTAAATTGCTGCTTTGGTAAGTTCGATAAAGATGTAATTCGTCAAACTCACAACTTGTTTTTAGCAATTAATGCTTTAATACAAGACAATGGTCCATGTAATTACTCTAATTTCGTTTTAATGTAATTGACCAGCGGCCATATCCAACTCTTCAGTGTACATTAACTTGTATGGGTACATGGTTTACATGTCATGCAAAGCCATCCAATGACTTTTGATTATGTATCCTTTGATAGAATTGCGTGTAAATGCTTACTAAAAAGTGTACATTCAGATATATGACAAATAACCTAGCATGTGAACAAATAGCTAGTTTTCTCAGTCAGTACACAGGTGCTTACATTTTTTTCCCAATTTTCCTTTTGCTAAACCTAAAAAAGATATTACCATTTTTACGACTACATCAGAGTATAAATTCGTTTGCCCAAGGTTGCAGCCCAACAGATGTGTAATATAAATGAGGGTCGAGTCATGATCCAGCCGAAACATCCATAAAACATTAACAAATAAAAACGTTTGTATATGTAGATTGCTTCCAAAATTGCTGTTTCAGAATAGTTAATGTTGTTGATTTGCCATTCATATGTCGTTGGTTGTTGCTCACATGCCGTTCTCTCCACCACTCTGTACAGCACGTTGTAATCCGCGGGTCAAAGCGCTCTAGAAGTGCAATTATTATTTCCTTCGTGACGTTTTGCCTCCCACGTTGGAGGCTGTCCTGAAAGAGCAACTTTTGGAAGCAATTATCATAATAATAATCATTTCATTTCTAGAGCGCTTTTCACCCGGGGGTCACAAAGCGCCGCACAGAGCTGTGGAGAGAACATCATGTCAACAAGATCAACAGTTTGTATCGAGCCGTGAAAACCTACATCAATACATTGTATATGTAGTTTTCCTATTTCAGCAAAAACGATGGCATTTGGGAGTCACATCAGTATATTTAATAAACACGGATCTTTAATAAATAGACACTTGAAACACGGTTCCATAAAATGTGGCAAATGCTCTCCCGGGTGTCACAAGGATACCACAAATCTAAAGTCTTGTATACCTCTTCTTTCAAGCCGCTTATTTATTTAGTCAACTATTTAACTTCTCAATTCTAACGCCTGTACATTTTACGTGGTTAAATGGAAAAAGTAAAAAAAAGTCGTTTATTATAAATATTAATTCATTCATTATCAGTACCCACCTCACATTAAATGGATTCACAGGAGCTAAAGTGTATCCTGGCAGACAGAAGGCAAGGCTATACGAAAGATGGGAAGCCAGTCTATTGTACAGCAATTTAATCAGGACAATTAACCTAGACAGCATGTCTTTAGATTGAGAGGAAACTGGAGTATCCATTGAAAACCACTTGAACATGGTAAGAATTCCATACAGAACGGCTTCTGCACTTAAAATCGAACTTAGTTACTTCTTGCTGTGAGGTAGCAGTGCTATTCACTGCGACACCATGTCGCCTTTTTATAAATATGCTCATCAGAATAGCTGAAAAGCATTTGAGCAGGTTGACAGATAATAATCGTAGCCACATTTATTAGAATGTAATGTAATAACAGGCAACAGCATCTTCCCCACTGCCAACATGGGATTTCAGTACCATCCCATGCGCAGATTTTTTTCATCTACTAAAATCCGATGTCCTGTAGGGACTTCTCAGGGGTGAACATATTGTTTGGTGGCACGATGTAGTGGTAAGGTCGGAACAGGTCCATGTCAACTGTGCCGGGGTGAACGATGATGCACTCCACATGTCATATCCACTGGCTGAGTTTCACGCTAAGGTTATGCGTGGGCATGTTAAGAGCAGCCTTGGGCAAGTGGTAGCTGTACCAGCCACCCAATGCCGCATACAAAACTAATTACAAAGGTCAAAAATAACAATTTAACCGTGGCATCTATGGCTTAGATTTGGATATTTAGAAAGCAGGTGTGCTTGCGTGTCCCAATATTCAGTACTTTTTAAAGCAATATCCGTGGCTCATACATATGCAAAACCACTCAAACTTTGTTAGGCAGTTAGGAAAATTAAATGAACATTCTACATGGTATTTTAAGCATTATCCCTTCGTATATATTTTTTCTATGCTCTAAATAAAAGCAAATAAAAGCAATCAAAGTTATCATCCCAATGGTTTCAGATTAATACATTTTTTCAAATTAATCTAAAAATCCCTTCCACACCCATGTATTCCTTGCCCTCTTCGCCTCTTACAAGTAAACAAAGGTAAACCACATATACGATTACAACAGGTTTTACCGTATCTGGCGAATATGCAGGTGTTAAGATCTTAAACCTACCCATAGCGTTAACAGCTCCACTAAAGGTAAACCACATTGCAGTGCAAAAAGCAAGTGCATCTCGTTTTAAGCCAGTAGGTGGCAGATTTGACGTGCATATCAAAAGACATAGTTGCCTTAATCTTTGCGGGGTAAGGAAAAGATCACCACGATCACGTAGCCTCATACTGAAATGGCATGAAATAGGTTAGAGAGCGATTATTTTTGTCCATTAAAGAGATTACCTACCCATGCTCCAAAATTCTTTGAAATTAAATTCACTGATTTCAGTGAATAATCACGTGCACTAGTCGATCTGCTGCACTGAAAGCCTTTTTACGCCTATGCCAATATGGGAAGGCGATCCATAATCCATCTTGCTTCTCCTGAATGTGCTGACCTTCCTCAGAGAGATGTTGATGAGTATCTGCTTGGAAGTTCCCACTTCTCATAACAATTCTGTGACCAGTATTTCTCATCATCCGGTTTCCCCTTTTGGAGAGACATTCTAAGAATTGCTTTTAAGGGATACTTTTTTTGAGAAAGCTACGTCGAGTGTTCCTCTTCTGTTCTTCGCGACATTTTGATTTCCACATTGGAGGCAACTCCATTGTCTCCGCGATGCTATCTATAATTTACATTTGTTATCTATGCATTCCCGTCTCAGTTCAATGGCTAGCAAGCACCCACTCCATGCTTTTAATATGTGATTACAGATTTTGTTTCATGTTGTTCATGCTTTAGTATTAAAAAAGAAGGCGTTATACACTGCTTCAAAATGTTATTGTCTAGACACATTGGTATGTGGCTTTGTGTTATTATATTTAGTTTTCCAAGGTATTCCTACTTCCTCTCCCCCTAAAATAATTACACTATTCTGTGTTCCAGTATTGTACGCCATTCATTTTTTGTTCAGCCTACTTATTGTGCGTATTTTTTTCTAACATTTAAATTCCTATTAAGTTGTCTGATTCATATGCAAATAGTCGGCTTTTAAAAATTCCTATTCAACCTTTTCAAGTGCTTCATTGGCCCCTAGTCCATTGCTACGTTATCTAACATTGGCATAGGTGTATCTGAGAGGGGATACTTAACGCACCTGAAATTATGCAAATGTTTTGTGGCAGTTTGAATTGAAGAATCAATCCACAAATAAGGTATTTAATTTGTGTGTATCCACTTACCAAATGTATCCACATTGTGATAACGGCTAGACCGGCCGTTTTTGATATCCTCAATTATTCCATCTAGCCCGAGAACTTTTCCTATTTTATTATTTATTCACGTATTATATTTGGACCAACTCTGAATTGTCAGCACTGAAAATATTGTCGCGATAGGATGAATATTTTCTCCAAAGCTTTGGATGTTATGCACATGCTGTTCATAAACAGAGCAAAAATGCTAACATCCAAGGTAAACGCTACCAAGTACCATCACTCACAAACACACTGTTAATTTACTATTTGAGTGCTCAGCAAAATATCATCCCATGTTGTCAAACTATGATGGATTGAGGAGCATGTTTTCTGTGTCAGACCAATACTTACCAATGTCTCCGATGGAATCCACTCTGGTAAAAATGTTAACAAGCATAGCATTGCGGTCCTTGCCCTTCTGCCGTCCAAAGGACACATCCCCCTTTTCCAGTAGCCTGGTAAAATGTTTTTGCCATGAGCAGAGGTCCCAGTGTATTAACAGCTGCCAGATCTTGAATGTCAAAAAGAAAGATGAAGTTCGATTCATTTAGAAAGCACATTTACCTTATTTTATTTGTGAATCAAAACTGGTGAAAAATGTCACTTTCATCACCTTACAATTTTCCAAATGCCTCTTTAAACAAAGCTTGTTGCAGCCCTTCATTATCGACACAACACCTCCACGCCAAAATACTCATCTAGTTTTGTGGCCCTTGGGTGAAAGCGCTCGAGAAATGCAATTATTTTTATCTCAAACAGTGCAATCCTTGTCAGAGCACGGTTAATCAGTGCATGCGACGCACCGCTCACACAAACCTCGGCTATCACGGCTGGTCGTTTGTCCCCTATCGTCAGGGTCAAGCATGGCAGCTTGCAATAATGAGCAGATCCACACGACCGTGCTGCCATGCAACGATCTCTGCCGCCTATAGGATCTCATCGTCGTGAGTCATGTCCTGCCTGCGCATCCGCAGACGACCGTGCAACGAGCTAAATGGGCGCTGCAGCGCCAGGAGTTCGCGAACACGATCAAGATCTCGTCAGATGGCGATCACAGTGACGGTTGGAGATTCTTCTTGAGAGCCAGATACAGGCCGTGCAAGGACATGGTGGCATAAAATCAGGATGAGACCACAGCTCGCGCCTTGCACCAATGCCTCAGCCATCAGCTCTCGCCAATATTCCAACTGCACCGACAGATAGCTCCTGGGCTGCGGAATATACACCACAACAAGTAGGAAATCACAATCGCCCAAGATCTTATGTAGGATTCATCATGAAAGACGTTATTACAAAAAGTCCATCAATATTCATACCTTGTAATTTTAGTGTCGTCCTTGTGTTACATCTCCTGCTACAACACATTGGCCACGCTCTATTGCCATAAAATGTGAAACCAATTTCATCTATCAAAACTTGTTGACACGACAGCCATCTAGTGTGTGTTTGTCATTGATAATTCACAAAGCAGGAGGTAAAGGTGAAGGTACAGCTCTGCAATGACTTGCTCATGCCACTTCTGGCAAAAAGTCCTCCACGAGACAATATCTGGCCGACCCTTCTATGTTGGTCAGATATTTTGGATGAACCGGGAGTACCCACAATGCACCCAATAACACGCCACCTGCACCCGATCGATCGTTATGTACTAATGAGTACTGCTGGGTAGGCAAAGGCAAGGAGATTTAATAAAGTTGCCCACTGTTTCAACTAGGATGGGTTGGTTGTGCAGTGAGTAGTGCTATCACCTCACAACAAGAATCCCGAGTTCGATTCTCGGCTCGGGTGCCTTTCTGTGTATAGTTTGCATGTTCTCCCTCTGTCCACATGGATTTTTGCTAACTACTCCGGTTTCCTTCTAGAGTCCAAAGACACGCTACTGCCTAGGTTAATTGGCCTGCTGAGTAATTGCACACAGTGTCCTGCGATGAACTGGCGTCACAGCCTGGGTATAGCCCCGCCCTACGCCCTCTGTCTGTCGGGATAGGCTCCACCCCCCCCGACCCTGTACAGGACTAATCGGGTATTGCTAATAAATGAATAAATATACATTCAACAGGGCAGGGAAAAACACGCAGACGACGTAGACTATTTATAGTAAAGTGAAGTAGCCAGTGCAGTTGTGCATAAGTGTGTTGGGAAACGGTGGAGAGCATCTGAGTCCTGTTTGCTATGACGAGGAGGGGTGGGGCAGCATGGTATTAAGGAGTCTGATGGCTTGGATGAATAAACTGTTGCAGCGTCTATTGCAAGGTACCGCAGCATCCTGTCCAGGGTTGCCAGACGTGGGAGAGGTGGGAGCGGTCCTTCACTATGCGGGAGGCTTTTGCTTATGCCGCGTTTGAGCTAGATGTCATGGATGGAGGGGGGTGTGGTGCCCAGCCTCTACCGTGCTAGGCCACGTACAGGTGGGGAGTGCGGAAGGCTTGCCGCCTCCCCCGTGTCCATGCAAGTTGACAGTGAGTCACAGGGTGTGGGGCTGGCTGATGAGTTTATGTGTTTGTCACCCACGCTGGGCGGCTATTGAGTAACCAGGGTGGCAGTTAAAGTGGGTGCATAAGTGATTATAAACGTGGGCGCGTATGCGCTAGGAGAGACCTCACCTGGGAAGTGCTTGAGGAGGCCACGTCACGATGTAAGGGGCGCTAATGTGTAGGAGATCGTTGTGGGCCGATATTCTGGCCGTATGTTGCTGGTGGAATAAAGCGTTGAAAAGCATCCAGAAGGCATCTGCTCATCTGTCATTGGCTGGGTGATTGCATCGCTGAGTGATGGTGTGAACCGCTATGCCACAACTGAAGAACCCCTGGCAGCCCGCGCCACATGGCTGCACGCGCCACATGGTCACGTGCGTAAGTTGGACCCACGGGTGTCTGGCAGGGATTACGACTGAAGTTGACTCGCTTGGAGGGTTCCTCGGCGAAACGCCACAGGGGTATCAATGATGTTCTCAGCTGTTTTTACTATCCACTGCAGCGACTTGGGGTCAGAGGTATTGCAATTCCCATACCAGAACGATGCAGCTGGTCAGGACACTCTTAGTGGTTTCCCTGTAGAATGTGGAAAGGATAGGTGGAGGAAGGCTGGCTCTCCTCGGTCGTCAGAGGAGTACAAACATTGTTTTGCTTTCTTGGCCAGGGAGGCAGTATTGAGTGACCAGCTGAGGTCATCTGTAACATGCATACCAAGAAACTTGATGCTCCTGTCTCGACTATGGAGACACTGATGAACAGTAGAGAGTGGGCAGCGTGTTCTTTCCTGAAGTCTATTGTCATCTTTTTTCATTTTATCACGTTAAGAGACAGGTTCTTGTCTTTGTACCAGACTGCCAGCTGCTCCACCTCTCCTCTGCCTGCATTTTCATCATTGTTACTGATGAGGTCCATCACTGTCGTGTAGAGCTGTTATTGGTGGAGCAGCCATGCGTCAGCAATGTGAACAGCAGTGGGCTGAGCACAGAATTCTAGGGAGTGCGGTGCTCAGTGTGGTGGTACTGAGAGTGTTGTTACCGATCCCAACCTTCTGAGGTCTCTTAGAAGTTCCATGTTCCAATTACAGAGGGAGGTGCTCTGGCCCAGTAAGCCAAACTTCAATTCCAGCTTCAGGGGGATGATCATATTTTATGCTGAACTGAAGTTAACGAGCAGCATACTTACATAAGTGTTCTTGTTTTCCAGGTGGGACAGGACCAGATAAAGGGCAGAGGAAATGGCATCCTCCGTGGACCGTTTAGGGCGATGTACGAACTGAAGCAGATCTAGTGAGAGTGAAAGAGTGGTTTTCATATGGCCCACGACTAGCCTCTCGAAGCACTTCATGATGATTCATGTGATTGCCACAGGGTGATCGTCATTTAGGCAGGACATTGTTGACTTCTTTTGTACAGGTATTATGGCGGTAGCCGTGAAGCCTGCTAAGACTACCCCCTGGCTTCAGGGAGCTGTTGAAGATGTCAGTAAGGACACATGCTAGTTAGTATGTGCATTCCCTGAGTACGCGACCAGGTATGTTTTCGGGTTCAGCAGCCTTGCGTGGGTCCCTCTGGATAGAGTATGCATGACTTCAGCTGTGGACAGGCAGAGTAACCTGGTCACTAGCACAGAGGGTCTTCCTCGCAGGCATGTCGTTCAGTGCTTCAAACTATGCATGGAACTCATTCAGCGCATCAGGGAGGGAGATATCGCTGTCACAGGCACGTGGTGCGGTCTTACAGTCAGTGATGGTGTGCATGCCCTGCCACATGCACCACATGTCTCTGGTGTCCATGAAGTAATCATGGATTTTCCGCACATACATGCGCTTTGCTACCTTAATAGCATGGGACGGGTTAGCCCTAGCTGTTCTGAGGGCTGCCTCGTTCCCGATTTGACAGCAGTGTTACAGGTTTTCAGCAGTGCATGGACCTCCATGGTCATCCACGGCTTCTGGTTGGAACGTGTGGTGATTGTCTTGGAAACAGTGACATCATCTGTGCACTTACTGATGTAGCCAGTTACCGATGCTGCGTACTCCTCCAGGTTGGTTAGGTGTCC
>JAZEWT010000006.1:12399041-12411196 GCA_036362905.1 Mordacia mordax
CGCGGAGCTTGTAGGCCGGTGGGTGAGTACAGTAGACCTAGGCGGGGCATTGGCAAGTTGGGCGGAGCTTTCGGAGGACAGTGCAGCATAATGGGGGCGGCGGCTTTGGACAACAGTGTGGCATAATCGTGCCGTGTAACGGTCAGACGTCGCCATAGGATTGGCCGATTTCCTAGACTTGCTGGCGCCGGGTGTTTACGACAGCGGATTGGTTGGTAGAGGGAGCCGGAGCCCAGAAACAAGGGGGAACGACGGGGATTGGTGGAGAGAGACACGGCCGTTAAAAAGGGGCGGTTAAAACCGGGGGGCGGAGGAGTAGTTGTGGAGAGTTGGAGTAGTTGTTAGTGGAGTCGAAGCGGTTAGGTTGGCAGCGATGTAGAGGGACGAGGGCAGAGCGTAGCGGGGTTTAGTTAGTTGGAGTAGTTGTTGCAGTTGCCAGTTGAGTCGAAGCGGTTAGGTTGGCAGCATGTAGAGGGACGAGGGCAGAGAGTAGTGGGGTGTAGTTAGTGGTAGTTGTAGGTGTTAATGGAGTCGAAGTGGTTAGGTTGGGAGCGATGTAGCGGGACGAGGGCAGAGCATAGTGGGGTTTAGTTAGTTAGCATGGTAGTTAATTAGCGGGGTTAGTTAGGCATGTACAAGTGTTGTCCCCGGAGCTGTGCGAGGCTGTGCTTAGCGGCTGGGCCCAAGCGGTTGTCCCACGTAGCGAGTGATGTAGAGAGGGGCAGTTGGGGCGGCTGAAAAGGGACCTCATTGCGGCGCACGAGTCTGCAGCAGTAAAAAGGCTTCCAAGACATCTGCTGTCCGGTATTTTTGTATCAGAGCAGTGGTGTGAGAGAACGTGGTTTGAGCGCGGTACGTGTGAGAGAACGTGGTGTGAGTGCGGTACGTGTGAGAATGCATGCACGCCGTGTGTCGGAGCACTGCGCGTGATCACTCAGGGACCGAGAGAGATTGGTGTTAGGAGTTAGGGATCGCTGGAGATCTAGGGAAGATATTTAAGGAGGTGGCGACTCTAGAGTGTTGCGGGCCATGACACGTGTCCGCAACTTTCGTTTTAATATACGAGCGTGTTATCGGCTAAAAAGTACCGTGATGTAATTTTATCCTTGGTGTGCGGGATGCAGTGGATTCTGCTCGGTCTTGACAATGGCTCTAATCAGCTTCGACAGAGCTCGCCACATCATGCCCCCGTTCGTGAAAGCCTTCCGCATCCGGGGCCAGTTGTTTTTGTTCATCTTCATTGCCTGGGTGATGTCGTGCTTTGGCGCACTGCCTCTCTGCATCTACTTCGAAGTGAAAACGTTCACCCTCTTGGGCGAGGTGAGACCCCCCCTGTTCGAGTCTAAATAAGTTTTTTCACAAAACTGTCATTGCACTGCAGTACGTTTTCATGACTGAACGTATGCAAATTGCTTTTAGAGCTGTTCTTTTCTTCATGCCAAAATAACAGATATGAAATGCAATTCGCCCAAGTCATTGCTAACTCCAGCGCATAGACGGGCAGCACAGTGGTGCAGTGGGTAGTGCTGCTGCCGAGCAGCAAGAAGTCATGAGTTGATTTTGAGACTCGGCTGTCTTTCTGTGTGGCGTTTGCATGTTCTCCCCGTGTGCATGTTCGCCAAATACTCTCGTTTCCTCCCACGGTCTATACAGATACTGCCTAGGTTATTTAGCCTCATTAAATTCCCTCAATATGCTTGCGATTGGCTAGTACCCCATCCCGGGTGTAGCCTTCCCTCGTGTCCCGTGTCTGCGCATTGCACGCACTTGATGATTGCTGAATGTGTCTCGTGGCACTGGAGAATATTCATTATTAATTCCCGCTAAATCCTGGGGTGCGGGGGGGCAGAGCCGATCCCGGCCAACAGAGGGCGTAAGTCGGGGGAATACCCAGGAGGTAACGCCAGTGCATCGCAGGGCACACTTTTTGTGGTAATTTACTTGGCAGACCAATTAACCTAGGCAGGAGCATGTCTTTGGATGGTGGGAGGAAACTGGAGTAGCTGGCGAAAACCAACGTGGGCACGGGGATTACACACCAACCCCACACTGAAAAACAATTATAAATAAGACAGAAACTATATGTGTAAAAACAATGTGCATGCGTGTGTAAACACCAAGTTAAGGACCCTGCCAAAAGCACCTCAGAAACAGGGTTTTGTTACACAATGGCGGCACCCTGATGTGTGCAAACTTCAACTTTTATACGCTAAGTCAGAATTGGCCAGGGGAAAACAAAGTTGAATTTACGAGGGAAAAACCATGGCAACCAGGGCAACTGTTGGGAGGAGGAGGAGAAAAGAATAACCAGGGATTACATAAAGGGGGATGAAACGTCGGTTAAGGGGTGTTGGCGGAGAGCTCTGAAGTCAGTTATCACGCTGAGGGAACGGGTCTTTAACTTTTCTTTCCACAATATGCTGTTGAGTTATTTAGTTTAACAATTTATTAATAAATAATGCAAAATTTCCATCAACGTCTTAGGATCCCTTCACATGGATTCCATACCGTTAGCAAACTACAACTAGCAGTGGTATGGATGCTGATACGCAGCTGTCAGGGCCAAATGCTTTAATATTATTGCCAATGCTGGATTTCGCAACAACTGCCATGGAGAGAAATTCTCAATTACGTATTCCGTTTCACGTTGCTTTGCAATTGGTGCTGTTGACCTAGCATTGGCCTAAGATTGATTCAACGTTCCGTATTTTCTGAGACGCCTTTGAAAAATATGTCCGTTTTTATCAGACTAATAGTCAAATAATAATAATAAGAATTGCAATTATAGAGCTCTTTTCACCCGAGGGTCACAAAGCGCATAACTTTCTAATAATGTTGCATTCATCACAGAATATTCTTGGGAATGATAAGACCACCGTCATTACAGACTGGCGGAGATGGACAAGTGGAGTGCATTACATTTTTATGCCATTCATGTTGTTGCTGACGCCATTTTCTCCATAGCTCTGTGCAGCCCTCTGTTATCCTCTGGTTAAAAGCACTCTAGAAGTGCAATTATTATTATTAACATCAGTAGAATGGTTAAAAAGTAGTTCATGGCAAAACCAAACAGTGGCAATAGCGGTCGCTTGGTTTATCAAATATGGCCGTTTTCAACGGATAGCGGTCTTAATGCTTACTGGTTAGAAAATGCCATCTATCAATGTTGCAGTGTTAGCAGGTTTTAGGAAAGTTGCAGAAGCATTAGTGCTGGTTGTATTGTAACACTAGTGCGTTTAAAAGAACAAAGCTCACTGGAAAGTTGCTCAAAATTCAGCATCACGTTGTCACATGAGGCAAGTTAGGTCAATGAGGCAATCTGCAGCCGGATAGCCAGCGGTAACTAGTCACGCGTGATTAGCACAGGCGAGTAAACAACTCATTATCATTTAAGAAAGTACAATTTAAGGTGTAATGCTCGTCAATTGCTTTTCCTTACCACATCTATTTTAGTTTATACTGCTACACATCATGATTTGCATAACTTATACACATTATTTGATAATGCTGCGTTGGCAGTGGTACACGAGCACTGTTTACAAACGTTACCAATTTGTTAATAACACTGATCTTCAAAATAACTAAACAAGTGACGTTTCAGGCGATGGCCCTTCTTCCCAGCGCGCCAAAATTTGCATATCTCATTTACCTCTAACCAAATCACCTGAAATGCACGTGATGTCAGCAGGCCTCATAAGCTAATTACTGTGATAGCTTAGTGAAGAATGGGGCAGGATGCTTGTGTTCGAGTATGTGGGATCAATTCGTGAGGCGTGCGAATGAACCGTGATCCGTACGTTGTGTGTGTGATGGCGTGAACGTGTGTTGTGTGCTATGGGTACTTTTTTGCCAGTATACAAATATAAGATTACAATAGGTTTTACCGTATCTGGCGATTATGCAGGTGTTAAGATCTTAACACCTGCATGTTAAGATCGCATGTTAAGATCTTAACACCTGCATAATCGCCAGATACGGTAAAACCTATTGTAATCTTATATGTGTGTTGTGTGATTGATGAGTGAACGATGGCTGAATGAACCAGGATACGTGTTTTGTGCGAGACGGTGTGTGTGACGAGTGTCAGCTTTACTGTGAGAGCACGGGTGGGAGGGTGTGTGTTAGGCACATGGGGTCTGAGATGGGTGCGTGGACGAGTGTGAGGATTATTGTGAGAGCAGGGATGGCGAGGGTGTGATTGAGGTGTATGGTACCAGTTGGGGGTGGCACGGTGGCCCAGTGTGCAGCACTGTCGCCTCACAGCAAGAAGGACCCGGGTTCGAATATTGGCTCGGGTGCCTTTCTGTGTGGAGTTTGCATGTTCTCCCCATGTCCACGTGGGTTTTTGCCGGGCTCTCCGGTTTCCTCCCACAGTCCAAAAAAACATGGTAGTGCATAGGTTAATTGGCTTGCAGACTAAATTGCCTGCAGTGCCCGGTGATGGACTGGCGTCCCATCGTGGTGTATCCCTGCCTTGCACCCTGTCTCTGCCCAGATAGGCTCCGGCTCACCACGACACTGTCGAGGACTAAGCGGTTTCTGACAACGAGATGAGATGAGGTCATGAGATGCCTCACGTTGTGATAACGAATAAATATAGTTGACCTATCCTCACGGCGTCGTCATAATCTTCCTCAATCCTTGGAAGAGTGACCCCCATATATGCCCGTTTTTTGTCACGGGACAATGCTGGTGAGACTATGCTGCATGCTGGTGAGCTGCAGGGGGCAGTGCAGAAACATGCATTGCTGTTGAGTACTTCTTTGTTTCCCTTCACCAACTTGCACTGACGGGCAGGATAACGTTTGGTCAAATAACTCCCAACTCACAATGAGTCGTAGAGAAGCCCGTATTCAATAGCATTGCAAAGTCAGTCGGTTTTATGTTTAAGCTGGAAGGAACCGTTGAGCTCATTTAACAGCTGCCTAGGGGAAAAAATAAGCACGTTACGATGTCAGGGCACCAGGGCAATTAAGTCAGGACAATTAATCGAGGCAGCATGTTTTGGACGGTGGAAGGAAACCGCAGAATCTGGCAAAAAGCCCCTGCAGACACTGAGAGAACATGCAAACTCGACACAGAAAAGTATCTGAGGCACGAATCTGACCCATACACGTCTTTCTGTGATGCGGCAGCGTTACTAGCAAATCCACAGCACCACCGTGCACCCCCCGTCAAGGTATACGTCGAACACCAACTCGACTGGTTGATTCAAGAAAAGTTGCAAAAGGCCACATCTTCAACAGCATTACATGGCCGTATTCAATGTTGATGTATGCATCGTTTTCAATTTAATTCTGCATTTTATTGTATTTTTTTGCACCGGGGACCATGGAAAACATAATTTTATTCCTCTATATACTGCAATTGTATACGTATGAGATGACAATGAAGTTTATCTATTTATCTAAACCATGTATAGACACCACCCATTTCGAATGACCATTTTGCTTATAAACATTTGATTTAATTCAACACAATGCCTGAATACTTTACAGAAAACTTTAAAAGCTCTCAAAAGTGTACACTTTACATTATTGAGATTGGTGGGAGAAAAGTAGAGGATTTGGATTAAAATATTTTATTCTGCAAAGTGATGTATGTAAAAATGTATCATCATCTTGTGTAATTATTGCATACTGGTCAGGAGAATTTCATGGATGTCTGTTGTTGTGCTCTATATCTTTAGGAAGTGCACATATGTACTATCCTGTGGCCGACGAGGGGCACATCATGGTCGTGGCTGGTGGTGGTTTTCCTGAGCATGCTGGTTGCCCCTTCTACGGTGCTAACATTGAATTACAGAAGGATTTACAAGGCAAGTTTTTCTTTGGCCAGATCTGTACTTACAACTAGGTGGCAATCATGCGATCAGCTGCAAGCGGAGAGGACGGCCTACAGATGATTGGCGTTATCTTCTGTAGATTTGTCACATGACACGATTAGAGTAATAGTAAAATGTAAACATGTGAATGGAATAAAATTTCGAAAATAAGTAAAGCTAATACAAGCTAGTCTGTGCACCATCTGGTGGGCTGGTTGTAACGTCACAGAGACTTTCAACCAATTAAAGGTCAGGACATTATTAGTGCTATAATGCATGTCCAGCCGTATTCTAGATGTAACTCACTATTTCAAGAGATACTGCAATGGCATAATGGTTAGCAAACCTCGTGTAGCAATTTGAAATAATGGGCCGTCATCTTCAAGGTAGGACTACACGTCGACCATTTAGCCGAGATGCATCATATGTAATAACTGTTCAATACCACTAGATAAAACATCTGAAGGGGTGGCGCAGTGATTAGCAGAATCCATTGCAAACTCAGCCACTTGTGTTCAACTGTTGGCCGTGCCCAATGCTATTACCAAGTGACAACTGAGTTGGGCCCCCCTTACCAACTCTGCTGGGATGGTTTTGTATGTTTAACACACGCGGCTTACATGATGTTGGGAGGCTTTTATCTTTCATTGGAATGGCAAAAGGGCTGAATAAACGTACACTTTACTGTTGCTTAGTGAAGGTGTTTTTGTATTTTATTAATAAACATAAGTTGTGCCTGTTCATCAGGTGGCGAGGGACAGCAGAGTACGCGTTCACGCAAACATGCAGCCTGCTCGGCCGAGTGGTGTTATCAGCATTGCCTTCAAAGAATACCGTCTCGTCAAGATGCTGATTATTCTGGTTATCTCATTGTACATCATGTGGGTTCCGATTTACATCATGCTGTGGCTTATCGAAGCAGACAGGGAGCTGGTGAATGTGTACAACTGGAAGCCCTTTCTTTCTTCTAGATCATTCCTTTGGGTAACTATCGTCACGCTTAGCAATTCGGCCATTAACCCAGTCTTGTATGGGATACTCAACACACAGTTCAGACGCGGCTTCAAGAGGTACTTCTGCTGCCTCCTCCGAGCAAACGCAGACCACACCATGGACGAAAGGACATTCAACGAACATAACTCTGAGCGCCAAGAGGCCGAGAGGCAGGATTCCTTCAGCAATGCGGACATGGCTGGGGACAGCGCGGCAGAGTGGGGGCTCGAGGGCATACAGGTGGCGGGATTGACAATCGGGAAGGCAAACAGAGGCAACTAAGGTAACGAAGCAGTCATCCTTTAGCGATACGGGGATCTGTGGTCGTCTGTAATGCTTAGTGCACACATGTGCAATTCGATTGTATGCAAAGTAATTGTTAATGGTTTAAACGGCCCATGTCAAGGTTGACTCGGGCTGTCCGGTTGCCTCTCGATGGTGGTGGTATTGGAAGAGGATTATACGGCCAAATGTCGTTTTTGATGCCAACTTCATTCAAAGGGTCTTCGGATTATTATTTGGCTGGAACCTCCTCTCAGACCTGTTCACCAAGGGCGACCTGAGCAGCAGTGCTAGACGACAGATGATATAGCTCTTGGTTTTATTGGAACGCAAATCCCTCCACCACGAGCAGGGTGGGAGGGTCATTTGCCGTTCATATGTCGTTGATTGCTCACATGCTGTTCTTTCCACAGCTCTGTACAGCACTTTGTGACTCTTGGATGAAAACCGCGCTATAAGTGCAATTATTATTGTTGCAATGAATCGATTTTACATGGATGTCTGTGCAACTAGTCCATGAGCAGTTGTATATCCGCTTGCTTATCGTAGAAATCTGTGCACACTTCGTACTGACGCAATCCATCAACGGCACAGGCACGAGCTGAGGCTGCGATTTTTAAAACGCTGTCTAGGCTTGTGGGGCAACCACTCGCTCAGACGTGCACAGAGCAGTTACAAGCAAATAGTTGTGCGAATTCGAGTGACCTGGTTGCACTACTTATCAAACATCTGGGATTATTACTTGTACTTTTATTCACTGCTGTTTACATCACTCAAGAAATCACATTTGTTCTCCTGTGGCCGGTACCAGACTATTTGGGAATGGTGGTTGCCTGGCTTCTATTTGATTCTGAAGCAGAGTACGCGAGGCTCATATGGTAAGCACCATAATAAGGCACAGTGCTTTTAACGCCCATCTCCATGAGATGTGAATACGGAAACCCTCTAATTCGTTTTAATGTGAAATATGACTACAAAGTAGCAATGTGGGCAGCACGGTGGCCCAGTGGGTAGCGCTGTCGCCTCACAGCCCGGGTTCGAATGTCGGCTCGGGTGCCTTTCTGTGTAGAGTTTGCATGTTCTCCCCGTGTCCGCGTGGGTACTCCTGTTTCCTCCCACAGTCCAAAAACATGCTTTTGCATACATTAATTGGCTTGTAGACTAAATTACCCGCAGTGCCCGGTAATGGACTGGCGTCCCGTCGTGGGTATATCCCTGCCTTGCACCATGTCTACCAGGATAGACTCTGGCTCACCGCGACCCTGTACAGGACTAAACGGTTTCTGACAATGAGATGAGATGAGTAACAATATGGTTAAGAAGAAATGTAACTGATTCAAGACTTACAAGGAAGCTGTTTTCTGTTGACAAAGAACGTGTTCCCTTCATGTGATGTACAACCCCAAAGGTCTACTAACGCAATGACATGCTGGCCTCCACCCAGCGGTGGCTTTACAGGCGCAAATAATTGTTAAATACTACGAATATTGCCGAGTAAGGGTGGTGCAGTGGTAAGTGATAACACTTGCGCTCAGTCCTGGCCGAGGTTATTTGATTCCAGCCTAGGGCGCCATTGTGGCATTTGTGTTCTCCCCCTGTAATGCATGGGTTTCGTCCAGGTTTTCCGGTTACATCCACAACTAAAAGCACTCATTAATTGGACGATAACATTATAAGACACAGTGCCTGGCAGGTCGGCGTCCATTAACTGTGTGGCTTGACATCCGCCCCTCAAGCCCCGCAGATTGCTTCGTGTCTGTCACTCTTTTAGAATAAATACCATCAATATTTAATGCGGACATTATAAATTGTAATGATTGTTTTAAAAGGTCTTGTGCTTTACTGACAATACACTGAAATGTCATGTAATACCATTTTAAGTGTACGAACATTAGTGTTTTGGAAAAAATACACAAACCTACTTAGTATACGCGTGTTTTTTTTTAACTACATACCTGTCAACTGCATATATTTTATATTTGCGCTATAAGAGTGAGTATATTATCACATTAATGTACAACGTCACAGGAGACACCAAGAGCTGACTTCCAGCGAGTTTGCAGAGAATTGTTCAGAAATTTGCATGCATACTTATTCCACCAAGTCTGTACACATTGTATGAATTCAATGTTGTGGAAAATAAAAGGCACTTCATAACCATCATGTCTGTAGTTTCTAGAATATCCAGTCTTTATTACAATTATTTTCCAATCATCAGTTCTTCATAAGTCATGTCATATCTTAATGACTTGTTAAAATCAAACTAGCTATAAGAAGCAACATTTTACTATATTACTGATACATATACTGACATTATTAGTACTCACAGGTATGAGTTAGCAAAAAGCTTTTTCCAGTGGTATCATGACATTTACATTACAATGAATTACTAGAGCCAAACTTGTAGAACGTTTTACATTTAAGCATACTAATACAAAATGGATTTACAACCTTTTCATATGAACCTTGTAAAACTGTTGCGATTTACAAAGTTGAGTTTTTATTGTTTAGATAATTAAAACAAACTCTACCGTGAAATTACCCTCATAATGCATTGGTAAATGTCATGTGTCTCACGACAATAACGAGTCAGTCATGCCTTAAAATATAGTCCCAGACATATTTTCATAAGTGTTGAGGGCACAATGAGAACTTATTTTCTTTTGTTAATCCATTGCAACATATTCAGCAAAGGTACGATAATATAATATATTTTTTAATTTTCCAAAAAAAGATTCAAGTGCAATGTCTGATTTATAGTCTCCTGGAACCACGTTTCACTTTGAAAAGTAACCTTTTGTTCCCTAGCAAAGTACGCTAACGCTTGAAGGCCAAGGACAGCCCATCACCGATGGTTAGCATGCTGATGTCAACACGCTGGTCACCCTTCAACTTTTCATTGAGACGACAGATGGACATGGTTTCTGTATCGTCTTGTTTTGGGTTCAGCACGGCCCCTCCCCATATCACCTGTACAAACAGACCAAGCTTTTGTGATTTGTAATTCGTGAGGTGCCGTCCCAACTTTTGTGTGGGTGCCTCACATGCAGTGTCCTCATCTATACATAATAGGGCGAGGCATGGGTAAGGTCACGGACAATTTCCTGGCCTTTGTGACATCATAAGCAGCTCACTAGACAGCGAACATCGCCATCTAGCGGTAGGCACAGATCCAGCCAAGGTGGCCAAAAGCCGCCGTTAAGGCCGATCCTGGCAATACACACGATGCATGACAAAATTGACGGATACATTCATCCACATGGTTTTACCCTCCTGATTTGTCAACTTGGTATCATATAGTTAAAAGGACAGTAGTTATTATCCATATTTCGTCCTGAGCCTGTGGTGGAAAGTCCACATTTTTATGATAGTGGTTAAGAAACTAAGGACAACCACTGTTGACTTTCCAACAACGAGTGGCTGAGTCGACACCTGGGCTATTAGCCCACAAAGGCAAAGTTTAACTAGCACACATTTTAAACACATATTTATCACCAACTCCAAGGTTTAAAACAGCACATGATAGATATCACTACTAGGTCGATACTTACATTGTCAATGGCAATGATGCCACCCTTTCTAATAAGGCGCAGGCCTTTTTCATAATAGTCATCATAACCTTCTTTGTCCGCATCAATAAACATAAAGTCATAAGTTCCTTCCTCTCCAGCAGCCAGCAGCTTATCTGTCCGTGAGAGCAAATAAAGCAAAACGATAATGAGTAAATAATAAGCAGACATTGAAGATATGGAATTTTATGGTCCACAATCTTAAAGTTCAGCCCTGCAATTTCTTGATTATGCCACTACTGGCAGAACGGCATCCTCTCGAACAAGTTTTAAGAAAGGCCAGTAGCAGGTGCTCTTCGGCTAATCTTCCTCACTGGCCAGAGATCTTTAAAGGCAGAAGTACCCACACTTTATCCCACCACATCTGACCGTATGATTGATGTACTCATTTACACTGTTGGTTATTGGACACAGGTGGATGGAGGGCATTAAAATGCGTCAGTTTATTTTAAGTATAATATCTTCATCTTCATCCGCTTTATCCGGGGCCGGGTCGCGGGGGCAGCAGTCTAAGCAGCGATGCCCAGACTTCCTTCACCCCAGACACTTCCTCCAGCTCTTCCGGGGGGACCCCGAGGCGTTCCCAGGCCAGCTGAGAGACAGTCTCTCCAGCGTGTCCTGAGTCTTCCCCGGGGCCTCCTCCCGGTGGGACATGCCTGGAACACCTCCCTAGGGAGCCGTCCAGGGGGCATCCGAATCAGATGCCCAAGCCACCTCAGCTGACTCCTCTCGATGTGAAGGAGCAGCGGCTCTACTCCGAGCTTCCGCCGAGTGACCGAGCTACTCACCCTATCTCTAAGGGAGCGCCCAGCCACCCTGCGGAGGAAACTCATTTCGGCCGCTTGTATCCGCGATCTTGTCCTTTCGGTCATTACCAAAAGTTCATGACCATTGATGAGGGTGGGAGCGTAGATTGACCGGTAAATCGAGAGCTTCGCCTTTCAACTCAGCTCCTTCCTCACCACGACGGTCCGGTACACCGACCGCATAACTGCAGACGCTGCACCAATCCGCCTGTCAATCTCACGCTCCATCTTTCCCTCAGTCGTGAACAAGACCCCGAGATACTTAAACTCCTCCACTTGAGGCAGGACCTCTCCACCCACCCGGAGAGGGCACGCCACCCTTTTCTGGTCAAGTACCATGGTCTCGGATTTGGAGGTGCTGATTCTCATCCCAGCTGCTTCACACTCAGCTGCAAACCGCTCCAGTACATGCTGAAGGTCCTGGATTGATGAAGCCAACAGGACAACATCATCTGCAAAAAGCAGAGATGAAATCCTGTGGTTCCCAAACCGGACTCCCTCCGGCCACTGGCTACGCCTAGAAATCCTGTCCAGAAAGATTATGAACAGGACCGGTGACAAAGGGCAGCCTTGCTGGAGTCCAACATGCATTGGGAACAGGTCTGACTTACTGCCGCCAATGCGAACCAAGCTCCTGCTCCAGTCGTACAGAGACCGAACAGCCCTTAGCAAAGGCCCCCG
>JAZEWT010000006.1:12438966-12452123 GCA_036362905.1 Mordacia mordax
TCCTTTAAAATTTAGCATCTTTTCTTTAAATAGTTTAAAAACACTTGAACCCCAACTTACTTTGTCTAGTTCCTAAACAATCCTCCCCCTTACGCCAGCCACTACCTGTCTGCTAAGCATATGTGACACATACAAATGTATGGTCACAATTGGGGAGTTACTATTTCGTGTTTTTCGGTGAGAAAGGCCAGATTTGGATGTGTTTTTGTTAAGGGGTTGTGTGGGGTGCACTTCTTTAGTTTCACCACGAGAGAGTGTCCTCGGAAGTGACCATTAGTTGGCTGCATCAGGCTTCTGGTTCTCAAGCAGAAAACAGCCTCCAGAACCATCACAACGAAATGACTCATGTCTCTGCTTTTCCTGCACAAAACAGGACACATCATCTGTAAACAGGTAACTCATGCCTGAGGCCCGCAACATATACACTACACTGCATTATGCTACAGTATGTGATAGCCCGCAACATTCGGGTCCCCATAACTAGGTTCCCCACCTCCGTAACTATCCTCCCTCTAGATCTCCCACGATCCCTAACTCCTAACACCAATCTCTCTCGGTCCCTGAGTGATCTCACGGAGCGCGCACCCTCTCCGACCCTGAGTGATGATGCGCAGCGCGTGCTCTCTGGGTCCCTGATTGATCTCACGCGGTGCTCCGACACACGTGCATGCGCGCATTCTTTCACCCATACCGCGTTCACACCACGCTCACACCACGCTCACCCACGCAACGCTTCGATACAAAATACCGGACAGCAGTTGTCTCGGAGGCTTTACTGCCGCAGACACGTGCGCCGCGACGAGGTCCCTTTTCAGCCGCCCCAACTGCTCCCTCGTTACAACTCGCTACGCAGCACAACCACTTGGGCATAGCTTCTCGGCACAGCCCCGCACGGCTCTGGGCACAACTCTCGTACATGCCTAACTAACCCCGCTAACTAACTAAACCCTGCTACGCTCTGCCCTCGTCCCTCTACATCGCTGCCAACCTAACCGCTTCGACTCAACTGGCAACTGCGACTCAACTACTACTCCAACAACTCTCAACAAAAGACTCACCCGCCTTGCTCCGAGCCTGCTCAAACACTCCCACTGCCGGGATGTACCGCCCCTTTTCAACGGTCGTGTCTCTCTCTCCACCAATCAGCGCCGCCTTCCCTAATCTCCAAGCGTTGGGTCCCTCTACCAACCAATCCTCATCGTTGTAAACAGCCGGCGCCAGCAAGTCTAGGAAATCAGCCAATCCTGACTATCATCAACACCTAGCGCCAGCTGTCTGGCCCGCCCAAAGCACGTGACCCAGCCGTTACAACAACAGGCAAGAATATCGCGTGCAACGTCCATTCGAAAGCCCCGCCCAGCTTGGCCCTGCAATGCATGCCGGTTGGATGGCCCCCCTCCGGCCGGCAACTCGCCGGAACACAATTGTCTGCAGCTTTAACGTTCCGGGGAAGTTATTTTCTCCCCGGCAGAACTGGTAGGTGGACCCGGCGCCCTCTAGGCCAAATTCCAGCTGACAAAGGAACCATGAACCAACCTGTTCTGCAACAGGGTTTATGGACAAAACCTCCGTCGCTGGGGCCGAGTCCATCGTCGTTCTGCTACCCACCATACCCCGTGTCGTGCGGACACTCCATCAGTGTGGAACAATATGCTGTTGTCAAATGTCAGCTCTGACAATGGATGCCCGCAGGCATCTAGCGGTTGAGTGCAATTGTGGTGGTTGCCTGTGTGTCTGTGTGGCATAAAATACTTTCCGAGGGGGGGGTTCACAAGGGGAACATAACGAAAACACAGCCAGCGTCCCTGGTGGTTCCGATGCCCACGAAGTGGGCCTCCACAAGTATACCCCGCGCACCTGGTTTCCAGAAGCACATCTTTTGAAAACCGGTTTACTCTCCCAGACCCATTTTTTTCTACTGTTTAAAAAAAAAAGAGTCTTTTCCTTCTCTCTCTCTCTGGGAGCTCTGTGCCACACAGAATACAGGAGGCAACCACAACCCGTGTCATACACACTGCCTTCGCTTAGTTGCTTTTTAATTTACCTTTTGTCTTTTTTTGTTACTCTGTGCTTAGTGTTACACAAAGTGAGTGTAACATCGAGCCACAGCCATGACGTCATACGCACAGGTCACGGGGAGTGGTGCCAGGCCAGGCCCCTCTCCGAGGCCTGCGCCGAGCCGCCCGCTCTCGTGAGTGCGGAGTTCGCTGCATCACCTCCAGCGACATATCAATTAATTTTTATCTGGAGGCTCTGGTCAAGGTCGTCCCTCCGAGCTCCATCATTTATGCATCGAAAATGAACGCAAGAGGAGTCTTGTTTTTTTAACTCCATAGAGAATAAAATGACGGTCGGGGACTGGCACGTTCCTCTGGAGTCAATGACATCCCCCTTGGTCCGCATGATCATATCCAACGTACCTCCGTACATCCCCGACAAGCACATTCTGGAACAACTGGAAAAACTGGGTACTACAACATCCAACATTTATCCGATGCCACTGGGCTGCAGGAGCCCCAACCTGCAACACGTCCTGTCTTTTAGAAGGCAGGTCTACATGCTCCTCCCCGCCAGGAGAGCAGAAGAGGGCTTTTTCACCGTGGTATATGACGGATGGGCTCACAAGCTCTTCTACGCCAGGAGCTTCCTGAGGTGCAACTTATGCAGTGCAAAAAGTTGCCCTCAACCTAAAACCACCGACCCCAGCGCCAATCAAGCAGAACAAGAGAAGCGTGATCGGGTGGAGAACCCAGCAGACGGCCCAAGACAGACATACTCACTACCTGTCGACCCACAGGAACTAAACGTGGACGAAAGTCCACCGCAACCTGAAGACACAGACATGGAAACCCAAGAAACCCCGGAGGTGTCCATGCAGGTAGGAGCAACAAAAAGAAAATTTGACGAGGATACAACCTCGTCATCTCCAGAACGAAGTGAGAATGAGGAGGACGTAATGATGTAGGTTTTCACGGCTCGATGCATGATGATTGCTTCGAAAAGCTGCTCTCTCGGGACAGCCGCGTCGATGGCTCTCTCTCCTCTCCTCGCGACGTTTCGCCTCACACGTTGGAGGCATCCTCAGGCGAAGCCTGTTGGAGGCATCCTCAGGCTTCGCCTGAGGATGCCTCCAACGTGTGAGGCGAAACGTCGCGAGGAGAGGAGAGAGAGCCATCGACGCGGCTGTCCCGAGAGAGCAGCTTTTCGAAGCAATCATCAATGAGGAGGACCTCATCGCAACACTGCCGAGCCTGGAAACTCACACTGCACCCACACCGGGAAGAGATGAGGATGATGAAGGGGTCTTTGTCATCCCATATGCCCCGGTGAGGGCAATACTTCGAGGCAGATAATCCCGCGATGGTGCGGAGGCGAAACGTCGGGTGCCTCAGCAGGGTCCATCGCTCTGTACAGAGAGGAGGCGGGAAGTACCAAGATGTCTCCCACGTCCTCCCTTGAAAAGGAGACCCCATCCTCCGCTGTGAAAGATACAGCACAGCCATGGGTGGACGTCAGCGGTGAGGAGGCAAGCCCTTCCCTACAAGCAGAAAAGAACGGCTCGACCAGGGAAAGTGAGGGAGCTTCCCTTGAGTCGGGGGGCGAGGCCCCCTCAAACTTGAAAAAACTTGGGAAGGCGTCTATAAGCTCCCAGAAGGCTCAGGAGAGTGGGAAAGAAGAAAACCCCAGAAAGATCTGAGGTTTGTGGTGACCCTCCCTTTGTGGAGATGCAAAACGTCATCGGGAGACGCAGCACGGGGGAAGAACAAATAGCGCACGAACGAGAGCTTAGGCACCGAGACAGACAACACCGAGGAACAGGAGAGAGGCAGCGTCCCATACGAGACCACCAGAATGGGCAGCACAAGTCAGACCTCTATTGACCTGAGCAACGTGGTATCCATATTCTCCAAAGTGGACCTCTGGGAAAACCTGGACAGAGTGCAATGCCAGGAAGAGAGAGTGGAGGGTGCCCTGTCATTGTGGCACGATAAGAAAGTGATCATGTGCACGCTCCTTCACATCGACAAAGAACTAAAGACACAAAAGCTGAAGTCCTGTGGGAAAGAAAGGAAGAGAGTCAGGTACTTTCTGGAGCAAATGAAGGTAAGGGGAAATAAAAGCAAAATGACAGATTAGTAATGGTCTTTGTCGCATCACTCAATATAAATAGGGGTATAGGTGCACTCAAGAGACACTACACCCTCTCGCTTGCAAAGGAGCATAGGATCTCTGTGCTCTTCCTTCAAGAGACACATCTCATTTCCAATGATGAAGGTGAATGGCGGAATGAGTGGCAGGGTGACCTATTCAGTCATCTCTCCCCAAATTCCTCCGGGGTGGCGACACTGTTTGCGCCAGGATTTACACCGACTATTGTTGGCCAAGTGGAAGTGGCCCCAGGGAGGGCACTTGATGTGACGATTCGATTAAAGGACATCACCATCCATTTCATCAATGTCTATGCACCACCTTGCGCACTCTGCAAAACTTGCTTGACACCCACAACCGGATCGATGTGTGGCAGATACACCACCCCACACAACAAGGTTTCACCTTCATCAGAACAAATGCTGGCGGGGCACTGACACAATATAGACCAGACAGATTATACATTTCAAAGGACCTTGAGAATAGCGCAATCACACCTAACACTCGGTCTGCACCACTGACAGTCCACTGGTTAATTCTACTTGACCTATAACTGGAAGAAGCCCCACGAGGCTCAGCATACTGGCACTTTAACAGTGCTCTCCTGAAGGACACCACATTCACCGAACATATAAAGACGTTCTGGAAAAGCTGGCAGAAGGAAACAATTATTTTAAAACCCGAGCACAATGGTGGTATGTTGGAAAAGTCCACATCAAGAAACTGTGCCAGTTACACACGTGGCGAAGCACATAACGTTTGAACCATGAAATCACCGACATTGAAAAAGAGATTTCTCTTTTTCAAGACAGATGGAAAAGCGAAGCAACCCCCAGCCTAACAGAGCAATAATACAGGAATGCTGGAAGTCCTAAAAGGTCTGCAGAAAGAAAAAGAAAGTGCTTTGGTCTGTTCACGTTTCAAAAATAACTTTGACATGGACTCTGTGTCTTCAGGTTTCTTCTCACTAGGGAAGAGGAATGGGAGGCATAAGCGACTGGAAGGCCTATTTGACGAAAAGGGCAACATTATTTCAAAAAATTACCAAATCGCCAAAGGAGTGAGACGTTACTATGAGAAACTCTTCTCCCCGGAGTGCACTTAGAGGCAGACTCAAGAGGAGACATGGAAAGACTTGCCCACCTTGGACGAGGAGGGAAAGGACATTCTCGAAGGAGGGTTTGCACAAGCAGAATTAAACACGGCAGTGAAAACCTTGGCCCAATACAAGTCCCCAGGTTTGGACGGACGTACAGGAGAATTTTACCGTTATATTTGGCCTTACTTAAAGGAAGACTACACAGCTGTTCTGTGCGAGGCAATAGAAATAGGCATCTGACCTCAATCCTGATACCCAAGAAAGGTGACATTAGGTACCTGGAAAATTGGTGCCCAGTATCAGTGCTCTGCACTGATTATAAGATTCTAGCTAAGGCCTTCTCCACAAAGCTCCGTGGAGCCTTGTCTCAGTTAATTAAATCCTACCAAACATACACTTTCCAAAGGAGAACAATTCACGATGGTATATTTCTAGTGAGAGACCTTATCTCGCGATCCACACAGCTCGATATTCCAATTGCACTGCTCTCGATCAAGAAAAGGCTTTTGACAGGGTATACCACAGTTACTTAGTCAAAACACTGGCGGCTATTGGGTTTGGAGCAAATTTCATACAGTTATTGGAGTTATTAGATAGTAAGGCTCAATGTATGGTAAAAATCAATGGCACACTCACTGCACCCATAGAATTTCGAAGAGGAATCAGGCAAGGTTACCTAATGTCAGGACAACTTTCTTCGCTTGTCGTAGAACCTTTCCTCTGTTTGCTCCGACGACGACTCACCAGGTTAACATGTCGCAGACGACATTGTCCTCTTCCTACAGCGCCTTGATGATATCGAACAACTGTGACAGTGCCAAGAAATGTATTCTGGAGCCTCATCTTCAAAACTGATCTGGGGGAAATGCAACGGACTGCTAACAGGGAAATGGAACAAAGACAGGCTCCCGAAACTGGCAAAAGCAATTACGTGGAGCACGGAACACATCCAACATCTTGGCATCCTTCTGGGGCCTGGAGACAAACCACTACAAGCCAACTGGGACTCCATAGAAGGGAAAGTCAGAAAACAACTGACAATGTGGGGGCGTCTACGCATAAGCCTCACTTTTAGAGGGAAAACCTCAGTTGTAAACCAGGTCGTGGCGTCCACACTGTGGCATCGTTTCCACTCTCTCACTCCACCCACTAACATAATTACAAGGCTCCAACGCATGATCCTGGACTTTTTCTGGACGCACGCAAAGCATCGTGTCGCAGCTGGCATCCTGTCATTGCCTCCACAGGAAGGGGGGCAAGGATTAGTCTGCATCAGAAGCCAACTTTCCACATTCCGCCCACAAAGAGTACAAAAATTCCTTTATTCAACCCTATCACCCACGTGGTGCACGATAGCATCCTTTTTCCTCAACAAAGTGGGGGGACTACAGTGGAGTAAACAACTCTTCTTCATAGATGTCGCAAAAGTCTCCTTGGTGGAATTCCCCACTTCTACAGAGACATTTTGCAGACTTAAGGCTCCCTCACCACGACCAGGTAAAATAACCCCAGAAGTCCCATGACTTCATTCATGAACCACTAATAAGAAATCCTGACCTGGAGCTCCCTTCTAGCATAGGCTCCACCATGGAGAGATGTATGGTCGAGGCACATTTGACTAGGGTTGGGGACCGTATACAACCAGGTACAGAGGGCCAGTAGCTTTCCCTGCTGACATTGCGGCAATGATGGGCGTGCGATCTCTGAGGCTCGCCGCAAAAATACTGAACACGGTGCGGAGAGCGTACTCGAAGGTCGCGGGGAGCACACCTGCCGTGAGCACTGTTGACATGTCGGCCCCTAGCAGACCAGTACCACCGCAGCTGACCATGGCGCCAGTGGGGAAGCATCAGCCCTCGACTCCACATAGACCTGGTGTACACACATTTCAAGCAGAGAAAATACCTTTCTGCGAAGCAGAGCGAAAAAATCTCTACCGCCTCGTGGTTAGGTTCCATCACCAGCGTTTAATCATGGGACATAAACGCCATGCATGGGGTGGGTTACTGCCCCGCAGTGGCCACACTTCCCCACAGTGGAAACTCTTTTATTCAAGGCCATCTTACAAACGCCAGGGAGATCTTTGCTGGAGCATTGCTCACGGCACCGTCTCTACCAACTCTCTCCTTTCACAGACAAAGCCAGAGTGTGTCTTCTGTGGAGATCGAGAGACAGTTGCCCATCAAAATGTGCAATGTAAATTCCTAGATTCATTATTCAAGCTCCTGGGCGGCGCGGTGGCGCAGTGGTTAGCGCTGACGCCTCACAGCAAGAAGGTCCCGGGTTCGAGTCTCTCGGCTCCGGTGCCTTTCTGTGTGGAGTTTGCATGCTCTCCCCGTGTCTGCGTGGGTTTTCGCCGGGTACTCCGGTTTCCTCCCACAGTCCAAAAGCATGCTCCTGGATAGGTTGATTGGCTCGCAGACTAAAATTGTCCCGCAATGCCCGGCGATGGACCGGCGTCCCGTCGTCGGGTGTATTCCTGCCTTACGCCCTATGTTTCCGGGATAGGCTCCGGCTTCACCGTGACCCTATATAGGATTAAGCGGTTTCAGATAATGAGATGAGATGAGATGAGATTATTCAAGCTCCTAAAAAACATATTGCTTAGGTTTAAACTACACTTCTCTCGTAACATTTTTATATTTGGTTACAAAGGCACAGACATAAGGAAGAAGTTGGTTTAGTTAATCTCGTGATGAATAACGCTAAACTTGCCATTTATAGAGCCAGGAAAGTAGCTATGGAGGAGGGACACTCTCTAAGTCACTGCAGGATATTTAAAGCACTGGTCTCTGCCAGACTCTGGCTGGAGTGTCGGTATGCGCAGCTCACAGGAGGCCTGGAAACTTTCCTAACACACTGGGTTAGGGAGGGTGCTTTGTGCTGGGCATCTAATGAAGGTAACCTGGAAATGAGCTTTGAGGGTTTTTTCCTTATCCTTTTGTCTCCTTGTTGCTAGTATGGGTGTAGGGTGGGCTACGGGGTCCCAAGTGTGGGATACTGGGGGACATAAAAATAATATTGAGTCGGGCGTCAGGTGGTGCAGTGGTGAACTGGCAGTCCACACGCGGTTGTTGCAACCACGCAGAGATAGACGGAGAGTAGAGAGGGGGGAGGGAAATAAAAGGGGGAGAGGGATAGAGTGGAGAGGGAGATAGAGGGGAAAGGGATAGAGGGGAGAAGGTGGGTCCACATAAGGTGGGACTTTTTAATTGCATTAAAAAATAATAAATAAAAAAACTGAAATGATCATTTTAAATTAAGTTCGAAAAAACTGAACTGAAGTTTTTACTGATCAGCAAAAACAAAAGGAGGGACGGAGGGACACATCTCCACGCTCGCCCAATATGATATAGATACCTCGTGCAGAAAGAACATTGAATATCCTGGCCCTCTTTTACTCCCAAAAAACGTTATTGCTGATATGCCGTTCTTATCTCATTGTTGATGTGCCGTTCTCTCCGCAGCTCTGTGCAGCACTTTGTGACCATTGGGTGATGGGTACTCTGGATCTGCAATTGTTATTATTATACGATAAATGTTACATTAAACCATTTCCCAATATATGTATTATAAACTCTGATAATTTTGCATTTTAAAATTAAAAAGGAATGCCGAATGCCGTTACAGACAGAAGGCATGTATTACATTGCTTGCAGTAACTGTGAAGAAATGTACATCTGAAAAACTGGAAGAACAATAGCGACAGGAAGGAAAGAGTACAAGGCAGCAGCAGATCTGCTGCATAGGGATAAATCAGCAACGGCACCACACAGTGCAGAAAAAACAACACAGCATCGATTTTGACAAGATGCGAATACTAGCGGTTATCCATCACAAAGGCCCAAGATTAATCCGTGATGCAATAGAGATTCACAAGACAGAAAAGACTAAGAACAGCAAACGAGAAATGAGAATAAAGCTCAGGCAAGCCTGGAGGCGAGTTATTGAAGTCGGCAGTGTACAAATATAGAGCCTGAAATGAGGCGGAATGGAATTAGGTTAATGTGATTCCAGGGTATGAGCAAGACAATGGAACCCTTTCAAATGGACCCTGAAATTCTTGAATTGTTCCTGGAAGAAAGCAACGCTGTAAAAGATACTTAAGGTACACATAGTACCTATGTATAAGTAGGAGTCACACACAAGACACACAAACTGCACCTGAAGAAGCCTCGAACGAGTGAGGCAAAACGTCGCGATGAGAGAGAGAGCAATCAACGCGGCTGTCCCTAGAGAGCAGCTTTTTGAAGAAATCATCAAGACGAGTAAATTTTAAAAAATGTTATTGTTGCTAATTTCCGTTCTGATGCCAATGTTGTTATTGAAGTGCCATTCTCTACACAATTCTGTGCAGTGCTTTATGACCCTCCGGTGAAAAGAACTCTAAGCGCAAATATTATTATTATTACTGGATCGACTGAGCAGCCTTTGTTCTATTAATTGGAAGGCTAATGGATAATTAGATCAATGTATACACTTTATTTACATCACATCCGCGTCCAAATCCCATATATATAGGAACGAAATTATGTTTCTCATGGTCCCAGGTACTTCTGTTTATTATTGCAGCAGAAAGCACACCACGAGTTTGCAAGCTGCAGATGCGGGATTTGTGAGATAAAACACTGACTCCCATCTCTAACACTGTGATTCCCATCTCTAACACTGTGATTCCCATTTCTAAAACCGTGACTCCCATCTCTAAAACTGTGACTCCCATCTCTAACATGGTGACGCCTGTATCTAGCATTGTGACTGCCATTTCTAACACTGACTCCCATCTCTTACACTGTGACCCTCATCTATAACACTGTGACTGCGATCTATAACAATGTGACTCCCATCTCTAACACTATGACTCCCATCTCTAAAACTGTGACTCCCATCTCTTCTACTCTGACTCCCATCACCAACACTGAGACTCCAATTTCTGGCACTGAGACTCCTATCTCTACACTGTGACTCCCATTTTTCTACTGTGACTCCTATATCTAACACTGATATTCCCATCACTAACACATATTTTTCCCATCTATAACACTAAGACACCCATCTCCAAGAGTGTGACTCCCGTCTCAAACACTGTGAATCCCGTCTCTAACACTGTGACTCCCATCTCCAACACTGTGACTCCCATATCTAAAACTGCTACTCCCATCTCTAACATTGTGACACCCATCTCTTCTACTCTGACTCCCATCACCAACACTGAGACTCGCATCTCTGGCATTGAGACTCCTATTTCTACACTGTAACTCCCGTCTCTAACACTGTCTCCCATCTCGAACACTTTGACTCCCATATCTAACACTGCTGTTCCCATCTCCAAGAGTGTGACTCTTGTCTGTAGCACTGTGACTCCCATCTCTAACACTGTGACGACCATATCTAAAACTGCTATTACAATTTCTAACACTGATATTCCCATCTCTAACACAGATATTCCCATCTCTAACACTGAGGCTCCCATCTCCAACATCGTGACTTCCATCTTTTCGACTGTGACTCCCATCTCTAACACTGAGACTCCCTTCTCTAACAGTGTGACTCCAATCTCTAACACTGTGACACACATCTTTAACACTAAGACTCCCATCTCTAACACTGTGACTCCCATATCTAAAACTGCAATTACAATTTCTAACACTGATATTCCCATCTCTAACACAGATATTCCCATCTCTAACACTGAGGCTCCCATCTCCAACATCGTGACTTCCATCTCTTCTACTGTGACTCCCATCTCTAACACTGAGACTCCTATCTCTGCACTGTGACTCCCATCTCTTCTACTGTGGCTCCAATCTCTAACACTGTGACTCCAATCTCTCGCACTGAGACTCCCTTCTCCAACAGTGTGACTCCTGTCTGTAACACTGTGAGTCCCATCCCTAACACTGTGACCCCCATATCTAAAACTGCTATTACAATTTCTAACACAGATATTCCCATCTCTAACACTGAGGCTCCCATCTCCAACATCGTGACTTCCATCTTTTCGACTGTGACTCCCATCTCTAACACTGAGACTCCCTTCTCTAACAGTGTGACTCCAAACTCTAACACTGTGACACTCATCTCTAACACTAAGACTCCCATCTCCAAGAGTGTGACTCTTGTATCTAACACTGTGACTCCCATCTCTAACATTGTGACTCCCATCTCTTCTTCTGCGACTACCATCTCTAACACTGTGACTCCCATATCCAACAGTGTTTCTCTTATCTCTAATACTGTGACTCTCATATCTAACACTGATATTCCCATCTCTAACACTGATATTCCCATCTCTAACACTGTAACACCCATCTCCAACAGTGTGACTCCCATCTCTGACACTTTGTCTCCCATCTCTAACACTCTGACTCCCACATCTAACACTGATATTCCCATCTATAACACTGATATTCCCATCTCTTAACACTGAGACTCCCATTACCGAAACTGAGACATCCATCTCTCCCACTGAGACTCCCATCTCTTACACTGTGACTCCCATATCTAACACTGATATTCCCATCTGTAACACTGATATTCCCATCTGTAACAATGATATTCCCATCTTTAACACTGAGACATCCCATCTCCAACAGTGTGACTCCAATCTCTACCACTGTAACACCCATCTCCAACATTGTTACTCCCATCTCTAACACTTTGTCTCCCATCTCTAACACTGTGACTCCAACATCTAACACTGATATTCCCATCTCTAACACAGATATTCCCATCTATAACAATAATATTCCCATCTCTAACATTGAGACTCCCGTCTCCAACAGTGTGACTCCCATTTCTCCCACTGAGACTCCCATTTCTTACACTGTGACTCCCACATCTAACACTGATATTCCCATCTCGAACACTGATATTCCCATCTCTAACACTGAGACTCCCTTCTCCAACAGTGTGACTTCAATCACGAACACTGTGACACCAATCTCCAACAATAAGACTCCCATCTCCAAGAGTGTGACTATTGTCTCTAACACTGACTCACATCTATGATATCGTGACTCCCATCTCTTCTTCTGCGACTACCATCTCTAACACTGTGACTCCTATATCCAACAGTCTTTCTCCCATCTCTAACACTGTGACTCCCATATCTAAAACTGCTATTCCCATCTCTAACACTGAGACTCCCTTCTCTAACAGTTTGACTCCAATCTCTAACACTGTCACACTCATCTCTAACCCTAAGACTCCCATCTCCAAGAGTGTGACTCTTGTCTCTAACTCTGTGACTCCCATCTCTAACATCGTGACTCCCATCTCTTCTTCTGCGACTACCATCTCTAACACTGTGACTCCCATATCCAACAGTGTTTCTCCTATCTCTAACACTGTGACTCCCATATCTAACACTGTGACTCCCATATCTAACACTGATATTCCCATCTCTAACACTGATATTCCCATCTATAACACTGAGACATCCCATCTCCAACAGTGTGACTCCCAACACTGAGACTTCCATCTCTCGCACTGTAATATCCATCTCCAACATTGTTACTCCCATCTCTAACACTTTGTCTCCCATCTCTAACACTGTGACTCCCACATCTAACACTGATATTCCCATCCCTAACACAGATATTCTCATCTATAACAATAATATTCCCATCTCTAACATTGAGACTCCCGTCTCCAACAGTGTAACTCCCATTTCTTCTTCTGCGACTACCATTTCTAACACTGTGACTCTCATATCCTATAGTGTTTCTCCCATCTCTAACGCTGTGACTCCCGTATCTAACACTGTGACTCCCATATCTAACGCTGATATTCCCATCTCGAATACTGATATTCCCATCTCTAAACACTGAGACTCCCCTCTCCAACAGTGTGATACTCTCGCACTGTTACTCAAATCTCTAACATTGTAACTCCCATCTCCAAAAGT
>JAZEWT010000006.1:12454781-12474284 GCA_036362905.1 Mordacia mordax
AACAGTGTGACTCCCAACACTGAGACTTCCATCTCTCGCACTGAGTCTCCTATCTCTAACACTATGACTCCCATATCTTCTACTGTGACTCCCATCTCTTCTACATTGAATCCCACCTCTAACACTGTGACTCTCATATCTAACACTGATATTCCCATCTATAACAATGTTATTCCCATCTCTCCAACAGTGTGACACTCTCGCACTGTTACTCACATCTCTAACATTGTAACTCCCATCTCCAACAGTGTAACTCCCATCTCTAACACTCTGACTCCCATCTCTCCTACTGTGTCTCCCATCTCTAACACTGTGACTCCCACATCTTACACTGATCTTCCCATCTCTAACACTGATATTGCCATCTCTAACATTGAGAATCCCATCTCCAACAGTGTGACTCCAATCTCTTCTACTGTGACTCCTATCTTTAACACTGTGACTCCCTTATCTAACACTGATTTTCGCATCTCTAACACTGATATTCCCATCGCTAACATTGAGAATCCCCTCTCCAACAGTGTAACTCTCATTTCTAACACTTTGCCTCCCATCTCTAGCACTGAGACTCCCATCTCGAACAGTGTGACTTCCAACACTGAGACTCCCATCTCGAACAGTGTGACTTCCAACACTGAGACTCCCATCTCCAAAAGTGTGACTCCCAACACTGAGACTGCCATCGCTCGCACTGCGACTCCTATTTCTAACTCTATGACTCCATCTTTTCTACTTTGACTCCCATCTCTCCTACATTGAATCCCATCTCTAACACTGTGACTCCCATTTCTAACACTGTGACTCTTATCCATTCCTCCTGTCGTTCAGGGATGCGCAGCTCTCTCGGTTGATTGGCCTTTTGAGTAAATTATTCGATGGGAGGTGCCTCGTGATGTGTTGACATTGCATTCTGGGTGTGGCCCTTCCTTGCGCGCCTTGTCTCCAGAGTTGGGCTCTGGCTCCTGTTTGATATGATCACTTACACATGCGCAGCTCTAACAGCTTGATTTCAAGATCCGTTCCTTTTAACCCCAACCTTCTGGCCATTTGTCGTGAGCTTATGATACTTCGATGCCCTTGTTACATCCATCCAGGCGCCGGCAACGAAAAGCCCATTGACCTGCCTACAATCGATTTCCCTGTCCCTATCCCCTTATTTAGCCCTACACATCGGCTACCGAGAAAACAACAAGATAGATCATTTGCAGCTCGATGTTGCTTGATAAGAATACCGCTTTTTAATGCACCTCTTCCAGCACGCACATTGCCTGCAACAGAAACCCCCTTTGCCCTGCTCAATGTGTGCTCTCTGAACATTGAAACAGCCTCACTCATGGTTGAGCTGATCTCAGACAACAGTCTGGACCTACTCTGCCTAGCAGGGACCGGGCACCAGCAGAATGATTTTCTCACATTGAATCAGGCCCTACTGGAAGACTTTGTATTCCATCAGAAGACTCGTTCAAATGGCCGTGGTGGTGGCCTAGCAGTTCTCCACCATATATCTGCTGATATCCGACCGCTGTCCTTCAATTCATTCGAGCATATGTCTCTGTATTGGAGGTCGGCTCAAACTTTGAAGTTGGTGCTGCTCGACTGCCTACCTTGCCCCGCTGCCTTGTGGGTGAGTCTGGGAAGACAAAAGCTAGGGGGGAGCACACCCTGACAGAAAAGTAAGTGCTAGTGACGCACTGTAGGCGGTCGTCCGAAAAACTTTTTCTCCGGCAGCCTCCTGCAGCTCTGAGAGAAGTGCTGGTCGTCCTGGTTCTTTACCTTGCCACCACAGTCCATTTCTTTACAGCAAAGTAGTAATTCCGGGACGAGCGCAACCCCCACATCGCTTTAAATAACCTAAGTGCGCAAGTATCCACTGCTATCTCTTGTGAGTTCTACCTGGAACTGGTCGTTTTTAATATCTTCCTCCTATATGTAACAACACTCCTACACAAGGACATATAAAGTAAAAGTGGGGAGTTTAGTCTGCAGGTTGGACGGGGACATCTTTAATGTGAGGAGGCTTTAAGCTGCTACAAAGTTAAAATCTGAGTACATTCTCGAGCTACGGTATGCCGATGATTGTGCTCTGGTGGCACACACTCCTGAAGCCCTACAAGCAACAATAACGGCAGCTGTAAGAGCCCACAGCGGCAACACCACGGCGAGGACCAGCACCCACCCCACGACAGATCAGCCAACGAGCACGGGCGAGCGGAGACTTCTTGATTTTCGATGCCTTATTCAAACCGGCAGTGCACGGCTGGAGCAGCGGCACACAACGAACTCCTACATTGTGATGCTGCCTCCTCCCTCCAATTCCCCCAGGAGACTCTCCTCGCCCTTCCAACCCCCTGCTCCTTATATCTGTGAGAGTCGGCAGCGTGACGAATGAGTAGATTCTGTTGTGCGGTAATGACAGCAAGAGGCGAGCAGCAACTTTGGTAAAAACAGTTCTCTTTATTAAGAATCAGGTGTTGGAAGTACAGCCGACTCGAGCAGTAACACTAGCGTGCGGTAGCGCAAGATGAGGACTCGTGATCGCACTGAAGTTGGCACGTAGAGCAGATGGGGTGGACACGACTCCGGAGCAGGTTCGGAACGCAGGGCTCGCCGGACGACCGCCTCGATACCCCACTGCACCGGTGCCACGATGCGAGAGGAGGGGATGATGGGCTCTGGGACGGGGTCGTGCTCCGGCGGGTCGAACACGCGGGAGAGCACATCCAGCTTCCCGATCTTTGACCCTGGGCGGTAGGACAGCACAAAATTGAAGCGATTACAGAACAGCACCCATCTTGCTTGGCACAAATTGAGGCGCTTGGCGCTCTGAATCTAGGCCAGGTTCTTATGGTCCGTCCACACTATGAATGGTTGGGCGGAACCTTCCAGCCAATGCCGCCACTCCTCCAGAGCCAGCTTGACGGCTAGGAGTTCCCGATTACCGATGTCGTAGTTAATCTCCGCGGGCGATAGGCGGCACGAAAAGAAGGTGCAGGGGTGCAGCACTCAATCTCCTGGTCAGACTTGGGAGAGCACTCCCCCCACCCCCATATCCGACGCGTCCACCTCCACAATGAACGGGAGCGTGGGATCTGGAAATAGCAGCACTGGTGCAGACGTGAAGTGGTACTTGAGGGAGTTAAACGCGACCACTGCCTCTGGGGTCAGGCAGAAAGACGCGTGTATCCCCTTGGTGAGTGCAGTGTGAGGTGCAACCACCGAGCTGAAGCTTCTGATGAATCACCGGTAGAAGTTATTGAAACCCAAGAAACGCTGCACCTGTTTGACTGAAGTAGGAACTGGCTAGTCGCGCATGGCCTGGGTCTTTGCTGGGTCCATTTGGACCTTCCCTTGAGAAATGATGTGACCCAGGAATGAGACTGTAGAGACATGGAAATCACACTTTAAAGGCTTTACAAATAGATTGTTCTCAAGCAGAGTGCTGAGCACCAACCGGACCGGACATGTTGTACGCGTTCCTGAAGACTGCGCGAGAAGATGAGGATGTCATCCAGATAGACGAAGACGAAGCGGTGCAGCATCTCCCGCAGAACATCATTAATGAGAGCCTGGAACACCGCAGGGGCGTTAGTCAGGCCAAATGGCATTACAAGATATTCGTAGTGGCCGGTTGGGGTATTAAATGCCGTTTTCCATTCGTCGCCCTGTCGGATCCGAATGAGATTGTATGCGCTCCTCAAGTCCAATTTGGTGAAGATTGTTGCCCCCTGCAGACGTTCAAATGCCATTGTCATGAGGGGGAGGGGGTAGCGGTTCTTGATGGTGATCTGATTAAGTCCTCGGTAATCCACACAGGGGTGCAGACTGCCATCCTTTTTGGCCACGAAGAAGAAGCCCCGCCCCTGCCGGAGAAGTCGAAGGGCGAATGAAGCCCGCGTCGAGCGCCTCCTTTATGTAGTTTTCCATGGCCGCTGTTTCAGGCGGCGACAGGGAAAACAGCTGTCCCCGAGGCGGGCAGGTACCGGGCAGAAGGTCAATTGCGCAGTCGTGTGGACGATGAGGAGGAAGAGTAGTGGCACATCGCTTGGAGAATACCTCCCAGAGATCAGCGTAGACCGACGGGACACTAGACAGCTCGGACGGGGCATCGACGCTTGACACGCCCATTGGCATGTTTGCTCTGGAGCAGTCGAGGTGACAGGATGCCCCCCATTCTCTGATCACGCCCTTCCTCCAATCCATCACTGGGTAGTGACGTGCCAGCCAAGGATAGCCCAGGACTATAGACTGATCACGGGAATCAATTAGGAGGAAGGAGATCCACTCGACGTGTCCTGACTCCACCTGCAGGCGGAGCGGCTCAGTCCTATGGCGCACTGTTCCCGCACTCAGAGGCCATCCGTCCAGACCGATCACCAGTATGGGGGTGGATAGGGAGGTGCAAGGGATGCCCTAGCGTCACGCGACCCCCTTGTCCAGAAAGTCCCCCGCCGCACCAGAGTCGACGAGAGCTCGGAGCTGCAGGCGCTGAGACCCCCAAGACAGAAACACAGGAAGTGTCAGCCGATCACAGGTGGACCTTGATGTATTTACTGAAGCCCTCTCAGTTCCACCTATTCTGCGAGGGCCGCGGCATTTCCCGACTTCCTCTGACGGTTGTTACCGTGGCACACACTCAAGTCGTCTGCCCCCGACGACCTCCCCGTTGCTGGTTCTTTCCTCGATAGGACCGGGGTAGTCCAGCATCACCGAGGTCCATAGGTTCTGTCTCGAGGGGCGGGTCTTGGAATTGATGCCGAGCCTCAAATTCTTGTGTCAGAGGAGCATAGCGAGAGTCTGATGGTCGCGTAGGACCCGGGTGACCCCCCTCATGAATCCTCTGCCACCGGCGATTATCGATCCGGATGGAGAATGCGATGGTTTCCTCGAGGGAGGTGATCTCGGGTCGGGACGCCAACTCATCTTTACAGGCGTCAGACAGTCCGTTGTGGAAAGCCGAGATGAGTGCCGGCTCATTCCACCCAGTCTCTGCCGCGATCGTCCTAAACTCCAATGCATAGTCGGCAGCACTCCGGAGTCCCTGCTGTAGATGGTACAGTTGTGAACCTGATTCGCGGGCCCTGACTGGAAGGTCGAATACCCGCCGCATCTCCTCCATGAAGGACTCTGATTGAGTGCAGAATGAGACTTTTTTCTCGTACACTGCAGTTGCCCAGGCCAGTGCCCTCCCTGACAGCAGCGAGATGATGTAAGCCACTCGTACCTCGTCCGACGGGAAGGAGGAAGGCTGTAGCCGGAACGCCAAGGAGCACTGCATTAAGAAGCCGCGGCAACCGCCTGGGCGGCCGTCATATCTGTCAGGTGGCAGAAGATGCGGTTCGCGTCCAGGTATTGCTGCAGAGGTATGCAGCTCCGGCAGGACTGGTGGAAGTGGCCAGAGACGCCCCCTACTGCAGATATGTCCACCCGCAGTGCGGCAAGTCGGTCCGTTAGGCTGTGTAGTGCCTGCTCGTGGAGCATGAGTATTGACTCGTGCTGCTGAAGAGAAACGTGAACCTTGTTGCCATCTGTGTCGCCCACTGAATCCATGTTGTGGCCGGTACTTCTGTGAGGGTCGGCAGCGCGACGAATGAGTAGATTTTGTTGTGCGGTGACGACAGCAAGAGGTGAGCAGAAACGTTGGTAAAAACAGTTCTCTTTATTAAGAGTCAGGTGTTGGAGGTACAGCCGACTCGAGCAGTAACACTATCGTGCGGTAGCGCAGAATGAGGTGAAGTTCCAGCACGGCCCCTATGACGTAGGTCGGTTTATATAGGGCCTGTGATTACCCTGATTTGGTGCCCGTGCACAGGTGAGTGGATTATTAGACACCCATGCACCTGTAAGTGGATAATAGGCAGGTATCCCAATCAGGGCGGAAAGGACCGCAATACAACCCTTACAATATCCCCGCGGCCCCTTCTAGAAAGTCCTAACCGACGTCACCCCTCTACAGTAAAAGTCCCCCCCACAGGCCGTGCTGTCCGTCCCCCACGTGGCGTTGGTCCCCCCTCTCTAGTTAAAGTCCCCCCGCCTATTCCTTAGCTCTGCAACCTTACATACTTCCTCGGTAGATGGTACCTCTGCCAGCCACTCACAGGGAGTGACTATTTCTTCCATTATCTGAGGTAGCACAGCCCCAGCAGGGTCACTCCCATCTTGTACCATAATGTTACTTGAGCTGAGGCGTTTCCCCTCCCAAAAGACATTACAGAAAAGATCTGCAAACATGTTGACTTCTTCCTGGGGGTTGGAGATCAAATCACAATTTCCCCTTTAAGGGAGTAATCAGTGCGGCATTGCAAGTCAATCTTTTTATACAATTAAAAAGTGATTTTTGATCACAGGCTACCAAGGCAGACTCCATCTCCTCAGCACCCCGCGACCACCACTCATCCTTGCAATGCCACGCAGCTCTCTGAACCTCCGAGCGAAGGCAACAATAAGCCTTCTCATTCTCGGGCATAGTATGTTGCAAACGGTGGGAGTGGGCCTGCCGTTTTCTCTCAGCTAGCTTGAACATCTCCTACGCCACCACCCACATTGGCTGGACCATGTACCCAGTGCAGCTCTTCCAGCTGCATGAGCCACAGACCTAAGCTTCACCGATTTCCCCTCGGCATCAGGAGGAGGGAGGACAATGTCAGCCCCAGCTTCAAATGATGATAAAATTTTCGTTACAGCTTTCGTCATCTAGTCGAGGCCAGGTCAATGTCATTTTCAATGTGGTTCTTGCCATGGATAAATGGCAGGTGGATCTGGGAGATAAGAAGCCGATGGTCAGAGGTCAGATCAGCTCCTCAATAAGCCCTGGTGTCAAGGCCCACATATGCTACTCCACCACTCTATAGACCAGCAGATGTTCTTGCTTGGACCCGGCATGCATCCATGATGTTGTGTGGGTGCGTCGATTATAAAACTGAACAGCATGCTGGTTATTAACGAGCCAATGGGCTGCCAAGAAGTTTAGCAGCCTCCTACCATTGCTGTTGAGCTGATCTTGGCCATGCCTTCCAATCATTCCAGCCCATGTGTCTGCATAATGACCCACTCGGGTATTAAATTCACCGAACAGAATGACTATCCCTCCAGCCACTTTAGCCAATACCTATGGCAGGAGGTCATGCGAGGCATCTAACTTATCGGTCTTGCCCACATCCCTCCACTGATGTTCATGTTCAGTGGGGGTTTAAGCCACCACCACTATCTCTCGCCTCCTATTTATAGGTAGACGAGTCCACAGTATCCTGGGACTCACAGGTTCCTACACCTTACCACCACGTTCCATCCATCCATCCACCGGCTTGCTCTCAAAAGAGATACCGGCACCCCATACTCCCGCAGCACCGTCCACAGTAAATCTCAGGGCACACGGACATAGGCTTCTCCAGATCTACAAAACAAATGTAGACTGGGTTAGCAAACTCCTATAACCCCTCAATTATCTGTGAGGGAAAAAAGCTGGTCCATGGTCCACGGCCAGGACGGAAACCACATTGTTCCTCCTGAATCTGTGGTTCGACTAATGGTCGAAGTCTCCTCTCCAGAACCCTGGCATAGGCTTTACCTGGGATGCTAAGGAGTGTGATCACTCTGAAGTTGGAGGACACTCTTTGGTTCTTAAAGATAGGGTCCACCACCCCAGTTTGCCAATCCAGACGTACGGAACCCACGTTCCACGCAACATTGAAGAGGCACGCTAACCACGACACCCCAACACTGTCGAGTGCTTTCAACATCTCTGGACGAATCTCATCCACGCCTGCAGCCTTACCATTCCAGAGGTCATTGACCGCTGTAGTGACTTCAGTCACAGTAATGGACCCGATCCCACCACAGGTTTCCAGCACTGCCTCCTGGAAGGAGGGTGTATCCACCGGGTTAAGGAGTTCTTCAAAAGTGTTCCTTCCACTTTCCAACTATCTCCTCAGTAGAGGTCAGTGTTTCCCCTCCCTCACTGAAAACAGCTTGGGCGACGTCCCATCGAGCCCTCTTAAGGCGCCGGATGGGTTACCAGAACATCTTTGAAGCCGTCCGAAAGTAGTTTTTCATGGCCTCTCCGAACTCCTCCCATGCCCGAGCTTTTGCCTCAGCAACTGCTTTCACTGCTTCCCTCTTGGCCAGTCGATACTTCTCAGTCGAATCAGGAGATCGATTCACAAGCATTGCTAGGAAGGCCTCCTTCATCGACTTGACGACTTCCTTCACATGGTAACCACCAACGGGTTCTAGAGTTACCGCCATGACAGGCACCAACTGCCTTCAGGCCGCAGCTTTTCGCAGCCACCTCAGCAATTGAGGTCTTGAACAAGAGCCACTCGGACTCAATGTCCTTGACCTCTCCCGGGATGCAGGAGAAGTTCTTTTGGAGGTGCGAGATGAAATCCTTCCGCACCTGGCACTCTGCCAAACGTTCCCAGGCCACCCTCACTGCTCGTTTAGGTCTCTCAGGTCTATCAGGCAGGCACCCTGTGCGTCGGATCCAACTCACTGCCAAGTGATCAGTTGACAGCTCTGCCCCTCTCTTCACCCGAGTGTCCAGAATATCGGGCCTTTCGTCTGCTGAAATAACTATAAAGTCGCGTCGAAAAGCTGCTCTCTCAGGACAGCCGCATTGTTCGCTTCCTGTCCTCTCCTCGCGGCGTTTCGCCTCACACGTTAGAGGGATCCTCAGGCGCAGTATGCATGTGTAGTGCCTGTTGCTCCTATATATATGTGGGTACTATGTATGTGTCGAGTCATTTTTGTTGTATGGGGTCTACATCTGAATCACATTAACACTAATCTCCTTGTCCTATTCACACCCCGGAACTGTGATACCCCCTCCTGCTTTATCTGTGGCTACTCCCCTAATTTGCATCTTATGAAACAACCTCCCACACACCTGGTGATTCTCCTGTGATGTCCACACCCTATAGCACTATATCTATACATTACTGACTTCAATGACTGGCCTCCAGGTTTGGCTAAGCTTTATCTTCATTTCTTGATTGTGGTTCATTGTCTTTTTTGTCTTGTGACTCTCAGTTGCTTCACGAATTAATCTTGGACCTTTATGGCAGATGGCTGCTAGTACTCGTATCTTATCAAAATCGATTCTATGTTGTTTATCTACACTATGTGCTGCTGTTGCTGCTTTATCCGTGTCCAGCAAACATACTGCTGCCTCGTGTTCTCTTTTTCTTGTGGCATTATTCATCCTGTCTGCCGAATGTATACTTCCTCACAGTTGCTGCAAGGAATGCAATATATGCCTTCTGCCTGTAACGCTAGTCGGTCTTTAGGTGAATTGAGTACGTCTGGTATCTTCTGGTGGGTTGTGAAGATTGTTTTCATTTTATATTTTTCTTGGTATTTTTTTTCAAATAAAGGAAAGAAGAGTATTGCTGAGCAGGCACAGGTCAACAGCGAGCCATCGTGCAAGCACACAACAGTAACCGGCATCAACAGTCTTAACCAGAGGACTTTAAGGCCTTACAGAACAAGTGAGTCTTGAGACGGGATTTGAAGATAGCCAGGTATGATGATTGCTTTGAAAAGCTGCGCTCTCGGGACAGCCGCGTCGTTCGCTTCCTCTTCTCTCCTCGCGACGTTTTGCCTCACACGTTTGAGTCATCCTCAGGCACATGAGGCATCCTCAGGTGCATGAGGCATCCTCAGGCGCCTGAGAATGCCTCTAACGTGTGAGGCGAAACGTCGCGAGGAGAGAGAGGAAGCGAACGACGCGGCTGTCCCGAGAGAGCAGCTTTTCGAAGCAATCATCATGCATCGAGCCGTGAAAACCTACATCATTACAACTATAAAGTCGATCATTGACCTTTGGCCCAAGGAGTTCGAGTACCAAGTACTCTTATGAGCCTCCTTGTGTTCAAAGATGGTGTTTGTTTTGGGCAATCCATGACTAGCACAGAAATCCAGTAAAAACTCTCTGCTTAGGTTCAGATCGGGTGGGGGGAGCATTTCTCCCAATCACGCCCCTCCAGGTATCTCCATCGTTCCCCACGTGTGGATTGAAGTCTCTCAGTAGAACTATGGAGTCAGTGAACGAACCCTATTGAGCACTGCACCAACGATGTCTAAGAAGGCCGAATACTCTGAACTGCTATTTGGTGCATGCGCACAAACAACAGTCTCTCCGAGACCTGATGTCTCATTGAGGCGACCCTCTCGTCCACCGGGTTAAACTCCAACTGTGCAGCACCAAGCCGGGGCCTTGTCAGTATCCCCACACGTGCCTTGGGCCGCTCACCAGTGGCCACCCCAGAGTAGGAGAGAGACCAACACCGTTCGAGAAGTTTGGTTCCAGAGTTAACGCTACGTGTGAAGGTGAGATCAACTATCTGAAGCTGGTATTTTTCCACCTCCTCCACAAGCTCCGGCTCTTTCCCTACCAAAGATGTGACATTCCACGCACCCGACCCTCACGCTTCGCCTTGCAGGTGGTGGGCCCACAAGGCTGTTCCACGTATCCATTTCGACATGAGCTCGACCGGGTTACATGGGTCACCCGGCCACCAAGCACTTGCTGATGGACTCCACCCCCAGGCCTGGCTCCAGGGTTGGGTCCCAGTGACCCAAGTTCGGGCAGGGTTCTCGTGATCTTTCTTAGAACCATCATGCAGGTCTTTGGGTGGAACGTACTTAGTCTGGAACCTCTCCTCAGACCTGTTTGCCATGGTGACCCTACCAGGAGTGCTGGACTCCAGACGACATAGCTCTGAGGTTCATTGGCATTGCAGAAAAAAACGTTTAGAATACTGCTTACTTCTTTCGATGAAAAAAGAAATGCTACTCGTGTTTGGGCATGGTGGGGAGTTAGCTAGAGTCTGCTTTCGCGATGCACAGTGGAGTGAGCGTGGTATGTTCTGCAAGTGTTGTGTGGGGATGAATGTGTAGCCGTAGCTGTGATGGGGTTGGGTCCATGCGCTGGAGATTGGCTGCTCGTGGCGGTACACATATGAAGGAGGAAAACATGTTATGCATCAATTAAATGTGGGCCACAAAACATCTGGACTCCCCTCTGCATTAGTAGCGCAGGCAAGAAATTAGAAAAGTGGTATTGGCTTCCAGTGAGCATATGGGCTCATGAAATGTCATAACCCGGGAAAAAAAAAACCAAAACAAAATACTGTAGGGGTCATAACACATCTGAATCAACCTATTCTGTTAAAGAGAATCTGTCTCGAGTTTCGTGGCTGGCATCTCATTGGCTGACCTTTGGCTTAGCGGGAAGTATGCGATACAATAGAGTAAACCGATTTTACATATAATTTTTTATTGTTATTTTTGATAATTGAAGCGTACAAATTTTCACATAAATATATGTGGAGTCCCTTTCCACCTCTCTATCTATCTCTCCCTCTAGTGCCTCAACCGTCTCAATTTCTACGGTGCTCGGCGCCAGCTCCTGAAGCCGGCGTCTGGTGGCCATCCTAACAGTAGCGCTCTCCTGTTAGCACCCACACCTGTGCTTAGGGCAACCCTATCTCTGGGCGACACGCAGTACCACGCTCACTCTCACTCAGGCGCATACACCTTACTCCGCGCTCTCGACACTCCAATCACACCACGTAACCACTTCGATACAAAATCCCGGATAGCTGGGTCGAGTTGAAGAACTTTACTGCTGCAGACAGGTGTGTCGCGGCGACGCCTCTAACCCCAGCAGCCTGATCTGCCCGACAGTCCTCCCTCCTCACTCCAAAAGAACTCGCCCCGCCTTGCTCCGTGCCTGTTCAAATACTCCCGCTGCCTGGACGCCACACCCCACCGTCCCTCTCCCCCAATCCGCGCCGCCTTCCCTTGTCTCCAAGCATGGGCTCCCTCTACCAACCAATCTCCGCCGTTGTAAACAACCGGCGCCAAAATGTCTAGGGAATGGGCCAATCCCATGGCGAAGCCTAGCCGTTACAACAAGACAGGAACATGCCGCACTGTCCTCCGAAAACCCCGCCCAACTTGCCAATGCCCCGCCTAGGCCTGCAGTACTCACCCACCGGCCTACAAGCCCCGCGCCTACAAATGTCTGCAGCTTTCTATCTGGGAAAGCGATGCTCTCCCCGCCAGAACTGGTGGGTGGAACAAGGCGCCCCCTAGGCCAAATTCCAGCTGCCGAAGGAACCACCAACCAACCTGTTCAACTAACAGGGTCTATGGACAAAACCTCCATCGCTGGGGCCAAGTTCCACCGTCGTTCTGCTACCCCCCGAACCCCGTGTCGTGCGAACACTCCGTCAGTGTGGAACAGTATAACGTTGTCAAATATCCGCCCGAACAACGGATGCGCGCAGGCATCAGGCAGGTGGTGTACAAGAATGATGACTGCGTGAGTGACCGTGTGGCACAGTATACTTTCAATGGGGGAGGTCACAGGGGCAGACATAACGGAAATGCAGCCAGCGTCCCTGGTGGTTCCGAGGCCCACAAAGTGGACCTCCACACAGCTCCCCCCGGCGTTCGGCTCCGTCCCGGAGCTGATCCGCCGCTCCTCATCCACGACGGCTGCCGTGAAGTCCCTCCAGTAGGTGGGGGTCTTGGGTCTGCATCCGGCCCTGGTAGGTGCCCGCTGTTGCTCTCTGGACTCCCTTTCACCTGTAGGGGAAGGGCATGGAGGGGCTAGAGACACCTCAAGGTCAGTGGGGGTGGGGTCTCGCCGTTTCCTTCCTCTCCGACGACGCCGCCTCGACGTACCAGGGTCTCGGCGGCGCTCTCCCATCCCATCCCCACGGGGCCCATATAGGGCTGCACGGCGAGTGGGAAGGGTAGCGGTGCACCCTCCCGGGCCAGTTGTTGGAGCGCGGCCGTTGGGGTGGGTACCTCCCCCCCCAAGGGTGGCGCCCTCCACAACTTTAACCTCCGCACATTAACCACACTCTCAGGTCGCCCTCCCTCCCCGTGAAGCGCCACGGTCTGGGGCGAAATTTGCCAAGCAACACTATAGGGTCCCGCCCAGGGGGACGTAAGCTTCTTTACTCCTCCCATATCAACCCGGGGCGAATAAAGCCACACCCGCGCGGCTGTCATAAACACCCTGGGTTCGGCGTGCGGCTGAGCGTTCCGAGCCTGACACTGGTGGGCCCCTTCCGCCCCTTGATAAGCCTCCCTTTAGGTCTGCCGCATGGAGTCTGATAACCGCGTTAGTGGATGTTCCTGCCCCACGGGCTGCGGTGGCGGCACACCGAATACCAAGTCGGCCGGCAGGCGGGCCTCGCGGCCGAACATCATGCGCTGAGGGGTCTGCCCAGTGGACGAATGTACTTTCGTGCAGAACGCAAACACGGCGTATGGCAGATGTGTGTCCCAATCCCGCTGCTGCTGGTCAACAAGGCACTTCAACTTGCCTGCCAGCGTCTGATTAAGACGCTCCACCAATCCATTAGCCTGGGGATGGTACGCGGTGGTCCGTTCCTTCTGTATGCCCAGCCCGTTGTATAGGTCCCGGAACAATGCGGCCTCAAACTCATGTACCTGCTCCGTCAAGACCCGCTCAGGAATCCCGTGTTTGAGAACGTAATGCTCCAAAAAGGCCCCCGCCACCGTGCCGGCCGACTCATCCGGAATGGCCACGGCCACTGGGTAGCGGGTGAAATATTCAACTGCTACCAGAATGTATCGGTTTCCTTTGTCAGAGGTTGGGAACGGCCCCTGGAGATCGATCCCAACCAGCTGATTAGTCCGACTAACCCGGAGGGGCTGCAGCGGCACTGCGTGCTTCGGGGGTCGCGGCCCACTCTGCTGACAGGCCTGACAGCCCCGCACCCACGCGGTCACATCGCCCCTTAAACCCGGCCAAAGATACGCCCGCCGGAAAGTCTCACGTGTGCGCCGCTCGCCGTCATGTCCGCCTAGCGGGTGATGATGCACCAGGTGCAGTAAAGAGGCCCGCACCTGCAGGGGCATGCAGACAGGGCCTAGCTGCCCCACCCGGTCCGCTCCCGCACCACACCCTCCTGCAGGACCAACCGATAATAAAGGAAACGCCAAGACCCGGCCGGGGCCGGATCCCGGCATCCGAGAGCGGCGGCCACTGCCGCCAGCTCAGGGTCCGCCCGCTGCGCACGGTGCAGCTGCGCAGGGCCGAGCCCCGGGAATGTGCAGCCGACCTCTGCCTCTAGTGCGCATGCGCAGTCGACCTTCGCGCACCCCGGGGCCCCCGAGCTCTGCCCCTCACTGGCAGCAGCCACCACCGCCAGGCCCCCAGAGCCCTGGCCCCTCGAGAGCCCTCCCTCGCGAGGGAGGCGGCAGCGGCCGCCCGTGAAGCACGGCCATACCTGCTCCGGCGGCGTGTCCAGACGCACAGCGAGTCGCCGCGACAACGCGTCCGCATTGGCATGTTACCGCCCCTCCCGGTACTCCACCTGCAGGTCGTGCTCTTGGAGCTGCGCAAGCCAGCGCGCCATCTGCCCACGAGATTCCTAAACGTTAATAGATACTGCAGAGCAAAATGGTCAGTTCGCACCTGACAGCCCCGCCCGACATGCGAACACTACTGCGTGCAACTCCTGACGCGTAACGCAATAATTCAGCTCTACCCCCCCCAGGGTCCGGCTGGCATATGCTATCACCCTCTCGGCCCATTTAGGTCCTTATGACAATACAGCCCCCAGTCCGTACTGGGAGGCGTCGGTGTCCAGGATGAACTCACGGGAGAAATTAGGGAACGCCAGGACAGGTGTGTGGGTCAACCGATCCTTGAGTGCCTGAAATGCCCCCGCGCATTGATCGGTCCACCTAAATGGGTTCTTCGGGGACGTTAACTGCGACAAGGGCTGCGCTATCCTGCGGTAGCCACGCACAAACCATCGATAGTACGTGGCGAGGCCCAGGAACGAGCGGACTTCTGCTACATTCCGCGGCGTCGGCTAGTCCACAACGACGCGCACCTTCGCGGGATCCGTCTGCACCCCCCGGCCACTAACCCGATGCCCCAGATAAGCCACCTCTCTCTGCGCTAGGAAGCATTTGCGTGGCTTCAATTTCAGATGAGCCGCCTGCAGCCTACCAAACACCTCCCGCAGTCGGTCCAAGTGTTCCGCCATATCCCGCCCGAATACAATTACGTCATCTCGGTAAATTAGGCACTGTTCCCACTGCAGGCCCCGCATCACTAGTTCCATCAACCTTTGGAAAGTTGCAGGAGCGTTACATAGGCGGAATGGCATCACACGGAACTCGAACAGGCCTAACGGCGTCGCGAAGGCCGTCTTCTCCCGGTCCTCCGGGGCGACCTCAATCTGCCAATATCCGGAGGCCATGTCCAACGTCGAGAAATACGCCGCTCCCGCCAAACTATCAAATGTTTCCCCAATACGGGGAAGGGGAACTTGTCGTGCCATATCCTGCACCGCCTCGGAAATCCGGCTCCTCTCAGGCCCACCGAACCGATAAGCCAGTAACTTAATGGGGCGAGCTACCCCAGTGTCAATCCAGTGTTGGGCCAGCTGCGTGCGCTCAATGTCTGCCTCGTGTCAGCTAAACACGTAGGCGAATTCTTCTAGCAGTTCATCTAGCTTCACTGCGTCCTCTCCCGCGAGCTCACTCCAATTCACCTGCACCGCTTCGCGGAGGGGAAGATCTGTCTGGGCCGGGGCAGAGCCCCCCAGTCGCCAAGCCAGATCATGGTTCCCCTCCTCGAGGCAATCGCTACCACCGGGTCCCAGCGCATACACTGCGGCTCCCAACAACTCGGCGTGCAGGGTGTGAACCTCCCCGACCACCGTCCTCCTTCGCAGGTGTATCGGTGTGCTGTGAGGATTCAACACCCGCAACATCAGTCCACCCTGGCTTGCGTCCACCATGGTGGCTGACCCCACCAAACCATATCGCTTTGCGAGCTCGGGGTGGGGCGTGACCACTACCTCCCCCGCAGCGCATGCCTCGAGGTCGGCTTGGCGCAGCACTAGCGGCACAAGACATTCGGACATTGCCGCAATGGTCATGTGACTTTCTACCCAGTCGGCCTGACCCTCCAGCTTCAGCCGACCCGGCTGCAGCCCGACAAACGGGAGGGTCTCTAAAGACCCCGCCTGCCGCACACAGCGCCGGCCGACACAGACCTCGAGTCCGAGCGCTTCCAATAGATCCGTGCCGGCGATACAATCTTGACACAGAGTAGTCGCTACGTAAAACTCTTGTCGGCACTCGCGAGCCCCAATCCTCACGTTCAACGTAATACGCCCTAGCAGCGCCAAGCCGTGCCCACTCGCCGTCTGCAGACCCTTATCGGGTACGCGCAGGTGGCCCAAGGGTATACCGGAGCGCTGGCAGCGCTCTGCGCTTATCACAGAAGCGACCGCTCCCGTGTCGAGCAGAACATTAGTCGCTCGGCCGCCGACCATACCCCGCACCACCGACGCCGCTCCCGCGACCCCCACCACCCTCGCCGTCAGCCAACCCCCCGTGCCCGCGACTTCCCTGGGCAGCGCGGGGTCCCAGGGCTCCCACTCGGGGGCGCTGGCATTCAGCGCTACCGGGCGCCGAGCCCACGGGCCCGCACCACGCTCTGGACCCGGGCAAGGAGCGATCCCACCCTTGCCCCCTTCAGCAAGGGGCTGACTGACGGCCCTGGTTTCCCCCATTACCAGGGCCCGTTGGCGTTTAAAGCCACGGCGCGCCCTCTAGTGGCCTGTGGACACTCACGCCTCACGTGGCCAGGACGACCACACGTGAAACACGTAATGACGCTTCGGGGCCCCGGCTCCCCGGCGCCCCCCCCCGCGTCCTCTCCACAAGGCGGAGCCTGCTGTCCAAATCCTGGACCTCTCTGCACACCCCGGTCAAACCCTCACTAAACTCGCGCCGGGTGCCATCAAGGCACTGGCTGATACTGCCGACCTCGTCGCGAACCCTGCCAAGGTCCCCACGACTCGCCGTGACTCCCTCACTTACCCCAGCCAATCCTTGCTGAATTCCACGAATCCAAGCCGGAAGTTCCTCTCTCTCCTGCTCCGTCTGCACCAATGCCACCGCTTCATGTCGTCCTTCCGCCCAACACTGTTCGTGGAGCAAATGCGCGCTTTCTTGCTCGCACGCTCGAGCTACCAATTCCTCTAACCCCCACTCACCCTGGCCGACCCCTTCGTTCCACCAGGTGGTGGTGTTTAACTCACATCGTAACCGGTGCGCTACCAGCAATTCCACGGCTATCTTTGGCTTGTCAAGGTACCCCCTTGTGGCCAGAATCCACACATCCTCCGCGAAATCACGCAGTGGCTCTCCTGACTGACGGCGCCGCGTCTCCAGCGCCTCCCGTGCCATCCCAGGCTCAACCTCGCCAAAACGAGTGGCCGAGCTCATTCCACTCTCTCCACAACAGGCGCACGTACTTCCAGTTGTATTTTCTCCACAACGGGGCACACGTACTGTCTCCACAACGGGCACACATAATCTCTCCACATCGGGCACACCAACACTGGGAGACTCCATCGTAACAGCCGGCCGGATTTAATGAGTAAACTTTACACACAAAAAGTCACTTGGCCAACTCGCAATATTGCTGTACAAATCTCGGACAGAATGCCGATATACTTGGTATCAAATCCAACTCCGATGGACGCAGTGTTCCTCGAGACTCCAAAAACGCACACCTGAGCTCTTGCGCTATGCGTATATTTACATTTTCAATCCCGCATGCCCGCACACATGCACGCACCGATCACGCGTGTCAACAACCAATCCAAGTGAGCGCAGAACTGCCAAGTGTGTCAACGACCGATCCAAGTGAGTGCACGCGTTGTTTATGACTCAGCGTGGATGTCGTCACATTGTGATGCCACGGCCTTAATTCTGGGCTTGTGACAGCTTACAGCGGCAACACCACAGCGAGGATCAGCATTCATTCCACGATAGATCAGCCAACGTCCACAGATGAGCAGAGACTTCTTGGTTTTCGATGCTTTATTCCACCAGCAACACACGGCCGGAGTAGCAGCTCACAACGAACTCCTACATCAGCGCTCCTTACATCCTGACGCAGCCTCATCCTTCCAATTCCCCCAGAGAACTCTCCGCAGCTCCAACTCGCGCCGCACCACACAGCATGCTAACCGCCATGCCACCGCCCCCCATTCACAGCGCGCAAACCACTGCACCACCACTCTCCACACACCCACAGCGCGCTAACCGCCACGCCACAGCTCTTCACACACCCACAGTGGGCCAACCGCTGCACCACCGCTCTCCACACACTCACAGCGCTCGAAATGTTGCACCACTGCACTCTCTCTCTAGCACATATACTCCACGGCACTCTCTGTCCGGCACACATCACCGCACTCGCTCTCTCACACCGTGCACTAACCGCTGCACCACCGCTCCCCACGGCTACTGCGCTAACCGCCGCGCCAAAGCTCCCCACGGCTAATGCGCTAACCGCCGCGTCACCGCTCACCGCAGCAACTACGCTAAGCGCTGCGCCACCGCTCCCCGCGGCTAATGCGCAAATCGCTGCGCTACCGCTCCGCGCGGCTACTGCGCCAACCGCTGCGCCACCGCTCCCCTCGGGTACTGCGCGTACCGCTTCGCCACTGCTCCCCGCGGCTCCTCCAATTACCGCTGCGCGACCACTCTCCGCGGCTACTGCGCTAAGCGCTGCGCATCTGCTCCCCGCGGCTACTGCGCTAACCACTGCGACATCGCTCCCTGCGACTACTACGCCAACCACTGCGCCATCGCTCCCAACAGCTACTGCGCTAACCACTGTGTCACCGCTCCCCGCAGCCACTGCGCTAACAACTGCACCACCACTCCCCGCGGCTACTGCGCTAAGCGCTGTGCTACCGCTCCCCGCGGCGACTGCGACAGCCACTGCGCCACCGCACCCCGTGGCTACTACGCCAACCGCTGCGCCACCGCTCCCCGCGGTTACTGCACTAACCGCTGCGCAACCACTCCCCGTGGCTACTGCGCTAACCGCTGTGACATCGCTCCCAGCGGCTACTGCGCGAACCGCTGCACCATCACTCCCCGCGGCTACTGCGCGAACCGCTGCACCACAGCTACCCACGGCTACTGCGCTAACCGCCGTGTCACCACTCGCCGTGGCTACTGCGCATACCGCTTCGCCACTGCTCCCCGCGGCCACTGCACTTACCGCTGTGCTACCGCTCCCCACGGCTACTGCGTGTACCGCTTCGCCACTACTCCCCATGGCTACTGCAATTACCGCTGTGCCACCGCTCCCCGCGGCTACTGCGCTAAGTGCTGCGCCACCGCTCCCCGTGGCTACTGCGCTAACCGCTGCGCCATCGCTCCCTGCGACTACTGAGGGAACCGCTGCACCACCACTTCCCATGGCTACTGCGCTAACCGCTGCGAAATTGCTCCATGCGTCTACTGCGCCAACCACTGCGCCATCGTTCCCCATGGCTACTGCGCTAACCGCCGTGTCACCGCTCCCCGCAGCCACTGCGCTAACCGTTGCGCCACTGCTCCCCGCGGCTACTATGCTAAGTGCTGTGCCACCGCTCCCCGCGGCTACTGTGCTAACCGCTGCACCATTGCACCACG
>JAZEWT010000006.1:12480450-12496202 GCA_036362905.1 Mordacia mordax
GCCGGGGAGAGCATCGCTTCCCTGGATAGAAAGCTGCAGACATTTGTGGGCGTGGAGCTTGTAGGCCGGTGGATGAGTAAGCGGGGCATTGGCAAGTTGGGCGGAGTTTTTCGGGGGACAGTGCGACATGTTCCATCCTTGTTTTAACGGCTAGGCGTCGCCATGGGATTGGCCCATTCCCAGACATACTGGCGCCGGTTGTTTACAACGGCAAAGATTGGTTGGTAGAGGGGGTGGGGTCTTCGGAGGACAGTGCAGCACAATTCTGCTGTGTAACGGTCAGGCTTCGCCATGGGATTGGCCACTTTCCTAGACCTGTTGGCGCCAGTTGTTTACAATGGCGAGGATTGGTTGGTAGAGGGAGCCATGCTTGGAGACAAGGGAGAGCAGCACTGATTGGGGGAGAGGGACGGCGGGGCGTGGCGTCGGGGCAGCGGGAGTATTTGAGCAGGCGCGGAGCAAGGCAGGGCGAGTTCCTTTTGGAGGGAGGAGGGATGACTGTTGGGCAGATCAGGCTGCTGGAGAAGAGAGAAGTCGCCACGATGCGCCTGTCTGCAGCAGTAAAATTCTTCAACTCGACCCAGCTATCCGGTATTTTGTATCGAAGCGTTGCGTGGGTGAGGGTGGTGTGATCAGGGCGTCGAGAGCGCACAGTAAGGTGTTTGCGCCCGGGTGAGAGTGAGCATGGTACTGCGTGTCGCCCAGAGATAGGGTTGCCCTAAGCACGGGTGTGGGTACTAACAGGAGAGCACTACTGTAGGGATGGCCACCAGACGCCGGCTTCAGGAGCCGGCGCTGAGTCCCGTAGAAGTGGCGACGGTTGAAGCACTAGAGGGAGAGATGGATAGAGAGGTGGAAAGGGACTCCACACTTTCCTTGCACCCCGTGTCTCCCGCGGTGGGCTTTGGCCCCTATTCGATATGATTGCCTGCAGATGCGTGGCTCTGGAGAGCTTGGTTCCTACATCAGTTCCCTGTACCGCCAACCTTCTTGCCATTTGCCATGAGCTGATGATACTTCAATGCCCTTGTTACGTCTGATGGATTAAGCCCTATATATCGGCTGCCGAGGAAACACCAAGTTAGACCTTTTGCAGCTCGACATTGTTTGCAGAAAATACTGCTGGTCAGTGCTCCTCTTCCAGTACGCACATTGTCTGCAACTAAAACCCACTTTGTCCTGCCTCAATGTGTGCTCTCTGAACACTGAAAAAGCCCCACTCATCGCTGAGCTGATCTCGGACAACATGCTAGACCTGCTCTGCCTAACAGAGATCTGGCACCATCAAGATGATTTTCTCCCATTGAATCAGGCTCTACCGTGGGACTTTCCACTCAATCAGTAGGCTCAATCCCATGGCTGCAGTTGCGGCTTTGCAGTTCTCTATGTTACTGACGACATCCGACCAATTCCGTCACAGGCCTTCAATTTATTCGAGCATATATCTCTGGATTGGAGGTCGGCTCAACCTGTGAAGTTGGCGCTGCTCTACCGCCCACCTGGAGTCTCCACTTCTATTGTCTGTGAACTCTCTGAGCTACTTTCTAAGCTGTGCTCCATTACTGAAAGGATCCTAATTCTTGGCGATTTCAACATCCATGTTTACTCTCGAAAAACCCCTCTTGCAAGGGATCTCATGGCCACTCTGAACTCACTTGGCTTCACTCGACACTTGGATTCACTCAACACTTAGAGATGCGGCCATATTCTCACGTGGCATATTGGCCACCAATCTGTCCATCACTCATCCTGGTGTGTCTGATCACTCCACTGTGTGGTTTGATCTTCAAGTACCGCCTCCCATTTCTGTCACCAAGTGCCAAATTCAATATCGCAACCTTAATACCCTCATTTCAGACATAGTCACCGCAGCAACCAATAGATCACCACTCTCCGCCTTGGCTCACGCTGCCTCTGATGCGACAATAGAAACTTACAACAGCCTACTATCAAGCATATCAGATGATTTGGCACCATTAAAATCACGCTATGTCTCGGGCAGAAAACCATCCCCCTCGTATACTACTAAACTCCAAGATCTTAATGCACGCAGAGCTGAACAGACTTGGAGAAAATGTAGCCCCACCGTCTATGCTCAAATCTTTAAGGAACAGCTAACCGTTACCGGAAGGCCCTTGTCTGCCTCTGAACCAACCACATTTCCAGGTTTCTGGCTGATACCTACGACAAGCCCAATATATTTTTGTCGGCCAGTAATCGGCTCCTTCGTCCAATCAGTCACTCACCATTACCTTTCTTCACTAATAAAGATCAGGCGGATCAGTTGATTTAATGATGTAGGTTTTCACGGCTCGATGCATGATGATTGCTTCGAAAAGCTGCTCTCTCGGGACAGCCGCGTCGATGGCTCTCTCTCCTCTCCTCGAGGAGAGCAGCTTTTCGAAGCAATCATCAGTTGATTTAGTTATTCTCAGAAAAAACCGAAGCCCACCATATATGTATCCAACCTCAACCACCAACCAATACCTCTAAAAAAAATTCTTCCACCTACATTGATTTCAAAACTCCTGGAAATTTCCGAGTTAACGGAATCTGATGTCTTTTCATTAGTTACCAGATATCGGTCTACAAACTGCTTCCTGGACCCCTTCCCATCCAAACTCATGTGGGTAAATTTCAAATCCATTGCACCTTCATAACTCATATCTTCAACAACCCACTTTGCTCCAGCATCATTCCCCCACTATTCAAATGTGCTGCAGTTACCCATTTGCTTTAAAAACCGGGCCTTGATTGCAAAATCCCTGATAATTTTCACTCCATCTCCAATTTTACCATTCTTTTCAAAAGCCATTGAGCATGCAGTCGCCATGCAACTCCAGAAACACGTCCTCAACAATAACCTTGATCCTTCCAATATGGGTTCAGATCCAACCATTGTATTAAAACTGATCTGGTCAAAGTAGTTAATGACCTACATGTCACTGCTGATGAAGGCTTGCCCAGTATTCTTGTCCTTCCGGACATGAGTGCAACCTTTGATACTGTTGACCACGCTACCTTACTGGAGTGACTGGAGGGCATAGGGGTTTCGGGCTGTGCCCTGTACTAGCTGAGCGAATACCTTTCCGATTGGAAGCAGTTCGTCAGCCTCGGAGGACGTAACTCAGAGATTCATCCTGTTTATTCTGGATTTCGTCAGGGTTCAGTCCTCGGCCCATTCCTCTTCAGCATCTACGTAAAACCACTTAGCTATATCCTGTGCAGCCTCAATCTTAGCTACCATTGCTATTCCAATGACATCCAAATCTATATCCATGCAAAGCTGTCCATCAGTGCGTCTGGTCTTTGCATTTTGTCCTCACTGTCTACTTTGAAGACCTGGCTAAATTAAAATTTCCTCTTAATTAAATGGCAACAAAACAGCCATTTTGCTTGTCAGAACCCCGCACCAATTGTCCAAGACTGAATCTATCGATTTGATGCTTGACTACCGGATCATCGAAGGAGCTAAGGCAGTCCGGAGCTTAGGAGTGATTCTTGATTCCTCACTCACCTTCAAGACACATCAACAAGGTTATGAAGGTAGCCTATTTCCATCTCAAAAACATATCCAGACTGCACAACATCCTGTCACCCTCTGATACTGAGAAGCTAATCCGCATCTTCATCGCTTCACGAATCAATCATTGCAATGCACTACTCTCTGGCATCCCTAGCCATCTGATTAATCGTCTCCAACGTGTGCTGAATGCGACTGCTAGAGTTCTCATCTGCACACCCATCCACGATCACATATCTCCAGTGCTGGTGTCTCTCCACTTGCTACCAGTTAAATACAGGATGGAATTCGAAATCCTCCTTCTCATCTACAAGGCTCTCACAAGGCCTGCTCCAAAATTCACGCGTAACCTTCTTCAGGCACCCTCCTCAACACGAAAACTTCGATCCTCCAATACGGGCTTGCTGCATGTGCCAAGATCACATGCCCGTTCGATGGGTGACAGAGCCTCCTCGCGCACTGCTCCCAGACTCAGGAACGCCCTTCTTTTGGAAATGTGGTCATCTGATTCGCTGGACATCTTCAAATTCAGTCTGAAGACTCACTTGTTCTCTAAGGCATTACATTCTTTCGTTAAGACTGTTGATGCTGCTCACTGTTGTTGTGCTTGGATGATGTCTCTCTGTTGACCTGTGCCTACTCAGGAATACTTATTCTTTCCTTTATTAGTTTAACAATTATTTTATCTGTTATTTTATGTTCTTTATTGATTTAGAGCCATTATTTTAGTTTAATTGATCTACTCTGACGCTGTTGTTGTTGTTGCTGACATGCTGTTATCTCCACAGCTCTGTGCAGCACTTTGTGACCCTCAAGTGAAAAGCGCTCTAAGAGTGCAAACATTATTATTATAATTACATGCTGTTATCTCCACAGCTCTGTGCAGCACTTTGTGACCCTCAAGTGAAAAGCGCTCTAAGAGTGCAAACATTATTATCATAATTACAGAACAAAATACATAGCTATTCGCAATTAAGTCATATTTTAGTTATGTAATTTTATGCATGGACAACATTACGGTTATGTCGTAGTGATTTTCATAGCTATTTTTGTTTGCTTACTGTGAGACTGACAATGTGCTTTATAAATGTTATATATTGTAAAGTTGCAATTATTTTACAACTTATGGAAAGCTTCTGTTGAATGCCAGTGGAAAACACCTCTATTCGTACAGTATTTGCATGAATGCAAATGCACAAAAGCACTAGAATAAAAACGCTGCAGACAATTGCAACGCTATGAGTAACAATATTGCTCTGAGCTTGAGGCTAGTCACTACCATCGTTTAGCCACCTTAGATCCCAATTAGAATTTAAATTGCAGCAGTTTTTTTTGCAACGGATGCGTATGCACTTTCCTTACATTATGCAATAGGTTTACATATATTCCGATCGCACCCTTACACGGTTAAACTTCTTTGTTTCATTCTTTTTTTGGAATTATTGCTGATTGTTGTGCTGTGTCATTTTACGTGTTACTGTTTACTTTCTGATTATGGTGGGGGTTTTATATTCGTGTACATTAGTGCTGTGAGATCATTTATTTCAGTTCGAATGTTTGTTGCATCGCAGGAATCCTCGCATCCAGAGCTTGCAAGCTCACTGGATATGTTCTGCTGTAATAATAAACATCTATCTATGAAGGCTGACAGGGTACACAGTTCTATGGGTGATCAGTATCACGCCCAGCCCACTCGCCAGTGCTGATATTTACAGACGCCCGCCAGATTCTCATTTAATACTGGAATCGAACCCAGGTGGCCAAGTCTGTACCGCAGTGTGCTAACCACTAGACTACGGTTTTCCAGATATACTTGTTTGTGTACACGCAAACGGCACACGCAGAAAGAGGGCTCGTTGTAAATCATAACTCCAGCTAACGGGTCATAAAAAGAAAGGCACACTATGTTGCCTGCAGGGGGCAGCACACCACACAATATGCCAACCAAACCAGATAAAAAAAATAACTTCTCCAGTGCTGATGCAGCCAGTGTTTTGTGCAGCAGTCACATCATTATATCTGTTTACAGCTCAGCTGAATGGCTGGGAGGAACGGCTGGATGGTGTGAATTGAAAGCAGTAGTTTTATTTTTTCTACAAATATACAGTTGTGAACATGGAAATTTAGATGCCTCAGCATTACAATTATTTGTCCCAGAGTCCATATGCACTGCAATATCCCCTTTGTGGAAACATCGTAGTAAAATAATAGGAATAGTCTTGAAATGTTCCTGGATAAAGATTTGGTGTTTAGAGAAAAGCCGGTATGGCATAACCACCTAGAACATATTAAATTAAATATGGGGTACTTTAGAATGAAAACAACCGCGAGACACATTTAATAAGAAATTATATAATGACACCGTTGCTTTTCGAAGCAATCATCACCGTTGCTGTTATGAATAATGTCCTGTTGGCTATTATTGTTGAGATAATAAACATTCAAGATTTGTGGGCTGTGGATCAGAACTCGTGACAGCAGATTTCCAGGCTGAATTAGCAGGTGCTGATATCAAGCATTTGATACAGATATGTTTTGTCAAATGAGAAGACAGATGAGAAACGGCATGCTTGATTGCTTTTCAACCTCAAACTTCATCCTCACCACCCAGCAACATTGCTATACCCACCCCGCTTGTTATGGAATGGATGCAGTGATGCTAATTAATCTCCTCAGAAAGGATAAACTTGCGAGAGCTGTAGGTATGGCACCAGTGGATGACAGTTGAAGAGTTGTTACTCTCGTCACAGGAAACATTGTGAAAGGATGTAATTGGGTGGAAGTGGATTATAGAGAGCCCAGATTGTTCATATCTCCTCATGCATAATGTCCAGTTTAAAAATTAGGCACTGTACTAACATAACCCTTTAAGATATACATTTTATAGATGAGTGAAAGCGATTTCCTACGCTAATGAGCATTATCTCAATAACCTTGGGCCAGTGTAAAAAAAAAAATCAATATTCCTATGGATGGTGTGAAGCAGTCTTTTTTTTATTTATGGAAGGAAACCGGAGGAAACCCCTACTGAAATGGGGGAGAGCATCCAGGGAAGAAACTGAACCGCCTCGGGCAGGATCCTCTTTTTGTGATGCGAGGATGTTACCACTGTGCCACCCTGACGATTGCTGAGCCACTAGGCCTGATTATTTTCTATAAATTCATAAACGTGTGCTATCGAACATCTGATGAAATGGACACCGAGTCAATGCCTCTAAATTGATTTCCTGTAACCATTGTACTGCCCTATGACATTCTGTATGCTAGAGCAAATGTGTAAACCAAGAACGACATTTAACCATTTAAATGCATAATTATTAGGGGGTTAGTTTATACACATGCTTTCACTCATCTCTATCAGAAAACAAAAACTAAATGTTTCTGACACTGCCGCAAATGCACAACCTTTAATGAAAACATTACTTTGTGCTTTACTTTCCACTATTCCTTGCAAAGATCAAAACCGCCTTGCCATTGCTTTATTCAAAGTAACGCTTGAGGAGTTGAATTTTTTGTATAGACTCCTAACCAAATATATGCAACAGATGTACACTGCTTGACATCTGTGCACTCTGTAGGAGTAGTAGTATTAATAAGAGCTAATATGAATACTTTGAAATGTTAAGTAGACAGACCACGATTTTAATGTATTCCCTAGAAATACTGCACCACAGTATTGTTCAGCTTTTGTGTATCATTGCTATACCTTACTGAATCACTTAATTAACTTGACATTTGCAGTTTTTACTCGGTTGTGCATTTATCACAATGTTAATGCAGACTTCAAATAATACGATTTAAATCTGTTGTTCCTTGGAAATAAAACAAAACGCATTAATAAAAACTACCTCAATTTTTCAGAATCCTTCATTCTGCCTCATGCAGTGTCAAAGTGATTTGTTATGAAAGTTATCTGGCTTTGAACTCAAGTATCTCTGGAATTTGGCACGTAGTCTTTGTGGATTCACGGGGCTCTTTCCCAGATACGGATCAATAAAACTGGGTCTCTGATAAAAGACATCCATATGAAAAAAAATCAAGGCTGCTGCTTCTGTGCTGATGCGGAGAACATTTCCCATCACGCTGCGAAATGAAGCTCATTAGAACTCAAGTGTTTCTTTCAAGGTGTCTGTTAATGGCGGTGCCCAATCTTCCCTCAGAGAGATTTGAAACATGAGCGGTTTTGATGATGTAGATATATTTTTGCGTAACATTATTTTATGGGGACGATAGTATCGCTGCACCAGCTCCTTCTGACCGGTTTGGTCAAATGACCCCTAAGGCTCGTACAGTGTGGGAAGGCCATCATCAAGCAATGTATTGACAAACGGGTTGTGCGTGTTCATTACGTCTCTCTCTCTCTCTCTTTAGGTACCATATTCTACAGGACGTTGGTGACAAATGCCCATTGTTGATATGTTCATCAATCTCGCGTAGGTATCAGAATTGTGTTTGAATCACACACAAAAACAACAACTGCTGTTCACCACTAAAGGGTGGTGACGTCACCACAACGCTTGTGCCAGGCCATATGAACATTGAGGCCATGTGAAGCATCGGAAAGGTCGCCGACAGGAGGTTACGGGAGAGACCCAGGTGTTATGGCTTGCCTGACTGAAATGACTGCAGATGCACCACCTGTGCTCCCTCCTCTGCCAATTTGCTGTATTTTAGCCGCCCAGCCCTCATCTCGTTGTTGTGAGCGCCTTTCCTTTGCCCTCCATTTTATTGGAGGGCAAATTGCCTCCAACTGTTCCATAGCGTCCTTCATGATCCTTCTCCACAAAGATCGATCTTGACAGCGCTGGTAACAGTCTTCAGCAAGTCCACTCAGCTCCAGGTCCTCCTGTGCCACATCAATCCATCTCTTCTCTACCCCGTTCCGCGCCCATTTGGCCCCATCTGTCCGGCCAAACAGAAACTGCTTGGGCGTGTGGTGCGGTGGCTGGGCATGTGGGCTACATGACCCTGTCACCGCATCCTTGTCTGTCAGAGGAGTCCACCAATGAGACTTTGTCCCAATCTCTTGAGAATAAGTGAGCTCTTCATACAATCCAACCTGGCTAAAGCCAGTATAGATTCTAGGCAGGCCAGCTGGAAAGTTTAAAAATAGCACAGGCATTTTGCTAGGGGTGTCCACGTTCAGCAAGTATAGAGAAATGAGGACATGATTGTAGCTGATAAAACACGATGCTTCTTGTGGAGCGATAGGCCAGGCAAATTTCACATATAGTTAAAGAGCCGATGAAAAGAAAATGCCGCGAACTCATTTAGAGCAAATCCTCTGCTGCTAATCTGGAACCAGCCTAGGTATGGAAATTTCTCCACTCTCTCCACAACTGACTCATCATTTATGGAGAGCTGAGAGGGTGGAGTGTTTGGTGTCACAAAATACCCAGACATGTGCTTAGTTTTGGAGGGGCTGATGGTAAGACCCCACTCTTCATGGAATTCTCCAGGTTCAGCAGCAGAGCCCCCAACTCCTCCTCAGTGTGAGTGGAAAATACAATCGTCGGCATACATAACATGGTTGACCAATAGAGAGCTATCCCGTGACAGCACCCATGCATCGATCAGCCTCCCATTGTACCTATACCAGATGGAAGTATCACTGATACATCCATGAAAATCTTCTTGGACTACGTGGTAAAAAAATATGTTCAATAATGTAGGAGCCAGAGCGCATCCCTGTCGCACCCCAAGGACTGACTCCGGACCATGTAGCTTTAGCCGGCCTTGCACACCATCATAAAGGTCCTGAATGCCTGTGGGCAGAGGGTCAGAATCTGCGAAAGCACGAAAAACAACCCACAGTTCTGGCCTCTAATGGTGGTATTATAATTCTTGAACAGGTCCATAAAGCAAAGAAGCAGGTACTTGTTTGAATTCCTTGCATCTCTGCTGTAGCATCGCATCCGAACGGTGAATATGGCATCTGTGAAAGACTGCCCCAGCTTGAAACCACATTGCAGTCTGCATGCATCTCTTTAGCATGCCTGGCAAGACAATGATAAATAATCCTTTCCAGAACATTTATAGGCACACTGAGGAGTGAAATGCCCCTGTAATTGTTACAATTAGTATGGTCCTCATTACAAAATAGACCACTAGGGCATCCTTCCAATCCTCCAAAACCTGTCCTGTTCTCCAGACGGTTGTAATCATGTCACGTAGAATAGTACGCAGACAGACACCACCTTCCTTTAGCATTTCACTTGGGAGATCATCTCTGGCCGGTGCTTTTCCTGGTCTTCGGCTCTGGATAGTACTTCCTCTACAGATGACACCGCTAAACAACCACTCAAAGAGGGTGACTACTTATTCCAATATCTGGTGGGAGTGTGTCTGTCATTTACTATCGACTAGCTAGCACAGCTCCTTGGGTCAACCAGGGTATCTGGGGAGAACTGGACCGTGTACCCAGTGCAGCTATTCCAGCTTTCCAGATGCATGAGCCATAGCTCTAAATCTCACTAATTTTTCCTTGACATCAGGAAGAGGAGGGGACGATGCTAGCACCAGCTGTAAATGATCATGAAACTCTCACTTGCATATTTCATCAGCTAGCTGAGAAGAGATCACTGTGGAAGAATGGCAGCCAGATCTAATATATGACAAGCCAATGGTCACAAGGCAGATCAGCTCCATGGTAGGTCCTGGTGTCAAGGACATGGGCCTACATCTGCCTCGACCTGGTATGCATCCACAATGTTGTGTGGCTGTGCTGATGCTAGAACAGCGTGTGGGTGATTACGGACCCATGGGCTGCACAGAAAGCTAACAGCCTCCTCCTGTTATTGTTAAGCTGATCTGACCTATGCCTTTAAATGACTCCAACCCACGTGTCTGCATTATCACCCACTCTGGCATTAAAAGTCATCTTGCAGGATGACTTCATCCCGAGGGACCACTTTAGCCAGCATTTGGCCAGGAGGTCCTCAAAGGCATCTGACTCATCAGCCTTGCCTGCATCCCTCCACTGATGTTCATCGTCGATGGGGGCGTAAGCCTGTGACTCACAGGTTTTTACACCTCACCTCAAGGGGCTCCCATGCCCCCTTTATTACTTTATTCAGAATAAGAGCCGCTCCTTGTTGTTTCGAAGTTAACTGTTCCTAGTGGAGGACTGTCCAACCCTCCTGATGACTGGAGCCAGAATCAGTCCACTGGACCTCATGTATACCACAGAGGTCCAGGCGGTACAAGTCCAGCTCCCGACAGTGGAGTGGCACCCTCTCCTCTGCAGCGCGTGTTCGAACATTCCATGCAACCATACGCAGCAGTTTTTGTTGCTTCTGCAGAAGCCCCATGGGCCGATATTCAGTCTCCTGGCTTCGCCAAATGGGGTTTGGCCAGGAGATGTGATGAACGCCTATGCCTCCGAGGCCTCCGGCCCAAGCTTAGGATTTAAAATTGTCATCCATGTAACACACACAACGACATGTGCACACACGCACACACGTAAGACGGATAATTAGACAAGCAGTGAGTGCTGTAAATTCTAAGGATGTTCTACAAGGGTCAGAAAGGTGAAATTTTGGAGGAACATAGTTTAGCCTACATACTCATCATCCATGTTTTACTTATGTATAATCATACATACGTAAAACATAGATTCTAAAATAATGTAATATCCCACCCCCGAAAATCGGTGGTCAAAATATGTGAAAATATTTGTCTTCAGAAACCTACGGGTTAAAGTTTACATACAAATAATTTCGACTGCCTTCAACTGACCACGATGCACCTATCGTTAAAGAATCGTGGTCACCAATCCAAGTGCCCGGCGATGGACTGGCGTCCCGTCGTCGGGTGTATTCCTGCCTTACGCCCTGTGTTTCCGGGATAGGCTCCGGCTCACCGTGACCCTATATAGGATTAAGCGGTTTCAGACAATGAGATGAGATGAGAATCCAAGTGCTAACCACACTCAAAACTGCTTAGCTTCCAAGATCTGTCGATATCAAGTGCATTCTGGTAATGTGTTGATGAACTTTGAAATGTACAGAATTTATACATATATATATTTTAAGAGTCGGTGGCACGGTGGCTCAGTGGGTAGCGCTGTCGCCTCACAGCAGAAGGTCCCAGGTTCGAATCTCGGCTCGGGTGCCTTATTGTGTGGAGTTTGCATATTCTCCCCGTGTCTGTGTAGGTTTTTGCCGGGCACTCCGGTTTCCTCCGACAGTCCAAAAACATGCTGAATAGGTTAATTGGCTTGCAGACTAAATTGTCCGCAGTGCCCAGTGATGGACTGGCGTCCCATCGTGGGTATATCCCTGCCTTGCGCCCTGTGTCTGCCGGGATAGGCTCGGGCTCACCGCGACTCTGTACAGGACTAAGCGATTTCTGACAATGAGATGAGATATTTTAAGAATATGCTCCAGCTACCAGGCTTCATGTACAATATTATTTATAGATATTACGTACCGTTTAGTTTACTTTGGTTTAACAAGATGATAAATCATGAGACCGTGATAGTCTCAAAGACAATAATAGCCTGAAGCGCAAAAATGATAAATGCAAAACAGATTAAATAAAGTACAGCAATAAAACAAGTAGCAATCAATACAAAAACAACACCTGTACACGGGTGCCATTGTGTTGTGATGGTCAGCAAAGAGGACGTGCAATGCACAGCTGGCTTGTTCAATCGACATAGCAGTTGACACAATGGACAATTTTCTTAACTTCCCTGACCAACATGAAGCGGTACACCACAACATGTCAAATGGCAAGTTGTATGGTGGGGTAAAGTGTGGGTACTCTCACAAAGATTTCTAACCAAAATGAAAAGGTAGGCCAACGCGCCATCGAAAGGGGCTCTCTCTTGTGGAGCCCAATATGCTTGTACTGGTATGAGAGAGTAGTTACAGCGCGTATAAAAAAAATAATTTAACACGTCCTTTGATTCCAGAGCCTGAAAAACAATGTTTATTTATGTAATGATGTAGGTTTTCCAGGCTCGATGTATGATGATTGCTTCGAAAAGCTGCTCTCTCGGGACAACCGCGTCGATCGCTCCCTCCCCCTCCACCGTGACGTTCGCCTCACACGTTAGAAGCAACCTCACAGCGCCTGAAGAAGCTTCTGACGTGTGAGGCGAAACGTCGTGATGCAGGGAGAGGGAGTGAACGACGCGGCTGTCCCGAGAGAGCAGCGTTTCAAAGCAATCATCAATGTTTCATTAGCTGAAAAAGGCTTTTCTTTTTAGTTATTTCACAAAACCTCATTTTAAGAATGAGAGCAAAAATAATATTTTTCCGATTTTTTAGATGCCAAAATGTAGGCTATTCATCTGATATGATAAATACTCTTTTACTTGCAAAGTATCCTCTTATCGACTAACAAAAGAAAGTACATTATTGTTTTTAAAACTACTTATTCTGACGTACTAATATTCCTTTTATTGTTACCTCATTATATCTCACACAATTCATAGACTGAGGAAATCATGCATGCCCAATGCAAATTAACGTAATCAAGAAACTACGTTTCAATTCTACATATTTATGACAGTATCGCTGCTAGAAATCAATTTTTAAAGAAGACTGTTCAAAAAGGCGAGCTCTAAAACACTGCAGGAGATAAAATATGGCCCATTAACAGAAATTCTAAAATGGATTCGTGTCCAAAGCCGTTATGCATTTTAGTGTTCATTTATTTTCCCAGTGGACATGAACATGGGTGAAATACACATAGGAAATTCGGTCATGTATTATTAACATCTACGTTACTATATTTGGATGCTTGCAGGCCGCAATGGTTAGCACAATTGCTGGTGCCGGTTGAAATGTTCGCACTCGCCACGTCAATTGAAACTATGGGGAAGTATCTGAGTTACCCCGCATTTGACAAACTAGCAATACAATCTCGGAGACACCACTGCAAGGTAAATAATGATACAATTTGTAAAGCGCCGCTCGAATTCCACGTTTGGTGAAGAACGAAACATGGATAGAGAGGAAGGAGGAAACGGCAGAAAGGTGGAGGGGAGAAGGAATTCACGCTGTCAGATACTGCATCGTATATATTACGATTTTATTGGCCAATGACTTCATGATCGTTTTTTTTTGTAGGGGAAAACCCGAGAATCCGGAGGAAGCACATGCAGAACAGCAGAAGAACACACAAACTCTACACAGAAAGGGGTCCGAGGTGGGCATCGAACCGCCTTGGGCAGGATTTTCTTTAACTAAGGTGCAGATGCTACCGCTGCGCCGCCATGCCGCCGAATGGCAGGTCGAGAGTGGGGCAGTAAAGCGTGTGTAAACTTACCTCTTCAAAGGTGTCCACTAAGTGTAGAGAGTACGCCGAATATCCTCCATAGAGGATCTGTATTCCTCCCTCGAGTAAGGGGGCCTTTCTTCGAGCAGTAGTGAGATAGAAATCTCAGTGCTGCATCTTTACCATTTAGATAAGTAGAATAATAACAAAGCAACATCTGTATTTTTAAATAGATATTTAAAAGAGAAAAGACAGCACCGGTCAGCTTGGTTAAATGTGATGGAAAACTGTAGTCCATAGGAATCTTAGGCTGCATTTTTATTTTTCTTCAAACAAACGTAAATTCAAATGTGTTCAGTTCCTTTGGGGGCAGATCTAAGCCACCCACAGAGGCCTGCTCAAGAGGTGTAACCTTGGTTGACCTGTGTTGATAAATGTCTGCTCGCCCAGCACAAAGCAGCACATTTGTGCTATTTAAATAAGTTACGCCAATGACTTTAGGACTGATGTGTGTTTGTTTAATGCGCATCGATTCAATGAACATTTATTTCAATCACTTTTCTTGGACAAAGGAGCACACGGCCATTGAAACTGCGAGCTTGCAGCCGATACTCCATTGCCCTTGGATTTATTCATTCTTATCAGTGTAATGAAATGCGAACGTGAGCATTGGTGCCTGGTAATTGGGAAAATAATATACAGTGTACTGATGTATGTTGTCACGGCTCGATGTTCTCCATAGCTGCTCTTTTGGGATAACCGTGTTGCGTAACATAATCTGACAAATGCGCTGTATCCATTCTAAATCCACACGCATTTCCATCCTGGGGATTTTATTCCTATACTTCACCACGCTAGCTAATATGGATCAGTGAAGGTGGATGGCGGAAGTGTTGGACGACTAGGCTATGACTTGTCACTAATGCTTGCCGTGCCCGGGATTCAATGTCACATCATCATGTTCATAGCACAACATGTAACAATCACACCACTGTGTTCCTTTCAAATCAATTAATCCATTTTACTAGTTTAACCCTTTATTAACTTCATCATCAGTCGTGGTCAATACACTGCTGTATGAAAACCTCCCAAAGCCGTCACCATAACTCACGGTTTCACGTAGCAACAGTCCACCCTAGCTCTTGCTCTCCACTTGAAATCGTCATTGTATCTGTGGTGAGAAAATGTGGCCACCTCTCTGCAATACTCCTGCACTCAGGCCGCTGGGCACAAGGATGCGAGAAAGCTCCTTAAAGCAGAGCACTGTATAAGGGTGGCTGTACAGGTTGTCTGCAAGCGGGTGCTGTACACGCACTTTGTGAAAGCACTGCACCACAGAGACCTCGAAAGTCTGCTGAATTGCAAATAGAGGGGCCACTTCTGCACACAAGTGGAGGATGTCCCTCAATGGAAGCAGATGTACAAGGCCGCCCACAACAAAACGATCTGGAAACCTGTAGTGGAGGTTGGCACATTGCATTCTGCCTTCAGCCACGTGGGCCAACCGAATACACCCCGAGACATCAGATGCCTGTGTCGACTGTGGGGAGAGAGACAACCTCGCTTACCAGTTCCTCGGATGTCGGCGACTCCGCCCGCCGTTTCGTTTCCTGCGGGGTATCTTCAGGACACTGGATGTGCCGTTCCACAGGAGTGCCATCGTGTGCGTCTGTGCATCCCAAGCTACGGGTGACTGCAACAACATCGCGAACTTTGTCCTCACTCAGACAAGGCTAGCGATCTACAAGACCCGCAAGGAGCTGCTGCAGGGTGACATGGGTGAAAGCTCCGCATTAGCGATGACCAAAGGCTTCATCAAGGCACGGCTTTTAGTCTTCTGAATCTCAATTGCTTCACGATTGAGATTCATAAGACTAAAAGCATCATGAACCGAAAACAAGAAATGCGTATAAAACTTAGCCAATCCTGGAGGCCAGTTATTGAAGTTAGGAATGCAGGACATCAGAGGGGGACCGTCTAATTGTGTGAGGGGCATCTTTTC
>JAZEWT010000006.1:12518165-12544813 GCA_036362905.1 Mordacia mordax
GGGGGGCACATGCCCCGCCGACAGGAACCCCAACACGGGATTGTATGGAGTCACCTGCTGACCTGGAGCCCAGCGACACGATAGCGGTGCAACAGGAAACCAGCCAAGCCTCCCCGAAGTAGTTTCGGCTGAACAACCCGAGTCCAAAGGCTCCAAGCACCCTCCAGGCAAAGCCCACCTGCACAGGTCGGCCAAAGAGGTGGCAGAGTATACTTCGCTGCACGATGCTCTTATGGACTCGGAAGCTCCCTCTTCTGACTATGATGAGGAAAGATGAAATCTCGAGTGAGATAAACTTCTCTCAAGTAAAGGCTCACGACGAGCAGTACAAGCTAGAGCAGGTTCAGGACTTCCTGAAGACCATTTTCAGGAAGCAGGGGGTCATCATTCAGAATTTTTTCCCGGACCTAGAGATATCACAAAAGATTTGTCATGACCCGCGTAAGCACGGTTTTAACGATAAAGATTGCTACAGACTGAGGTCGCTGATACAAAAAATAAAAAAGCACCTCTCCCTTAAAAAGCAATAAATAAAAACCTCACATGGATGCACAACTGAAAATAGTTAGCCTCAATTGTAACAGCGCGTGCAGCAATCAGCAGCAACATTAAATTAGTCGCTTTCTGCATGACATTGTAAGCAGATGTGGCTCTCTTGCAGGAGACACACCGCGTTGTCACCTTAGAAGCCTCATGACAGACACATGTCGGTGGGCAAACCTTTTTCAGCCACATGCTGGATAATACAGCAGGGGTAGCCATCTGGTTTAGTGACAGGTGTGCGCCTGAGAGACTAGTATTTGAGGAAATTATAAAAGGCTGCTTAACGTTGGCCTATTTTTCTCTGGCCAACACAAATATCAGATTGGTCGATGTGTACACACAAAGCAAGAGTGCACAGAAGGCCACCTTCTTCACTACACTAGTAAGTACCTTAATCAAGGCACAAAATGCAGATGAGTTTACAATCATGGGCAGGAATTTTAACTGCACCATTGACCCAAAGCTCAATCGTAACTCCAGGGAACCACATCCAGAATCCACTCGGGGTTGAAGGATCTGACAAGCAAACTGGGGCTGGTTGACGCATGGCACCTGCAACACCCTGCCCAGAAGCAGATCTCCTTTTTCCGTGTTGCTAGAGGAAAAGTGTGCCTTGCCAGGGTCGATCATTTTTACATTGTCTCTAGCTGTGCAAATTTTCTTGGGGGGAGTGACATTGCCCCATCCGGTATCTCTGACTATCTCATCTCATTGTCAGAAACCGCTTAATCCTGTGCAGGGTCGCGGTGAGCTGGAGCCCATCCTGGCAGATACAGGGTGCAAGGCAGGGATATACCCACGATGGGACGCCAGTCCATCACCGTGCACTGAGGGCAACTTAGTCTGCAAGCCAATTAACCTATGCAGCAGCATGTTGTTTTTTTGGACTGTGGGAGGAAACCGGAGTGGCCAGCAGGGAGAACATTCAAACGCCACACAGAAAGGCACCCGAGCCAAGTTTCGAACCTGGAACCTTCTTACTGTGAGGCGACAGGGCTCCGCACTGGGCCACCGTGCCGCCATCTCTATCACGCAGTAGAAATTAAAATTAAAACAGCCAACATAGCTCAGCACAGAGTCTACCGAAGATTCAATACGTTGTTGTTAGTCAACAGAAAAATCACTGCTGCCTTTAAAATCTTTGTAATACCTGGAAAGTTTGAAAGCAAGACCACAGCTCCTTCCAACAGTAGTAAGACAACAGAAAGGCCCAGATCCGGGTCCTCTTTCAGCGCTTCCTGAGTCAGGCGGCATTAGCCAACAGGGCGATAGTGCACCGACTGGAAAAGTGAGCTGATGACGTTGGAGTCCGAGCACGGCTCCAGCCCAATAGAAGCAAAAAGTGGCTCACTGCTAGAAAAACACCAGCTGTTCAGAGCTGTTACTAACCAGCAGACCAACCACTCCCTCGTAACCAGAAAGATACAGCACATAACACAGACTCCCCACAAAGTATTTTTTCACTCAACAAGGCAAGCCATCCAGAATAAACACCATTACGAGTCTGGAGGGGCCAGACCGTAAAACACTCCACACAGGAGAACATCACAAAAAATGCACCAGACTTTGACACAAATCTCAACACTGTGCAAGGAGCTCCTCGGAGACCTTCCCACCCCGAGTGATTCGGAGAGGGAATAGCTCGAACAGCAGGTAATCCTCGCAGAACTAGAGTCGACCACGAGGGGTTGGCATCTGGAAAGATGCCAGGGTTTGATGGTCTCCTGGCAGAATTTTATAGAGCCTTTTGGCCTGAGCTTGGACCCTGCCTACTGGAGGTGCTGACGGAGAGCCAGGGGAATGGCCACCTACCACAGATTTATAGGAAAGCAGTGGTTGACCTTCTGCCCACGGGGGGCGACCTCTACAACATTAAAAACTGGCATGCCGTGTCACTCCTGTGCACAGACTACAAAATCATGTCAAAGTCATAGTCAATTGCGCTACAGAGTTAAGGAGTAAGGGGGAGGGGGCAGCATGACTTATTAACCTTTCCATCTCGTCATGTGGTGTCCCGTGAAAAACAACTGTCTCGTGAGGTGGTGACGAATATGGCGGGTTAATGATTGACACCCGGGCCGCCACGTGGAGGGGGAGAGGGTTAAAAACGGGGGAGCAGGGGACGGGGGGGGGGAGAGACTTTGGCTGGATATTGGAATGACAGGATTTCGCGGCAGGTTAATAAAGGATTCTACAGTGGAAAACGCTTTCCCGAGATTTACTATGAGTGAACCCCTTTAGGAAGTGTGCATGGAACTGGAGCGCACTCTCGTGCTGCACTTCACGTCCGTGAGGGTAGCAGTGGTGAAGGACCTGGTGGACACTCGCCAGTAGAAATGGAGGAGTGCGGCGGACATTTCTGCCACTGCAGGCCTGCGCTCTATGCTCGCCGGTGAGAGACTGTTGCACGAGGTGCTCAGTGCCATGAAGGCTCTGGGTTTGACCCTCCAACATTTCCCTGCCGGGGAAAAGTACGTGGCAACCCCACTGCAATACTCCTGCACCCAGGCTGTTGGGGGCAAGAATCCGGGAAAGCTCCTTAAAGCAGAGCACTACAAAGGGGTGGTGCTACAGGATGTCTGCAAGCGGGTGTTGTACACACACTGCATGAAAGCACTATGCCACAGAGACCTCGCAAGCCTGCCGGACTCCAAATGGAGGGGCCATTTCGGCACGCTGGTGGAGGTTGTCCTTCAATGGAAGCAGATGTACAAGCTGCCCGCCACAAAACGATGCGGACGGAGACTTGTGATGCAGGCTGGCGCATTGCATGCCCCGGGACTTGTGGTGGAGGCTGGCGCATTCCACACCCCGAGACATCAGACGCCTGTGTAGACTGCGGAGAGAGTGGACCATGTTCACCAGTTCCTTGGATGCCGATGCCGGCAACTGCGCCCGCTCTTTCAGTTCCTGTGCGGCATCTTCAGGAAACTGGATATGCCGTTCCACTGCAGCGCCATCGTGTGCGGCTGTGCATCCTGAGCCGCGGGTGACAGCAAGAGCATCGCGAAATTTGTCCTCTCTCAGGCCAGGCTTGCGATCTACAAGACACGCAAGGAGCTGCTGCAAGGTGACGCGGGTGAAACCTCCGTGTTAACAATGACTTAAGGCCTCGTCAAGGTGCGGATCTGCATGGAGTACACTTTTTATAAAAATTCCAGGGAGGTGGCCACTTTCCTGGAGTGCTGGGGCAGCGCTCTGTGCACAGACACTCAGGGGATCCTCCGTTTCACACTTTAACTTGTCTTATTTTCCGTGGGTCTTACGACCACTCTCTAAGACCGCATCATTCTCTCTTACATTATCTGTCATTTGAATGCGTGTGCGTTATACATTGTATTGATGGGGATGTGGGTAACAGGTTGTGAAAAGGGTTGTACATATTTCATATTGTATTCGATGTGTATTTTTGTTTTCGAAACTTGCTCGGAAAAGCAATAAATCAGATGTAAAAGTAAAAAAAGTCTACATCACTCTAAGATTTAAATAAATTCAAAGCAAAAGTAATATTTTAATAATTCAGGTATACATTCATACAATGTTCAATATCTCCAGTAACTAGCAAATTATTTACACATTAACTCATCGTTATGCACCATTAGCTTTGCAGGAATATTTTATTTAAAATATAAATGTATTAAAAACTAAAACCTTGTTTTTTTATAATATCTTTTCTCATTACAATATTATTGAGTGTTTGAGGAAAAGTGATTAAAATGAGCAACAATTCGGTTTCCAACACATTTTTGGAGGGATTTAGTTTTTTCCAACAAAAAGTATGCTTCACCAGTTACACATATTCCCTGGTAATTTATAGGTTACAATTGAAACCGACACATTCATATTCAAAGCACGTAATGTAAGTATATATACAATTTTAATACATTATCGGGCAGTGCTTGTTCAACAGTACAACAGTTATGTGGCATTTATTTCTAACTTACTAACATTTTCTTGTTGATAGAATACTCATCTCTGAAATATGTATTTCAATAGGAGACAGCTTACATGCACAAATTATTGCAAAGCAATATATTATTGCAAAGCAATAATTTGGGATGGTAATACGTGAAGTAATAAAATGTAGCCTGGGGTAATACATATTAAATGGTCTGAGTGTACTTTGACGATATTATTAAATATATTTACATTCAGGCGCTTTGAATACAATTTGGAAATCTCATCTCATCTCTCATCTCATTATCTGAAACCGCTTAATCCTATATAGGGTCACGGTGAGCCGGAGCCTATCCTGGAAACACAGGGCGTAAGGCAGGAATACACCCGACGACGGGACGCCAGTCCATCGCCGGGCATTGCGGGACAATTTTAGTCTGCGAGCCAATCAACCTATCCAGGAGCATGCTTTTGGACTGTGGGAGGAAACCGGAGTACCCGGCGAAAACCCACGCGGACACGGGGAGAGCATACAAACTCCACACAGAAAGGCACCCGAGCCGAGAGATTCGAACCCGGGACCTTCTTGCTGTGAGGCGAGAATGAGGAGATTGAGTCTTGATATTGAGAGAATCACCATATGCACAGAGGTCTCAGTGCACACGAGAGCCGTGGCCAATGACCTCAATGATATTTTTCCGTATAAATTCTTCAATTCTCTGGGTTAACGTGGTCACTGTATTAATGCAGTAGCGACTCAAATAGCTTGTTTTCTTAAAATTTTGACCCGTTATTGAATTTGTTATTCAAATTCAATCCTTGTCATGATCGGATAGTGTGTTGCAGTGTGACACTAGTTACGAAGCATTAAGCACCAAAATAATAATGGGTGCATGAGTATGTCGTTTAAGAATTTAAAGCTGACTTCAATAACTGGCCTCCAGGTTTGGATGAGCTTTATTCTCATTTATTGATTGCGGTTCATAGTCTTTTCTGTTAGAGGCCAGTTATTGAAGTCAGCAGTTTACAGATATAGAGCTCTGAAATGCGGACATCAGAAGAGAATCACCAAGTGATTGAAGAACTGGGCATGCTTTCATGAGATATAAACTAGGAGGTGAGTCAGAGGCAAAACAGGATTGGGTTAATATGATTCTGTTGTGCGAGCAAGGCAATGGAACCATATCAAATGGACCCCAACCTTCGTCCATTGTTCCTGCAATAAAGTAACTCTATAGAAGAGACTTAACACATACATAGTACCTACATATAAATTGGAGTCACACAACATATGCACAAACCGCCTGAGGATGCCTCTAACGTGTGAGGCGACACGTCGCGTTGGATTGAGAGGGAGCGATCAACGCGGCTGTCCCGAAAGAGCAACTTTTCTAAGCAATCATCATGCATCGAGCCGTGAAAACCTACATTATTAGAAACATAGCATTTTTATTGCATAGGAATCAAATTTTGCTTTTCATATTATTGGCTATGGAATCAATGTAGGTTGTCAAATACAGTTTAAGTCCAGGAAAACACCAAGATATTTCAAGTTTCTGACCTGTTCAATAAGGTTTGGGTCCAGAGTCGCAACATGTATAGTTGGCAAGACAAGTTTTTGGCAGCCATAGAATAACATAAAAGCATATTTAATTGCTCATGTCCAAAATCCGAGTAGTTTTGTAACCATACGGGGACACCTATTTTTATGTTTGGATATTGTTTATAAAATTGTTACAGAACATAAAAACATCAAAGTGATTTTCTGCTCCATTGAGCATTGAGCGATAACTCATTTTCTTTTTATACCTCTCGTCAGTTATGGATATTCTATGTTACTATGGTGGGAAATAAGTGTATCTATATGGCAACCTCTGTTAATGTCCACTACAATGTGGCATTTTGTTTTATTAACCCCAGAGGGATAATGAACTGAGTTAACTCAGATGTAAAAAGTGCACATGTTTTACCATTTGTGGTAATAATATAAGTGTTAAGGTTTTAAAATACCAAATGTACACTGTTCACAAACTGTCAAGTTTGCAAAAACTATAAATACTTGTGCAAAACTTACAAACAAAATGCTTTGATTATGTATTCATTTTCCTTTAAACTGATTGTCCCACACGGGAGACAGCTTCCTTTACAGCGTAGTCTTAGTACTAGCCAGGCGCTGTCTAAATGCAATAAGCTCCGAATAGCGCAAATATCAATGCATTAGTAACTCAGGTCGAGCTGTTGAGTCTATTATCGAGTTACTGCAATCATAATTTTAATTTGCAGCTATCAAATTGTGAGCCACTCACTGAAATGCTGATTTATCATGGTCGGTTACATTACTTCGTGATAACAAGCCAATATCATCATCATTGGTGATATTGTTGTGGTTGTTGATATGCCGTTCAGATGTTGTTGTTGACATGTCATTTTCTCCACAGCTCTGTGCAGCGCCTTATGACCTTTGGGTGAAAAGCACTCTGGAAGTGTAACTATTATTATTATATCGACAGGCTACTCACACTGTTGCTACCATTCCTAACTTGATAAGTTCTTCTTACTTTATACATGTTAAAATGTTAGCAAAAGGAGCATCCTTAATGGAAAATGAATGCCGATATCACATACCAAATACATTGAGAGCACAGTCTTCCTACTTAAATGCTAACCGTGATGGGTTGCTCTTGGCAGTCCAATTAAGAACTCCAATTAGTTTATTAAATTCACCCTTCGTTAAATCAGCTAAACCAGGTTTACACAGCAGAAATGTCATTGTAACAGATTAAACAAAAGAATCACAAAAAACACGGAAAAATATACATATTAATTTACAATGTCTCATCTCATCTCTCATCTCATTATCTGAAACCGCTTAATCCTATATAGGGTCACGGTGAAGCCAGAGCCTATCCCGGAAACACAGGGCGTAAGGCAGGAATACACCCGACGACGGGACGCTGGTCCATCGCCGGAATTTACAATGTAATTCCCTTTTATTAATGACTAAACGCAAAAAAAACATTAGAGCAATGGTAATAATAGGGTAAACAATTCACTTGTACTTATTACTTTTTGTAAATTGTTACAAAATGGAGAGGTTGTTAATGCTCATTTTAAATAATTTCCTTCACTGTAAGTTTCCACTTCTCACTGCCGCACCGTGATGGCAATTCCACCAGGGTATGGAGATGATTGATAGCGATATCTTATAAAGGTCACTGTTAAAGTAATGGATGCTACGGTTATTGCAACCTTTTCAGGGCGCATCCTCCAACCTACTGCATACGCAGTTAATAGGCTGCACAATACGTCGTGTTGCTTTACGAGAGGCAGATCTAGAAATATCCCAAGTGAACTGAACGGTCCAGAAATGTAAAGTTTGTATTTCAATACCATAATTCCTTACATGAAAAATCTGCCATGATTTGCTGTTGGAAAGTCGAGCAGATGAACCGATGACCTCTATCGTCTCGCTTCACTCCTGAATTCATTATTGTGTTCTTCCCTACCACCCTCATTTCGTGTTAATTACATCAATGTAGTCAGACGCTTGATGACCGTGTATTGTGAGAGGCCACCGAACGTTTAAGAAAGTGCTTAAAACTCAGAGATTTATACCTTTTACACATTAAAGTCCTTTTGGTCCACTTGGGCACAGTCTCCACAGACCACTAGTTGAAATTCGTGGCCCACTAGTGAGCACCAAATGGCGGGCTTAAACCATCAGCTGTGCTCGGTGCCTCCAGCAAACGACCCCAGAGTAGATGAGCGATGCATCGTCTGTCCTCGTGGAGAAGTGGCCCCTGCAGCTAAAAATATTAATTAAATTTGCAATATGCCACGCCAATACCACCCAGGATGGGACACGAATATGGTAGCACACAGAGGTCAGGGGAACGCAGTCATGCAGCCAGCTAGTGCACACAATTCCCACACTGCGTCCTATATATTATGATGTTATCGGCTATTTAATTCATGAGCGTGTTTTACTTTTTGTCGAGGAAACTCGGAGAATAAGAGGAGAACACACAAACTCCATAAGGAAAGTCGCTTGAGGCAGGATTCGAACCTCTCTTTCTGTGAGGTGCAGATGTCACTCACAATCATGCATTCCGCAGTTCGATATGAGTCTCAAATTAGTGATCTTTTCATAAAGTGGTGATAAACTGACCATGATTTAATACGGCTTAAGAAAGCTATTTGTTTACAAAATATAACGCCCGTGGGTGGAAACAAATATATCAATGTTTAGACCTAGTATTGCATGAGTAAAGCATCCATTATGGAAATCAATAGAGACGTATCCAGGCACTAAACGATGAGTCTACTTAGCCCAAGGTGAATCTTTGAATTGGGTCATACCGACTTACAAAAAAAACTCAAGCGCTAAAATGTACCGTTATCACACTAGTGGCAGTAATAAAATTATATCCATCTTTTTCCAAATCGTATACGCTTTGCAATGGAAATGACCATCTTTCAATGTACACGTTGTTCTGCTCTTATCGCAATGTGGTGAGCAAGACTTGCCCTGCGTGATTTTTCAGGTTGTAACGAAATAAACCGTTATTGTTGTTGATTTGCCGTTCACGTGTCGTTGTTGCTTACATGCCATTCTCTCCATAGCTCTGTGCAGCGCTTTGTGATCTTCAGGTAAAAAGTGCTCTAGAAGTGCAATTATTAATTTTATTATCACTATAGCACTAAGGTAAGTGCTGGGTATATGCAATTGGTAACGCAGAACTGATATACAGTTTGCCCAGTGACAACACGAATTATATATCAATTAAGAGCTCCTGGGTATAACAAATGAAGGACAACCAGCTCCTGTCTTTATATATTTATCTTTATTACCGTTTATATTTTTACATATGCTGTCGAAAATGAAGTGCGGTAACAACTCATTTAAGTTATGAAGTTTGGATATAGGGCGGCGCGGTGGCCCAGTGGTTAGCGCTGACGCCTCACAGCGAGAAGGTCCCGGGTTCCAATCTCTCGGCTGGGGTGCCTTTCTGTGTGGAGTTTGCATGCTCTCCCCGTGTCCGCGTGGGTTTTCGCCGGGTTCTCCGGTTTCCTCCCACAGTCCAAAAGCATGCTCCTGGAAAGGTTGATTGGCTCGCAGACTAAAATTGTCCCGCAATGCCCGGCGATGGACTGGCGTCCCGTCGTCGGGTGTATTCCTGCCTTACGCCCTGTGTTTCCGGGATAGGCTCCGGCTCACCGTGACCCTATATAGGATTAAGTGGTTTCAGATAATGAGATGAGATGAGAAGTTTGGATATGGAACTCAATGCATATTTCAAAGTTACATAATAAAATCTTGAAGGTATCTTGGACAAGTCACACCTCAATTGAAAAATTGTTGTCAAGAACGGGATGTAGAAAGGTGTTGAATGACATGAAAACGAAAAAGTCGACGTTTCTCAGGCATATTATGAGGAAAGAGGAAATTTGAAATCTGTATATATATGTGTCTGGTGTCAAGTCTCGTGCTGTGCCAGGGCAAGTGCATCGCGGCGACCATGCCAGGCTGAGCAGGCGGGGTTCGGGTCGCCTAGGGTAACAAGGGAGGTCAGGTGAGGACGACTTGTTAGTGTGAATACATCACGTAGTCTAAAAGCACGGGAACGATAGAGTGGACGTGACGGAATGGATTGGGTGTGGTATGACGTGACGAGGTGACGTCTGGGGAGATATAAAGGTTGAGGTGCAGAAGCGCAACAAAAGGTTCCCATGGGGAAATGGTCAGGAACCCATGTCAGAATGTAGCTCAGGATTGAGTGGTTAGAGCACAAAGCGCGAGAGGGAAGACTAAAGTGTGTGGTGTTATGCGGTCGTTATGGTGTTGTGTTATGTTAGGGTTTAATAAAGCATCGGAAACTAAGAAGCCTCTGGTCTGCTCGCTGATAGAATGCTGGCGTGTATTGTGTCGCTGCTGGTCTCAAGCAGCCCCGCCACGTGGTCTCCTGCATGCGTCGGAACCCGATACACTGATGGTGGGACGAGTTCGACTCCTGGAGAGGTGTCTCTGTCAGGTATAACAACTGGAAATTTTTAAGGAAAGAGAGATTGTGGACATCAGAGATTGTCTTATGTTAACAGTCTCTCGAGATGGATGAACATATTAACAATGGACATGCTTAGAAGTTCAAGAGCCGAGATTTGTGGAAGACCATTTTCACCAACGTCCTGTAGGATATGGTACCTAGAAGAAGAAGACATAATAATAACATGATTTATGACGCACACAAATTGCACACATGGTTATGGACAAATCACGGACTCAGAGGCTCAAAGAAACCGCAGAGAGGCAGGGTGGGAATGTAGCCACGCAGCCAGCCAGCACCAACATTTGCCAGACATTGCGTCGTATATATTTTGCTGTAATCTACCAATTCATTATTTTTTTCAACTCGTGGGAGGAAACCAGACAACACGGAGGAAACCCACACAGAACAGGGAAGAACACGCACAGAAATTCTCTGGAGGCGAGAATCGAAAAGCCTCACGCAGAACTTTCTTTCTGCGAGACAAAAGGTCACCATTGCACCAACCTGCCAAATAAGGGTCACAAAAATGCACTGATGACAACTGCTACCTCAGAGCATTCCTCCAAAAGAATTGTTCCATGATTATTACAAATCAAGTCCAATCCAAGCCAAACTAAATCAGGAAGTGCTTGGTACAGTCAATCTCTTGGCTCAAAGTTTCATGACCTCAAGCCTATGTGAGCCTAATACATTGTCATTTGCACCCCCCTCCCCCACATCAAACATTTAAAATATGCCTTCACAGTCATGGGCGTTGCTTAACCATACTTCACCACGTTGGTCAGACTGGGTTGGTGAAGGCGGTGCCTACGATTGAGTCATCTCTCCCTACTTATGCTAGCTCTAGCCAGAAATCATGGTTTGTCACGCTAGTTTGAAGTTATTGGTCTTGGGAACAAGGTATTCGTTTCCACTACCTCCCTCACAAAGGTGTTCTGAGTTTGAGCTCATAGCAACAAGTTTCTATAACGTCCATGTATAGTAAGGCTGGATTCTGTCCTGGTGTAACACCGAACTTGCAGTCCAAAGGTCGCTCTTCAGTCTCCCGTAGTAGATTTTGAAACCATAGGTAGGTTTCTCAAAGCTCGTCTCTGCAACTCAACCAAGCACTCTAAACTGGCACCCCACAATAGTCAATAGACACGTCGCATGTGGTAGAGTAAAATGTGATACTATAACTTTTTCGTGACATCTGGCACGTATGGAAGATTTGGCCGAATTATACTTGAGGGAGCTCAACAGCTTCCTCTATGGAGGCCTTTCCAAAAACAATGGCACGAGCAAACAATTGCAGGACAGCACCTTCCTTCACTCTTGCCTGCAAAACGGATAAAGGTGTATGCAACTGGCCAAAAAAGGCACATTTCTGGATCCTTAATTTAAGTGTGTCCCTCGCTGACCATTTACAGCCTGTGACTTTCAACAGAGTATTGACATGCTCTTTTTAGGTGGCAGACAGTCAATCACATGCAAGTACGTCATCACATGGTTTTTTTCTTAGCCTCAAATGCATTGTGGAATAAGATGTGATATTAGTTTTTCTGTTGTCGTGCCATTGATTCTCTGAGAAACCTCATTTGCCCATAAATACTTACAAATGGATGGATATAAGGTACTATCTTAGGGACACAATATGAAGATGTATGAAGCACATTTCTTTATTGTAGAATGAATGTAGAAAAAATATTTGAATAAAATGGTTTTGGAATATCAACATTCCTGGGCAGAAGAAAAACCTATTTATTCTATTTTGCTGTGAACACTACTGTAAGTGTAATGACTTGTGATTTTCTGCATGAGTTTCTTCAAACAATATTTAAATGGTGAGACAGTTACAAGTTTATTGGTATTCAGTTGGGCATGACAGTGTCCAGATATAACTCTTAACATGACCACCACAACAGTAATTGATTACAAGCAGTCCATACGCTCTGCAGAACAAGGGTCAATTGTCATCGCCTTCAATTTTCAAATCTTCTGTTGCCGCTATAATTCAATGTTAATAGCAATGGTAGTGAAGCGTTTTCAATTTGTTCTCTAGCTCTAACACCACTAGTGTTAGAATCACAGAAGTTTTATTCCAAACACATGTGTTTAATCATAAATATTAGCCCATGAATCGAGTAGATATGAGATGATGTTCCCTCAGAAGGCAGAATGATAAAACTGGTGAATTGTTAGATTGCAGGATCATGAACAGTGGCGTGAATCGTGGAGACATTCATCCAGCAGTGGATAGACCACGGCCGATAACAGCGATTGCATATTTAGAGCAAAAATTGACATTACGACATTCCTGCAATATTCTTGACGTAGCACACAGAGCCAGGAGAACAATTTCAATATTCAACTGGACAGCACAAGGAAATTATTTGAATTGCTGATCCTGAAAAGCTATCCAGATCATATTCAGGCACTCTTATGACCTCTGGAGATGGAATGAACAATATATATATGTGTCTGTGTAACTCAATGATTCAAGTACCACTGCAGCACAGCGAAGAATACACTGCATGCCGTATAAATGATACTTCATACAGATTTCCTTACACTCTGCGGTACATGTACACGCGGACACGCACAATATGTGAAAAAGCCAGTTGTGCTCGAGTTTCATCGTGAATACATACAAAAAAACGAATTGCTAGCGGGAGAATGTTGTGCCATTGCAGCTTAGCCTAAGAATATTGCCACAGCTCCCATCCCACTTGGCTTTAACTGACTGGCACGTGTGTGTTTTCCGGGTTCTAGGAGTGAACACTTTGTGTGATTTGGGGGAGAATAGCGTGACTATGGACTGGAGATGGAATGTATTACCCGGGTACAACAGCTTTCTAAGGCTGGCCTGGGGTAAGGAAAAGAGCAGGCATTCTTTAAAATCCTCCTGGGCAATCCAGCTCAGAGATGGCTTCATAAATCATGAGCTGGAAGGTTGTAGTGATGATATACTGTACATGCTTGCTGTTTCCATGAAATTACACATTGTTGTCAGTGCAAAACTATTCTTTGTGCTGAATTTCTGAGTTCAAACTTAGTGCCAATTACCAATAACAAATAGAACCATTGTTATATTTACATACATGTTCAGACTCAAGGCAACGCTTTAATTGCAATATTTTATTATTTTCGCTAAAGCGAGGAGTCTAATGGATTGAACAGCATGTAATAAAAACAAGGCCGTTCCAAACGTTACAAAGTACCTTGCAGCTCCATATGGCAGGATTCTGATAAAGGGATTATGCATGATGTTGGTATACTTGTTGGTGTTGGTAATTCTAGTCGAAGATTTATTTTCTCGTTTTAATGATACACATTCAATCCACAGTTATATTATCGGTACATAAAAATAATCCTTTCTGGTTAATCCAAAATGGAAAGAGCTAAGCATTCAATCCAAGATGAAAAAAGAAACACGCATGCATACGCAGAGTCCTCCTGGGCTCAGTCAGCAAGCCACACCGAACAACGCATTCTCAAAGTTGTGCCGACAACGTACACCTTGTCGTGGATAACTATTTCGATTTAAAAAAGCATTCACAGCGGCCCAGTTGATAACCTTGAGGCTTTAACAGACGAGATACGTTATTCCAAGGATTTGCACGAAGTGTGTGATAAAATTGGCAAACTGAATGTACAATTTTGTATTTGTCCATACAGGACAAACCTCCGCCTCTTCCATGCAACAGCCCTCCCCATTAACGTTGCAGTTGAGAGACCTTGCAATAAAGACATTGTGAAGAAAAAAATCACTGCATTCCAGCCATGAACCATTTACACAACTATTCATAAGCAGTTCTATACCTCCTTTATGACTGATTACATTTTCAGCTCATCTCATTTTTGAAGGTCTTCGGAAATTAAATGTAGATCCACATCTCTTACAAGAGTCATGCCCACAAACTGCACAATCTGCATTTAAAACTTCGAAATTGACTGTGAAGAACCGTATAGAGTAAAATTGATTTTACACTTATAAACGCTGACAGATTTTTGAAAAATGTGTTTCAATCAAGCTGCTGTCACAGCTTGCTCACAAGAAGCAACTAAGCATTATTTACCATTTAGTAGAAGCCCATATCCAGGGCGACTTAAATGAACACGTTATAACATTCACGTGTTTTAAATTTTATGCCATATTATAAATAAGAAAATAAACACTAAATAAATAGTGCTTGTTGCTATGGTGTAATAGTGAATGCAGCTTTAGATATCTGTAGAACAAATGTGCCTTTAAATATTTTGGAATTCTATCGGTGAAGCCGTGGCCCTTATTTATAATGGATTACCATTCCACCACGATGGAGCCAGGAAAGCAAAGCAGCGAGGCTTTGCACCCGGGGAAGTAGTAACGGGGTTTGACTAGTCGTGCGAAGTTTGTGGAGCATAGAGAACGTGATGGGGTGTAGGGGGAGATGATGGAGCAGAGATAGGAAGGGGTGTAGGGGGAGATAATGGAGCAGAGATAAGACGGCGCAGAGAGATAAAATCAGCGAATGGCAAAAAACACATTTTTTTATGTAATGCGAGTGGACACGGGCAGCTGGTGAATGAAGTGAAGCAGATGAGTTGTGTAGTGCCAATCCTCGCGCCATACCAGGCTAGGTGCATCTCGATGCTGGTGGTGTGGAGGCAGGCCATTCGCCAGGCCACGGCAATTTGATTGGGCAGGGCACGGGTCAGTGCTGATTGGCTGAGCGACATGGGGTAACCGAAGCCTAAGGGCAAAGCGTGGTGTGATTGGGTGACGTGGGTCAGGAGAGCGGAGAATGTATGGGGGCTATATAAGGGGATGTGTGGAAGCGAAGGGAGAGAGTCGCATGGGGAGCTGTCGGCCGTGCAGTTGTGATGTAGGAAAGGCGAATCGTAAGTGCGCGAAGCGCGGAGTTGTATCGTGTTAAGTTGTGTTGTTATTAAGTTGTTAGTATGTTAGTGTTAATAAAGTACTGGAACGAGAGAAGTCTCCCGTCCTCTCACTGGAGTGGCTGCTGTGTATGGTGGAGAGATAAGATTGCGTTGCCACTGTTCCACGCGTGTCGCTGGGACCACGAGGAAATGCCAGCGGGTGGGCCGACTGGTGGTGAGGGAGCCGGCCCGTTGGTGTGCCCTCACAGTTGAATTAGAAAAGCAAGGTAGAGAATAGATCAGGCAAGCAGCAGAATTTTGAATGCGATAAAGGGGGTGAATGGTGCACGCAGGAAGACCGAATGGGAGGGTGTTTCAGTAGTCAAGGTAGGACAGTACCAAGGCATGGACCAAAAGGTGAGTGAATTCATTCATTATCAATACCCGCTTAAGCCTGTGCAGGGTTGCAGGGGGCTGGAGCCTATCCTGGCTAACAGAGGATGCAAGGCAGGGGAATACGCAGGATGTGACGGCGGTACATCGCAGGACACACTTTTTGGGGCAATGTGCTCAGCAGGCCAATTAAACTTGGCAACAGTGTGTCCTTAGACGGTGGGAGGAAATTGGAGTACCTGACCCAAACCCACACGGGCACGAATACAACACTCAAACCTCCATGCAGAAAGGCACCCGAGCCGAAAATCGAACGTGGGAGTTCTTGCTGTGAGGCGACAGTGGTTCCCACTGCACCACCATGCTGCCCCTATTGCCTAATCTTATTGGCCTATTGACTAAATTGTTACTTTAATTCGAAGGCTTTCGTGACCAATATTATCAATGAAATCCATTTTTTGGGTCAGGTCACGTAAAAAATTATAGATTATAAAATAGTGTCGTTTAACCCTCCACTACCCGATACGGCCAATCAGCAAGGGGTTGTCACGTTGAACAGAAGACGCGCCAATTCCTTTACTATCTCAGCACACCGGTATGTTGAAAAGGGACCCCACAATATTTTACAAAAAATGTATTGTACATTGACGTTTCGCTGACAACAACGTTCAGCATCATCAGGCACCTGCGCCAACAACTGGTCGGGCAGATCACATGGCCCGCAAACCGCTTCCGGGTCGGTTTATATAGGGGTTGTGATGTCACCACCCACGTGATCAGGCGCCCCGCGGTTTGCGGGCCATTAGATCTGCTCGTCCAGTTGCTGGCACGGGTGCCTGATGATGCTGAACGTTGTTGTCAGCGAAACGTCAATGTACAATACATTTTTTGTAAAATATTGTGGGGTCGCTTTTCAACACACCGGTGTGCTGAGATAGTAAAGGAATTGGCGCGTCTTCTGTTCAACGTGACAACCCCTTGCTGATTGGCCGTGTCGGGTGGTGGAGGGTTAAACGACACTATTTTATAATCTATAACTTTTTACGTGACCTGACCCAAAAAAAAAATGGATTTCATTGACTAAATTGTGCCCGTTGACCTGCGATGGACTGGCATTATATCCTGGGTATAATCTTACCTTGCGCTCTTTGTTTGTTTAACACTTCCCGTTGGACAACAGTTGAAATGAGCCACATAGATTCACATTTCTAACTTAAATTTAAAAACTGAGGTTCATGGTTGAAATAACAGGCTGCCCTGATTAATTCTGCACACGTATTGATCGTGAAAAAAATACAAGCAATCTGCTTCACAGTGGATGTTAAAGATACAGCACTGGATAAATCACCTGCTGCTACCAATTATGATCCCATACAAAATCCACATCTTCAAATCGTATCTCAAGACTCACTTGTTCGGTCACATTATCAGTCCTCTGGCTAGGACTGATAATGCGGCTCACTGTAGTCATGTCGGGATGATGGCTCAATGCCGACCTGCGTCTGCTTAGAAACATTTATTCTTTCCCTCGTTTCATGAACAATTATTTTTATCACTTATTTTATGTAATGATGTAGGTTTTCACGGCTCGATGCATGATGATTGCTTCGAAAAGCTGCTTTCTCGGGACAGCCGCGTCGATCGCTCCCTCTCCTCTCCTCGCGACTTTTCGATTCACACGTTAAAGGCATCCTCAAGCGCAGTGTGTGTGTGCAGTGCCTGTTGCTCCTTCATATATGTGGATACTATGTATGTGTCAAGTCTTCTTTTTGTTGTGTGAGGTCTACATCTGAATCACATTAACATGAATCTCCTTATCTTATTCACACCCCGGAACTGCGATAACCCCCTCCCTGCTTTGTCTGTGGCTGGTCCCCTAATTTGCATCTCATGAAATAAACCTCTCATATACCTAGGCGATCCCCTTCTGATGTCCACACCCAAGAGTTCTATATCTGTGCATTACTGACTTCAATAACTGGCCTCCAGGATTGGCTGAACTTTATAGTAATTTCTTGTTTTCGGTTCATGATCCTTTTAGTCTTATGAATCTCAGTTGCTTCACGAATTAATCGTGGACCTTTATGGAGGATGGCTGCTAGTATTCGTATTTTATCAAAATCGATTCTATGTTGTTTATCTACACTATGTGCTGCTGTTGCTGATTTATCCGTGTGCATGCGGAGTCTCACCATCACCCGTAACAGAAACAGGGAATACTGCACACCTTAGCCCACCAGTCAAAAACAATTTCAGACAAACAACATCTAATGACGATCGATGATCTCCGGAATGGTAAGGCTGCAGGCGTGGATGAGATTCGTCCGGAGATATTGAAATACTGGAGAGTGTTAGGGTGTCGTGGTTAGCGCGCCTCTTCAGTGTTGCATGGAAAATGGGTTCCGTACCTCTGGATTGGCAAACTGGGGTGGTGGTCCCTATGTTTAAGAAAGGGGACTAAAGAGTGTGCTCCAACTACAGAGGGATCACACTCCTTAGCATCCCAGGTAAAGCCTATGCCAGGGTTCTGGAGGCTTCGACCATTAGTCGAACTACAGATTTAGGAGGAACAATGTGGTTTCCATCCTGGCCGTGGAACATGGACCAGCTTTTTGCCCTCTCACAGATAATTGAGAGGACATGGGAGTTTGCTAACCCAGTCTACATTTGTTTTGTAGATCTGGAGAAAGCCTATGACCATGTGCCCCGTGATTTACTGTGGAAGGTGTTGCTGGAGTATGGGGTGCCAGTATCTCTTTTGAGAGCAATCCAGTCTCTCTATTCCAAGAACGAGAGCTATGTCCGTATACTTGGCGTGAAGTCCAAACCTTTCAATGTAGCCGTTTGTCTCCACCAAGGGTGTGTCTTGTCTCCGCTCCTATTCGTGATTTTCATGGACAGGATCTCAAGGTGCAGCCGGGGTATGGAGAGTGTCCAGGTGGCATAGCTGCCGTTAGCAGATGACGTTGTTCTTCTCATCTCATCGGATTGTGACCTCTGACAGGCACTCGAGCGTTTCGCGGCTGAGTGTGAAGTGGCTGGGATGAGAGTCAGCACCTCCCAATCTGTGGCCATGGTCTTGTCACGGAAAAGAGTGGGTTGCATATTCAGGTGAGGGGAGAGCAGTTGCCCTTAGTGGAGGAGTTTAAATATCTTGGGGTCTTGTTCACGAGTTATGGTAAGCAGGAACATGAGGTTGGCCAGCAGATTGCAGCAGCGTCTGCAGTGATGCTGGCACTGTACCGGTCCGTGGTAATGAAGTGGGAGCTTGGTCCTAGGACAAAGCTCTCGGTTTAGAGGTCAGTGTATGTCCCTATCCTCACCTATGGTCATGAACTTTGGGTAATGATCGAAAGAACGAAATCGCGGATATAAGCGGCAGAAATAAGATTTCTCCGTAGGGTTGCTGGGCTCACTCTCCATGACAAGGTGAGGAGCACAGAAATCCGCAAGTCAGTTGAGGTGGTTCAGACATCTGGTAAGGATGCCCCCTAGAAGGCTCCCCCGGGAAGTCTACCAGGCACGGCCCACTGGGCAGAGACCCATAGACCGACCCAGGACACGCTGGAGGGTTTACATCCTTCGGCAGGCCTGGAAACGCCTGGGAATCCCCCAGGAAGAGCTGGAATGCATTGTTGAGGAAAGGGATGTCTGGTCCACTCTCCTTGGACTGCTGCCTTCGCGACTCTAACCTGGACAATCAGTGTAGAAAATGGATGGATGGATGGATATTTGATTTTCAGTTGAACTGTCGAGATGTTGTTATTCTCTCTCCACAGCTTAGATTTGTAACAAAACCAACCCAAAAAACGTTATTGTTGCTAATTTGCTGTTCCTATTTCGTTGCTGACATGCCGTTCTTGCCACAGCTCTGTGCAGCGCTTTGTAACCCTCGCGTAAAAAGCACTCTAGAAGTGCAATTATTATTATAACGTGTGAAAAAACGTTTCAAAGGACCGCAATAGGAACACAACATGAATCCCTTTTATATATATAAAGTTTGTACGGAAATATCATTTTCACACGAATTCTGTTGTGGGCTGTTGTGAATTGTAAATATTTATGTACTTTATTCCCTTCGTTTTCACTTAATTACCGAATGTCCCTAGATCACGTACACATATTATACTGCTCAAAATTAATTTATTTTAATGCAGAGGAAATTTTTTACGGATATCGAATAAAGTAAAGAATACAAATGAACACAATCTCTGCAGTGGCAACATTTCCATTAATTTAAATTCGTTCAGACTTGACCTCTCACAATAGTAATGCGTTGTTTTATAATTGGTTGTGTTGGTATTTCCATATGTTCATGAAAGCTGTGATGACATTTCAGAGATATTAACAGGCTTGGCTGCAAAAAACTTAGCAACAAAAATAATACGCATAGAAAAGACAAAGTACATATTTTACCATTCAGAAGAAATGTTTAGTTTTAGGCATGTGTAAAAATTCTGTTTGATAGGAGTTCATAATTTCTTTGATTAGCAGCAGCGGTGAATAATCAATTTTATTGTAAAATTTTCTTTGAAAAAATCACATTTTCCCTCTCCTCCCATAGCAATCAAATTTCTTTTCAATACAAATGTTAAACATCACCCTGTATCAATCTATTTACAATGCACACGGCAGTCATGCATTAAAGCAAGAAAGCAAATGGTCCATTGAGGGTATTTAGCAGTTTTCTGTCTGGTAAACTGCCTATAAATCAATGCCAGCCACAGACATCGGCAGAACTAGTTTTCATTAACATCCTATGCATACAGACTACAAATTATTACAAGCTAGTTGAAATGCCATGCCATTGTCAGAAAGAATTGTGATTGTACTCCATTAACCGTTCACATTTAAGTCATTGCATCCAGCAATGATATTTAATTATAGGGAAATGTATTTTCTTCAATTAATATGTAGTCATACGTTTTGAAGGTTTTGTTAGGCTTAGGATTCAGATGAACTGTAACGTTAACAATCCCACCTCTCGTTTGGCATGTTAGAATGTTCTGAGTGAAAAAAATCTGTTGGTGAAATTGCAGAAAAAATTGTAAAATATTCTAAAGGTCAGCAGATTCATTTTTATCATTACCTTTTGAAATGATTCTGAGATTCTATCACTTGGGATACATCGATTTCTGAATAAAAAGGAGAGGTTAATTGCAGGGATGTGTAAATGGTAAACCCATCAAGCTAATTAGCTCCCTCGTGAACAAACACAAAGAAATGCACTGCATATTAGATTAATCTGATGCTGGCCGTTATCATGATATATGGTGCTTGGTATCCTTTTGAGGGAATGTTAAGGCAGTTGACCGATCTGTTTTAGGCACCGAAGCTCTTGAGACGCCACTCACAAGAGTCGAGTCAAAGCGATTTCCTGCTTAAAATGAGCATTCATGCAGCTGTCATCCTCTGTTTACTGCTTCGATCCCAGGGCGCAAATACCATTTTTTGGGAGGGCTAGGGGGTAAGTCTATCCAAAGAATTACCATTTTACTTCCCTACAATGGTACTGATTTAATCAATCCCAAAACGATGCTGGGTTAAGTTACAGCCAAACAGGATTTGAATCCTCAAACTTGTTTCAGGACTCAGTCAGAGCACGCATGAAGATGTCTCGAATGTGGGAGTCAAAACGTCATGAAGGAGAGTGGATGAGCGCTCGACACGGTTATCCCGTGAAAAAAGCTCTGCTAGATAAACATCAATTTATTATATAAAGCTATTATTACTGTATGCGAAACAGCTACCTCACTGCTGAGCTACCCCGCTAGATCATCACACGAGTCGGAGACGTCATGCCAGTAGCCAATGCAACCGCTTATTGTTACTTTTTACCTCAAGTCAACGTGGTCCTGATGCGCAGTCGGTGTGTAGGCCACCCAACTGTATGGCATACATAATTACGCAAGGAAAATAAGTTACATTAACAAGCAGCAGATGCAGGATTTACCATGATTTATATAATATTAAAGTGGACAAATCTTGCTTTTTTGAAATAACACAATCCTAAACTTTAAAATGTAAAACGATTTAACTAATTCTACGGTTGAATTTTTAAAATGCAAAATGAAATGCACCTAATTAATCTCCGATTGTACAGTATTTCTATATTTCGATCGACTTTTATTCACTGAGTTCAACCCTTCAAATCAAAACAAGCTGGCAAGCCAACCCATTGACAGAGCCTTTATTTAATGTAGAAAAAAGATGAAATTTTTTTATTTACCAGTATCTTTTTCAGGGCAGCACAGTGGCGCAGTGAGTAGCGATGTCACCTTACAGCAAGACCGGCCTAGATTCGATTCCCGGCTCGTGTGCCTTTCTGTTGGGAGTTTGCGTGTTCTCACCGTGTTTGCGTCGGTTTTTCTTCCACCCTCCAAAGACATGCTGTTGCCTAGCTTAACTGACCTGTTAAGTATATTGTACCAAAAAGTGTGCCCTGCGATGTAGTCATAGAGTGCTTTTCACCCGAGTCGCAAATCATTGCACAGAGCTGTAGAGAGAACGGCATGTTAACGACATATGAACGGCATAGCAACAATAACATCTTATTTTAGCGTCACATCCTGGGTATTCCCCCACCTTGTCGGCCAGGATAGACTCTGCCCCCCGCCTCCCGTGACCCTGTACAGGACTAAGCGGGTATTGATAATGAATGAATGAGTATAATTTTTCATTTTGAAAAAGCTGTCTTTGGCATCCCTATCCTCTATTTTATTTCATGATCACATTTACCACCTGATATTATCCAGCTTTCTAGATAGTTGAATTTATTAACCTTTCTTACATTTTCATGACCTATTTTGATGTTGCATGTCGGTACACTTTTCTTCTTTGCAAAAACCATGCATAGTTTTTTTTTCCAAAATTGATATTGAAACCCTTGTCCTCACGTTTACTAAGAATCTTATACGGAATTTCTTGCAGCTTCCCCTCTTAATCCGATAAGAAAAACTACGTTATCCACATAATGTAGGTTATTCATATTCTGTTCACCTATAATCAACGTTGCAAATCTTCAATTTCTCTCAAGTTGTTCTTACTGTGCAAGTTAAACAAATCTGGTGAAAATAAATAGCCTTGCCTCACACCTCTTTTAATTTGTATGAAATCACTTCGTTAATTTTCGATATTTACTATGTAATGATGTAGGTTTTCACGGCTCGATGCATGATGATTGCTTCGAAAAGCTGCTCTCTCAGGACAGCCGCGTCGATGGCTCTCTCTCCTCTCCTCGTGACGTTTCGCCTCACACGTTGGAGGCATCCTCAGGCGAAACGTCGCGAGGAGAGGAGAGAGAGCCATCGACGCGGCTGATATTTACTATTGCATTTTGGTCCAAGTATATTTTCCTTAAAATGTTTGATCTTTACAATCAATGTCGAGATCATGGATCATTTTCATTAATTCCTCGTGTATTGTACTATCAAATGCTTTATTAGAGTTAATGAAACACAAGTAGAGGTCTTTCTTCATTTGAATTCCACTTTGTCAAAGTATTCGGATGATGAAAATGACATTTCTTGTACCTCGATATTCAACAAAACAACGTTGAATCTTTGCAACCTATGGTTTTATTCTGCTGCTGGCCCTGAGCATCAACACTTTTAATTGGATCTTTGTTACATGGCTCATAACACTAATGGTTCTATGGAGTACAATAAAGATCCCTTTACCGAGATCCTCAGGTATCTCTCTCCACTGTCAAAAATCTCGTGGACAATGTCAATTTTTCCAAGCTAGTCTTCCAAAGATATTATTTGTTCTACTGCTATTTTATTTACTCCCTTAGCTTTGTTGTTGTTCATTGTATTAATAACTGCTCTTACTTATGACTAAAGGATGTTCAATGCATCCATCCGTTTTTTATTGACGGGTTTTCTTCTCAGGTGTCGTGAAATAAATCTTCAATATATGCTATTTCTTCGAAACATGTTTTAGCTTTTATGCATCCACCAGCAATTCACCCTCCTTTACCTGTGATGTCTTTGATGTTCATATGCAATGACGTCTTTGTCCTTTTTCTTTGCTATTCATGTGCATTGTTCATTAACCATTTTTATTTTGATTTCTTGTATAATGATAGAAAATTTATTATGCAGTATCCAATTCTATTATACAGTGGTTTTTAATATTTTTCTACCTTCTAGTAAATCCAGGATCTCCTCTATTATCAATTTCTGTTTCCTTTGGTGTGCTTTTACTGGTATTACCTCCTTAGCTGTTCTAACCAATATTTCTTTAAACATTTGCCAGTTCGACATATTTCCTTCCATTTCAAGTTCTCGAAATCGCTCTTTATCTGAAGTTGTGTATCCTCCTCTAATCAGGTCGATTTCCATTAGAACATTATAAATTAGCTTATTTGCAGTTTTTGGTTGCTGAACTTTTTTGAGCCTTATCTTAATGGTGCAAACGGCAGGTACATGGTCCCTTTCACAATCAGCTCCTGGGTCCGATTTTGATTATTGAATTGCTTTGATTTGATTTCTACACCCTGAATACGCCCGATCTCGTCCGATCTCGGAAGCTAAGCAGGGTCGAGCCTGGTTAGTACTTGGATGGGAGACCGCCTGGGAATACCAGGTGTTGTAGGCTTCCCGGCGATGGACTGGCGTCCCATCGTCGGTATATCCTTGCCTTGCGCCCTGTGTCTGCCGGGATAGGCTCCGGCTTCACCGTGACCCTGTATAGGACTAAGCGGTTTCAGACAATGAGATGAGATGAGATTTCTACATTTATTTTCAGGGCTTTTCCAAGTGTACCTTTATCTAATTGTGCTCAAACCATGTGTTCATATTAACTTGAGCATTTTCAACACACCAATTTATCCATTTCTCTTGTCTCTCATTTTTCTCCCCAAGCCCATGAGATCCAACAACATTATATACTCGCTCACTTCCAACTTTTGCATTCAGATAACCCACCACTGTCATTACTTCTTTTGACTTGCTATGCTTTTTTTGCTCTATCCAGATCTTCATAGAAATACTCCATATCTGCACGTTCATTTTTTGTTATCGGTACATAAGTACATAAACGTTCATCACTAAAATATTGAATGGTTTAGCATTTGATGATTGCTTCAAAAACCTGCTCTCTTGGGAGAGCCGCTCCCTCCCTTTCCATCGCGACGTTTCACCTCACACGTTAAAGGCATCCTGAGGCGCCTACATCACTACATCGGTTTAGCATTCATTTCCACCAGCGTGACCATCAGATATTGCCCAAAACCCATGTAAACAGTTTAAGATTATGAATCTAATATTAAGCTCACACCTCTTTAGTGCCTCTGACCTGAAAAATAACCTTCACACCTACTGAAACAATCGTTCTCTCATCCTTTCAATGCGTTTTATAAATACATAGAATATTGATGTTAGTTTATTGATTTTCTGCTTTACATTATCCAAATTCTCGATTTGATTAAGAGTTCCAACGATCCAACTTGAAATTCTAAGTTGTGCTTTTGGGTGTGAACGGTCGCAGGATGATGGTCCAGTCACCTGTCACACGTGACTATCTCTTCCGGGTGAGATGTACACACGATATATAGTGAGAATCCCCTTCACGCTGTTGTGGTTATAGATTTATTTTTGACCATTGTTTTTTTCTTGGCAAAATTATGCAGTAGTTTAGCACTTTTTTCTGCAGGTTGCAGTTCTTCGAAAACTAAAGCAGGCCTCCTCAGCCATTTTCCCGTAGCACTGGGCATCCACCAGACATGATGATCCACCATCCTGTGCCTTCACTAGTTTTAACCGTAACTCTAGTCAGAGAGGCTAATGGGTGCTATGCCTTGCACACGCGCAACCCAGAGGCCACAGTAACCGGAGGGTACCTGTCTCATTAATACCGACAGTTGTGACTGTCTTACCGTGGCATGTAGTTTAACGTTTATACTCAGGATACACACAAACAAAAATACAAATTTCCTTGTATGACCATAGAGACTGTTGGTGCATGTGCTATTAAAGTCAGCATTTTGCACGAGGTGGTGGTGCGGCCAATAACACACCCAGTTACTTTTATATCACCAGCCAAGTGCACCCAGTGCAAGAAAGGGCATGTCTGATGTCTCGTTTATCTGTAACAGCTGTAGTGGTTCCTGCCGTTCCAGGATCACATGATCACCAGTGGAAGATCAAGAGTAAGACTTAGGGTCATTGTTGCAATTCATTACAGCGACGACTCAGTCCATATAGCATCAGATATCGATATTAGGAAAATTTATATTGATCCTGATAATAATAATAATTGCACTTAGAGCACTCTTCACCCGAGGGTCCCAAAGCGCTGCACAGAGCTGTGGAGAGAATGGCGTGCCAACAACAGTGGCACAAGAATGGAAAATCAGGAACAAAAAAAAAATTGGGTTTTTTCTAATATACACATCGCTGCAGAACAAAAAGTAAAATATGATTAGACTTGCGGCACCACGACTCGGACCGCGGACTCGTGACGGCTCGACGCTAACACCATGGCGAGGATCGGCGTTCACTCCGCGATCGTTCAGCCAGCGAGCAGAGACTTCTTGACTTTTGATGCTTTATTGAACAGAGCGCGACGCTGGCCCGGGGCGTGACAAAACAGCGAGCAGCAGACTACATCCTAGCTCACTGATGACTGACTGACGACCCCTCCGTCTGACCGACTGACGACTGATGACTCCTCCTTACACTCCCAACCCGTCCTTCTTTATATCCCCGTGCCGCCCCCTCTCGCACCTTCCAGATGACATCACCCGTAGTCACGAGTCACAATGAGTCATGCACCACGGGTTCGCTATCACGGGATTATGAGTAAATAAGATAAGTCATTCACTTGTCTCGTAATTCCTCATGACTATCGATCACGGGATCACACGAGCCAACAACAGGAAGCTGACGCACAGTCCGCTCGCACCCCTCCCCCACGTGGCGC
>JAZEWT010000006.1:12544822-12560335 GCA_036362905.1 Mordacia mordax
CCCCCCGTGCCCCCCAGAAAGCTCTAACCCCACAGTTTCCCCCCCTGGGCATTAGGCCCGTCCTCGGGCCACAACTGCCCGCCAGCAATCACCTCCAAGCAAAAAAGAAAGCCCCCCCCCTCACACACACACACACAGCGCGCTAACGTCTGCGCCATCCCTCCCCGCGGCCGCGGCGCCAATCACTGCGCTACCGCTGTCCACAGCGCCACTGCGCTATCCCACAGCCATGGCGTGAACCACTGCACCACCCGCTATCCGCGGCTCCTGCGCTATTGCTGCGCCACCGGTATCCACCACGCCACTGTGCTATCCCGCGGCTATGGTGCGAACCACTGCGCCACCCGCTATCCGCGGCTACGGCACTACCGCTGCACCACCGCTATCCCCCCCGCGGCTATGGCGTGAACCACTGCGCCACCGGCTATCCGCACTCACTTCCCTTGGGGTATGACGAGCCGGGCGACCCAAGCGGCCCCCTGCCCCGGTTCCAGCGCCGACGGGCGCCACCACATTGGCAGCCCCACATCGGCGCAGCTCCACCACGGCTACCGTGCTAATCACTGCGCCACCGCTCCCCACTCACTACACACACAGTGCGCTAACCGCTGCGCCACGGCTCCCCACCCACTACACACACAGTGCGCTAGCCGCTGCGCCACAGCTCCCCACCCACTACACACACAGTGCGCTAGCCGCTGCGCCACCGCTCCCCACTCACTACACACACAGTGCGCTAACCGCTGCACCACTGCTCCCTACTCACTACACACACAGTGCGCTAACCGCTGCACCCCACTCCCCACTCACTTCACACACAGTGCGCTAACCGCTGCACCACCGCTCCCTACTCAGTACACTAACCAGTGTACCATAACTCTCACACACAGCACACTCAACCGCTGCACCACAGCTTACTCACCCACACAGCACACTAACCGGTGTACCATCGCTCACACACACAGCACACACAACCGCTGCACCACAGCTTACTCACCCACACAGCACACTAACCGGTGTACCATCGCTCTAACACACAGCACGCTCAACCGCTGCACCACAGCTTACTCACCCACACAGCACACTAACCGGTGTACCATCGCTCTCACACACACAGCACACTCAACCGCTGCACCGCAGCTTACTCACCCACACAGCACACTAACCGGTGTACCATCGCTCTCACACACACAGCACGCTCAACCGCTGCACCACAGCTTACTCACCCACACAGCACACTAACCGGTGTACCATTGCTCACACACACAGCACACTCAACCGCTGCACCACAGCTTACTCACCCACACAGCACACTAATCGGTGTACCATTGCTCACACACACAGCACACTCAACCGCTGCACCACAGCTTACTCACCCACACAGCACACAAAGCGCTAACTACTGCAGCATTGCTCACTCACATACACAAAGAGCGCTAATCGCTGCAGCATCGCTCACTCACATGCACACAGAACGCTAACCGCTGCAGCATCGCTCACTCACATACACACAGAGCGCTAACCGCTATGGCATTGCTCACTCACATACACACACTGACACAGACACCAACCGCTGTACAACGCAGGCCCGCCAAGCAATGCCGCAGCTTCCACTACCTCCCGCCTTCGCCGTCATCTCCTCCCGGCTTGGGACGAGCCGGGGGGGGTGGCCCATTGCCGACGGGACGCCACCACAATGGCTCCCAGCGGCCTCCAACATCACGCGTGGCTGCTGAACAATGGCAAGTCGGCGCGGCGCGGCCCGGCAAGCCTGCGCGGCGCGGCGTGGCCCGGCAAGCCCACGCGGCGCGGCCCGGCGAACAATGGCGAGCCCCCCATCGCTCCACCGCTCGCCGCCGCTCTCCGTCGCTCGCCACCATCGCCGTCGCTCGCCACCATCGCAGTCGCTCACCACCATCGCCGTCACTCGCCAATCTCCATCCTTCCTCCTACGGCGATTTCCCCCATGGCTCGCTCTCTTGCCGCCACCGCCCCACGACTCCCGAGTCGATCCGCCATTTTGCCGTGGCGATTTCCCTCCTCCGTGGCATTTTCCCTCCTCGGCGGCGATTTTCCTCCTCCGCCCTCGTTTTTGCGGTCACTGCCTCTACCCCCGACCCGCGTCGGCCGCTCCACTGCTAGTCTGCTCCGCTCGCTGGCTCTGCTGCCACCCGTCGCAGTCTGAAGTCGCGGCACCATCCTCCTGCATGAGTCCGCATCCCACTGTCTGACACCAAACTGCGGCACCACGACTCAGACCACGGGCTCGTGACGGCTCGACGCTAACACCATGGCGAGGATCGGCGTTCACTCAGCAGAGACTTCTTGACTTTTGATGCTTTATTGAGCAGAGCGCGATGCCGGCCCGGGGCGTGATGAAACAGCGAGCAGCAGACTACATCCTGGCTCCCTGATGACTGACTGACGACCCCTCCGTCTGACCGACTGACGACTGACGACTCCTCCTTACACTCCCAACCCGCCCTTCTTTATATCCCCGCGCCGCCCCCTCTCACGCCTTCCAGATGACATCACCCATAGTCACGAGTCACAATGAGTCATGCACCACGGATTCGCTATCACGGGATTATGAGTAAATAAGATAAGTCACGGGTCTCGTAATCGCTCATGACTATCAATCACGGGATCACGCGAGCCAACAACAGGAAGCTGACGCACTGTCCGCTCGCGCCCCCCCCCCCACGCGGCGCCCCCCCCGTGCCCCCCAGAAAGCTCTAAACCCACAGACTTTCAACTATAATTTTAAAATACAAAATTATCGGTGTTTATAATACATATATTGGGAAATGGTTTAATGTAAAATTTTCGTATAATAATAGGATTACGAGAGCACTCATCATCCAAGGGTCACAAAGCGCTGCACAGAGCCGCGGAGAGAATGGCACATCGACAACGAGATAAGAACGGCAAGTCAGCAACGTTTTTTTGGAGTATTTTTTTTTACCAAAACCGAGCTGTGGAGATAACGGCACGCCAACAATAATGAATACAACAAAAACGATTGGGACAACCTCGCCTAGACAAGGGAAACTGGGACCCACTTCTGGAGCTAAGCCCGGAAGTGGAGGTCACAAGTGAGCATCTGGTGACTGGGTGACCCATGTCAAGCGGTCGGGCTTAGCCCGGAAAAGTGACGTGGGACCGCTGTCTTGTAGGCCCTAGACGTACAGTCACATCATCAGTGTTTGGTGCAATGCCCTTTGAGCAGCAAAGAGAGGCAGAGTGGGTCTAGGTGTGCAGGACCTTGGAAACGGAAACTGGCTCTTGGAATGTGGAACGTTACCTCTCTGAGGGGTAAGGAACCAGAGCTTGTGCAGAAGGTTGAGAGGTGCCGACTGGACAGAGTTGTGCTCACCTCGACGCACAATGTTGACTCTGGAACCAAACTCCTTGATAGGCGTTGGACTTTCTCCTACACTGGAGTCGCACAGGGGGTGAGGGGGTGGGGATACTCACCAACTGGGTGCAACTCAGTTGCGTTTTTTTTTCTTCCGGTGAATGAAAAGGTTACGTCAATGCGACGTCGGGTCGCAGGGAAGAGGACTCTGACTGCTTCTTGTGCATACATACCAAACAGCAGTTCAGAGTTCTCAACCTTCTTGGAGACAGTGAGTGGTGTACTGCAAAACACTCCACCTCGTGACTTATTCTACTGAGAGATTTCAATGCACACGTGGATAATAATAATTGCACTGCTAGAGTGCTTTTCACCCGGGGGTCACAAAGTACTGCACAGTGCTGTGGAGATAATGGCATATCAGCAACAATAAGATATTTTGATGGAGAAACCTGGAGAGTATGATTGCGAATGGCCTGCCCAATCCGAACATGATCAGTGTTCTATTATTGGATTTGTGCTAGTCATGGACTGTTCATGAAAAAAACGATGTTCAAATATAAAGAGGCTCATGAAAGAACCTGGAACCAGAGTACCTTGGACCAGAGGTCGATAATTGACTTTGTATTTGTCTCATCGGAACTGAGGCCATATGTTTTGGACACTCGAGTGAACAAAAAAGCCAGTTCACCTCATGGTGGTTCACCACGTGGTGAACTGAATCAGATGGATAGGAGCCAGGCAGACCTGGTAAGCCCCCAATCGTGTAGTGAGGATTTGCTGGGAATGATTGGTGGATGACCATGTTCCAGAGCAATTTCAGCTCGCATCTCTGGATGAGTTTCTCTCACATTCCAGGGGAGTCTGAGGACATGGAGTACGAATGGACCCTGTTTAAAGCCTCCTCGTGGAAGTGACTGCTAGGAGTTGTGGCCAGATGGTGGCCGGTGCCTGTTTTAGTGGCAACCTAAGGTGGACGCCAGCAGTGAGGAAAGCTCTCAAGTTGAAAAGGGAGTTCTTCTGGGCTTGGTTGGCACGGGGGACCCCTGATTTGGTAGACAGGTTTCTGCATCCAATGAGGTTCTCAAAAACTATTCGACGGCTCAGGAGAGGAAAGCAGGGCACCACCAAGGATGTTTTCAGCAAGGGCAGGGAGGTACTAACCTCAACTGAGGATATCGTCAGGAGGTGGAACACTTTGAGGAACTCCTAGACCCGACAGACCCACCCTCGGAATAAACGGCAGCGTCGGAGTGTTTTGAGGGGAAACTATCTCGGAAATCACTGAGGTATTCCAGAAGCTACACAGTGGCAAAGTGCCAGCAGTGGATGATTTCCATCCAGAAAGGCTGAATGCCCTGAATATTGTCGGGCTGTCAGAGCTAACTCACCTTTTCAATGTTGTGTGGGTGTCGGGAACAGTACCAGTGGATTGGCAGAGGTGGTGGTTTTCGTTTTCAAAAATGGAGACTGGAGAGTGTGTTCCAACTACCGAGGGATCACACTGTTCAGCCTCCCCTGGATAGCCATTGTGCTACCTAGAAAAGCCGATGTCAGGGTACTGATAATCAAACCTCGGATTCAGGAGGAACAATGCAGATTCCATCCTTGCCGTGGAACAGCGGACCAACTTTTTACACTCTCACAGACTCTTGAGGGCTCATGGGTATTTGCTAAACCAGTCTACACATGTTTTGTGGACTTAAAAAGGCTTATGACCACGTGCCCCGCAAGGTTTTGTCGGAAGTACTGTGGGAGTACGGGGTACTGGGACAGTTACTCTGCGCAATTCGGTCTGTAGGGGTCACTGGTCTCAGCCCCTCTCCTCTGCCAACGCCATCAGGGATGAGCAAAGTGCGGGGAGAGGAGTGGGATGTCTGTCAGTCTGCTGCAACTTCTCCCCTACCGCTCTGGCCCCACGCATTTGGGGACAGAGATGTGGCCCGAAGGGAGGGGATCCTGTAGTGGCAGGACACGGTGAGGCCCCGCTATCCAGTGCCTTTCCACGCTCCATCCATGCCCTAAGTTCTGCCTGCCTAGCAAGACCTGCCCGTGTGCCGATAGGCTCCATTTTGGCCGCGCGATTCAGAACCCGATTGAATCTCTACGCAATGAGCACACCGCTTCGCAGTCACGGTGCGCTAGCCACTGTACGTCTGCGCTTACCACTCTGCACTCACCACGCGGCGCTTCTTGTGCCTGGGCTCACCGCTCCCCACAACACACAGCACGTTAACCACTGCACCACTGCCAACAACAAGCAGTGCACTTGTGGCACCACGACTTGGACCGCGGACTCGTGACGGCCCCGCGGTAACAGCACGGCGAGGATCGGCATTCACTCCACGATCTTTCGTTCAGCCAGCGAGTAGAGACTTCTTGCCTTTTGATGTTTTATTGAACAGAGCGCGACGCAGACCCAGGGCGTGTCGAACATGAGCTGCAGACTACATCCTGACGACCTGATGACTGACTGATGACTCAACTCCCTCCCTGATCGACTCCCTTCCTTATATTCTAATCCCCACCAATCACCACCGTCCTCCCCGTATTCCCTTACGGCGCCTCTCTCAGCACCAATCACCGCTGTCCCCCCAACCTCTCGCACGCTCCCCCCCCAGATGACCTCATGCAAATACCAGCGAGACAATGGGTTATCCAGGAGCTCGGCAACACGGGATTACATAAGTCAACAACACGAGTTCGATGAATCACGGGTCTCGCAATCACACTGTCCGCTCGTAAAACTCTAACTCCACACACAAATGGCTCGGTGCCACCGAGCGCCAAGCTCACCGGCAGTACATTTACCATGCACAGGATGAGTGATGCAGCGAACGTTATTTCCCGCTGCCGTTCGGTCCGTCCCCATCTGCGTCCAAGTCAGTTGTCTTGCCCCTCTCCTAAAAGATGGCGACCACTCCTTCCCCACCTGTCTCCTTGCATCTCTACGACGTGGTGGCTGCCTCCTCATCCCTCCACCGACTCTCCCTACTCTCTCCTTTGTCTCTCTCAGCCCACTCGCTTCCCCTCTAGCCTCCCTGTGTCTCTGTGTTTGCCTCTCTCTTTGATGCCTGTTGCCTCACTTGTCTCTCTGTGTCTCCTCGTTCCCACATCCCTCCCCTTGACCCTGGGTCCCAGCCACTCTGTGTCTCAGCTTCCCTCCGTTGCTGTTAGAGGGCGATTGCCTCCAACTGCCTCATAGCATCCTTCATGATCATCCTCTACAGAGGTCGATCTTGACAGCGCTGCTTACAGTCTTCAGCAAGTCCACAGAGTTCCAGGTCTTCTTGTGCCACATCAGTCCTTCTCTTCCCTAGCCCATGCCACGCCCATTCATCCCCCTCTATCCGGCCAAATAGCAACTGCTTGGGCATGCGGTGGCTGGTCATGCGGGCTACATAATCCAGTCACCGCAGCCTCGCCTGCTGGAGGAGCTCACTAATGGGACTTTGTCCAAATCTTTCGAAAATTTGTGAGCTCCTCACACTATCCAACCTGGTTAAACCCAGGATGGATCGCAGGCAGAATGAGCAGCGATCCCCAAATCATCAGCATAAATAACATGGTTGGCCAATAGGGAGCCATCCCTTGACTGCACTCGGGCATCAATCAGCCTACCATTGTACCTGTACCAGATGGAAATTCCACTGGAACATCCATAGAAAGCCTCTCGAACTACGTGGTCAAAAAAGATGTTGAATAATGTAGGAGCCAGAGGGCATCCATGTCGCACCCCAAAGGGAATAGGGAATGGCTATGACTCCTGACCACATAGCTTTTCCCGGGCTTGCCTACCCTCATGAAGATCCTTAATGATGGTGAGCAAGGTTTCAGGGATCCTGAAAGCACGAAGAACAAACCACAGCCCTGGCCTACTGATGGTATTGTAGGCCTTGACCAGGTCAATAAAGCAGAGATGCAGGTTCTGTTGGAGATCCTTACATCTCTGCTGTAGCAACCGGACAGAGAATATGGTGTCTGTGCAAAACCGCCCTCTCCTCAGCGTGCCTAGCAAGGCGATGTTGAATGATCCTTGCCAGGACCTTTCCCGGCACACTGAGGAGCGAGATGCCCTTGTAGTTATTACAATCGGTGTGGTCCCCCTTCTTAAAGAAGAAGACCACTAGGGCATCCTTCCATTCTTGTGGGACCCTTCCTGTGCTCCAGACGGTTTAAATGATGTTGTGCTGCCAAGTCTCGCAGAACGTTGGATCTGGGGGGGGGGCGTGGCCCAGTAACCCCCACCATCATGTGATGTTTTGCAGCACCTGGAGCCGCGAATACCTAATGCAAAAGGTTGATGATTGACCAACGAGCCGTGCGTGACTCAGAACCTCACGGCGCCGTGGCGTTATAAGGAGCGCGTATGCATAAGTGCGAGACAGTTCTCCGGGGGAATCGGTGAGGAGGCAATGCGGCATGTAGGTCAGCAAGATTGTGCGTGGGTGCGCTCAGCGCGTAGGGGGATAGAAGTCAATGTGCGGTACTATTCCATTATGTTATGTGTGTAGGTTAATGAAGTATCGAAAACCAAGAGTCTCTGCTCATCTGTGGTCACTGGCTGGCTGATCTATCGCGGAGTGAGTGCTGATATTCGCCGTGAAATTGCTGCTGTAAGCCGTAATAAGCCCACACCAGGTGGCCCCACGCACATGTCGAAACCGGGTACCTGCAAGAGATTGACACTGTACGAGAGGGCTCTCGATCAGGCACCACAATCTCATACAGGGCAATCTATAGACAAGCACCACCTTCCTTCAGCATTTCACTTGGAAGATCATCTCTGCCCAATGCTTTTCCTGGTCTCAGGCTCTGGATGGCCTTATGTACTTCCTCTATGGGTGGCATCTCCGCCAGCCACTCACAGGGTGTGGTTACTTCTTCCATTGTATGAGGTACCACAGCCCCTGCAGGGTCACCCCATGTTGTACCATGGAGTTATATGATCCGGGCAGCTTCCCCTCCCCCAAGACCTTACAGAAATTCTCAACAAATCTGCAAGCTTGTTCCTGGGGGTCGGAAATCGGATCACCGTATTCCCCTTTAAAAAGGGTAATCGGTGCAGCGTTGCAAGTCAATCTTTTGATTGAATTAAAGAGTGATTTTTGATCACGGGCTACCAAGGCAGACTCCGTCTTTTCAGCAGACCGAGACCACTGCTCATCCATCCTGGCAACGCCACACAGCTCTCTGAATCTCCGAGCGAAGGCTGCAGTAAACCTCCTCGTTTTCTGGCGTAGGATGTTGCAGGTGGTGGGAGTGGGCCTACCATTTTCTCTCGGCTAGCTTGAACGCCTCCTCCATGAACCAGGGTTTTTGGGGAGGTCTGGACCATGTACCCAGTGCAGCCATTCCAACTGCATGAGCCACAGCCCTAAACCTCACCCATTTCCCTTTGGCATCGGAAGGAGTGGGGGACGATGTCAGCCCCAGCTGGAAACGATGATGAAATTCTCTTTTACAGCTTTCATCAGCTAGCCGACACTAGGCCACTGTGGGTTTGAATGGGGACCTTGGTGGATGCCCACCACTGCCGTGGAAGAATGGCAGGCGGAACTTAGAGATGACAAGCCAATGGTCAGAGGTCAGATCAGCTCCTCGGTAGGTCCTGGTGTCAATGACATGGGCCCGCATCCACTGCTCTGTCAATATGTAGTTCAGCAGATGGTCTTGCTTGGATGTGGCATGCACTCAAGATATTGCGTGGATGTGCCAATGATGGAACAGCGTGTGAGTTATTAGGAGCCCATGGGCTGCACATAACTCTGACAGCCTCCTACCGTTGTTGTTGATCTGATCTAGCCCATGCCTTACAATCACTCCAGCCCAGGTGTCTGTATCATGACCCACTCAGGCATTAAAATCACCCAGCAGGATGACTATATCCCGAAGGGCCACTTGAGCCAACACCTGGGACAGGAGGTCATAGAATGCATCTGACTCATCCACCTTGCCTTCATCCCTCCACTGATGTTGATCTTCAGTGGGAGTGTAAACCACCACCACCACCATCCCTCGCCTCCCCTATGTATATAGGGAGGCAAACTCACAGTAACCTAAGACTCACAGGTTCCCACACCTCACCACCACGTTCCCACACACCCCTCATTATTTTATGAAGAAGAAGAGCTACTCCCTGTTGCTTGACAGTTTCTTGTCCCGAATGGAGGATTGTCCACTCTTCCTGCTTATTGGAGACAGTACCAGTCTACCGGACCTTCTGGTTCCCACAGAGGTCCAGGCAGTACCGGTCCAGCTCCCGACAGAGGAGTGGCAACCTCTCCTCCGCAACAAGCGTTTGAACATTCCACGTGGCCACACTCAGCGGCTGGTTATTTTTTCTGGAGGAACCCCGAGGGTGGGAACTCAGTCTCCTGGCTCTGCCAAATGAGGTTTGGCCAGGAGACGTCATAAGCGCCTATCTTCCAAGGGCCTCTTGCACGTTTTTTTTTCATTTCGCGCAATATTTTGGTTATTATATTGAAGGTAAGGGGGATACCAGCCCCCCGCATGCATCCAGAGCCCATTGGCCGCTGTGGAAGCTGTGAAAACAGCAACCACAGCGTTACCGTCTTGGACCACGGGGAGGACGGAGGTTGTTTTGGCAGCCCCAAAGGTACACTACACACCACAGTGACAACTTATGCTGCAAAAAAACATGTCTTTAAAAAATGTTCCTCCTCTTTTGCACAAATCTAATCTAGATCTTGGAAGTAGTAATTGTATACTTAGATTCAGTTTCATAGCAAATGGTTTACGGGTTTGTAGCTTTTCTGAAAATATATTAATTGTTCTCAAAAGGCAGCCAGTCATCTAAAGGAACAGATTAATGTATAATCGCTTTGCAAAGCAGTTCTTTCGGAATAACTGTGCCGAGCACTCATCCTCTCTCCTTCGCGACGTTTTTTTTCTTCTCCCACGTTGGAAGCATCCTCAGGGGTTCTCAAACAATATAATACATAGATTAGTGTATAGCATTTATAAAATATAATACGTAGATTAGTATAGAGTATATGCTATAGATTAATGGATATAGTATAATACTTCCCAGGTGCAGTGAGTAATGCTGTCGCCTCAAAGTAAGAAGGTCCCAGATTTGATTCCTGGATTGAATACCTTTCTGTGTGGAATCTGCATGTTCTCTCTGTGTCTGCGTGGGTTTTTGCCGGGTACTCCAGTTTCCCCCCACCATCCAACGACACGCTGCCTAGGTTAATTAGCCTGCTGAGAAAATTGCCCCCAGTGCCCTGCGATGTACTCACGTGACATCCTGCGTATAGCCCTGCCTTGGCTGCTGTGTCTGCCGAGATAGGCTCTAGCCCCCCACGACCCTGTGCAGGATTAAGTGGGTATTGGTAATGGTATGAATAAATGCATATATGTTGATAACACTGACTGGGAATGAAGAGGAATGCATTGATTAATGGAGACCTTTGGGTGCTTAGACCACATTTTTTCTTACCGCTAGATGGCAATGATGAGGCGATCAGCTCTGAGCCAAGAGAACAGCCTACAGCTGATTGACGAGATCTTCTGCCCAGTTGTCGCATGATAGGACAAGGGTAATAATGTCATCTCATCTCATTGTCAGAAACCGCTTACTCCTGTACAGGGTCGCAGTGAGCTGGAGCCTATCCCGGCAGACACAGGGCGCAAGGCAGGGATATACCCACGATGGGACGCCAGTTTATCACCGGACACTGCGGGCAATTTAGTCTGCAAGCCAATTAACCTATGCAGCAGCATGTTTTGGGACTGTGGGAGGAAACCGGAGTGCCTGGCGAAAACCCACGTGAACACAGGGAGAACATGCAAACTCCACACAGAAAGGCACCCGAGCCGAGATACGAACCCGGGACCTCCTTGCTGTGAGGCGACAGCGCTTACCCACTGGGCCACTCTGCCGCCCACGGGTAATAATTAAATTAGAAAAATAAAACATAAAGTGAATAAATAACTAATATCAATACAATGAATGCAAGATTCTCTGTAAGCCAGCTACTGGCTGGTTGTGACTTCAAAAAAGACTGTCAGCTAATGAGAGGTCAGAAAATTATTGGTGACCTAACGCATGCATAGCCCTATTATGTATAGATCTAAGTTATTTAAATGCGCTCGGTAAAGCAACTTATGCCGCATTCTATAAATATTACGCGTACGGTATTAATATTAGAACCCCCCCCCCCCTTTCCGAGATACTTGACTTCGGATGCTCCAAGTAGAAATTCAGAAATGATTGTTTTCTTATATAGTCGTATTGCTGACACGCCACTGCCAGGCCCAGCACTGTTTAATTTGCTGGGTGTAATGATGATAAAAACGTTATTATTGCTGATTTGGTGTTCTTATGTCGTTGTTACTGACATGCCGTTCTCTCCACAGCTCTGTGCAGTGCTCTGTGACCCTCGGGTGAAAAGTGCTATGGAAGTGTAATTATTATTAGATACGTAGGTTAATCTTCTAAATCAAAGTGTTAAGAAAATGTAGTGGCTTTGAGCATGACAAATCGTAATTAGGGATGACTGCCAACAGTCAAGAATAATGACAGTTACGGCCAAGGACTGGAACGTGTGCAAGAGTGCTTCCACTGATGGGCCAATGAGATTATTTTGTCTGCAGGTTCCAGGTCAACAATAACATTGCAGGATTGTTGGGGGGGTGGCGTTGCCAATGGGAGGCTGCCATCCAGCAATGGATGTGCTAACTGGTGCAGTGCAATACATGATAGGACAGTTAAACTGGCAGAGCGGAGACAGATGTTTTTTACAGCGCACAAAGTGCGGTTGCTTACTGAACCCAGTCTCCTCTCTCTACTGATTGTTATTTTAATGAACATTCCCAACCACTGAGCGAAATGCAGCTCAGATCATGCGAACATTTGAACCATTCACAAACTTACATATGTTTTCACACGACAGCATTGTAGTCCAGTATATTACGACAAAATACGTATTATTATACTATATTTGTAATAATACTGTAGCCTCACTCAGTGTCAATAGATTTTTGAGAAGAGTTATGTAAAGTATTCAGAATAGGGACTGATGTTCTGTATATAATTCCAATTGAATCATTTGCAGGACATGTTTCACCATTGGGATGTTTGGCTAATACAAGTTACATTGTATCATATATTTTTAAACTATGGGATGAAACCAGAGAACCTGAAAAAACCCCGTGCAGATCGGTGGGGAGAACATATAGACATCATGCGGAAAGGCGTCTAAGTTGACAAGTGGACCGAGAGTCTTCTTGGTGCTAGGAACAATGTTTACCACTGCAAAACCCTGATGCCCGATATAATAATAATAGTTATTCATTGTACACATGAGAAGAGTGGGGACGCAATGGCAGTGGTGAGTGCACTGCATTGTCAATCAAAACACCTTATTTAAATTTCACTCTTGGTCATGGTCGAAATCATTAATGGGTGATATCGGAACCAATTCTGGAAACAAGGCCTACCGTCTCCTCAAAAATCCACGTGTGGTTAAGCACGGTCAGACAACGTCCAGTACTGGCACAGCGTGGGGAGGCCTTCATCCAGCATCATCTTGATAAAATAATGCAAACCATCATTATTAGTACGTTGTCATAGCAGAGGGCAGTACAGGATCACGGAATATTGTGCTGCACTGCCATGCTTTCAATTATATGCTCCATACCCCCCCCCCACAACCTGCACTGACTAGCATGGAGAAGTATGATCAAATAACCAACAAATGCCACCCAGCAATTCGGAGGTAACAATTTATCAGCTGATTAACAAAGTGGCTGTATGCATAACAAATATCACGATGCATTGCTGATTTTTAAGAGTACACTTATTTAACACAATACAGACTCTAATCTACTATCAACAATTACCACCATACCCATTTTGGGAAGAAAATAAAAAGTCCTGCCAACCTTAAGTTGTCTTTTTTTCTCAGTAAGATTAGATGTTGGAACAGTGTACTACTAGAGATGTTAATGCCTTTTGTTGGGTGATAATTCCCAGAATACTAGCCAGTGAATAGTCCATCACAGGATCTCTTAAGTAAGTGTAATCAGCCCGTATAATGAGGCATTAATTGGATGCAGACAGAGAATATGAGAAACCGTTGGGTTCAAAGCTGCATTGCAGCCTGCAAAGAAAAATCACTCCTCCAAACTAAAAATGTACATTACGTACAAGGCTATTCAGGTCAAAGGAACACCGAATAAGAGCCAGTTTTATTTATGTGTTTACACTACTTTTCCTACAGAAGGTCATTCAATATTAAAGTGCATAAATTACAGACACAGTAAGAGCATAAAACATTAACTGTATATAAGTTAAGCAAATAAGATTTTGTTTCGCATACATCATTTCAAATGTAATCACATTTGGCCATAAAACTACTGTCCCATGTCCATGTTACAGTGAGTGCTCATTTGGAGAATGCAATTTATTATTCCGTAGATAAAAAATAGTCTTGCTCTTCATATATAAATAATATCTAGTTTACCACATGAAGCATCATATCACGAGTCTCTGGCACTGCCCATTATTATTATTACTACTGATAAATAATTTTCATCATTCCTATTAAGGCATGCCAGGAAAACGCTAGAGCAACTTTAATGGTACGGTTCTGTTGTCACAGTCCAATATGATATGTGATGCTGAATTTGTGCACCCGCTTATGAGGAATTTAAAGATGGAAAGATGTATGGCAATTAGACAAGCCAGACCAACGTGTGAAGCTGTGCTGTTTGAAATGTCAGAGACTGTCTAGCCAGAAATGTTTGCAATTAATGTTTGCAAATGATGCACATAATGAAATCTAAAGCCATCAATAGCAGAGCCTTAAGAGGTGGAATGTAAGCAGGACTTAATTTCTCATATAATATTTTACAACGTCCCATATCATCCAACCCAGACCGCCTCTCTGAAGGTGAAGGTATTCAAGTGCTTAGCTCTGGACAGCTCTGGTTGCAATTAAGCCTTTGGCTGGATGGAAGAAAACAACTATTTTGTGGAAAATTTTGGAAAGGGCTTCGGTCACATTGAGTGTTTCTGCCCATTACTGGTAAGCACAATCATTGTCACTGATGAGTATCAAATTAGTAGGTTGCTGTTGCTTGCTTTAAGAGCGATGCAGAATTAAAATTGGGTATCATCATTAGCCATGTTCTATGCACTGCTAGTATTGTCACCATACGTAATCTTCTTGAGATGCAATAATCCATCTCTCTCCTGGGTGTGAACTGATGTCATCTCCACGGTGGACATCCTCTTGTGTATGTCCCCTCCTTTAGTTGACAATCTATTATTTGTCCATCGACTAGCATCCCAGCTTAATCGCATTTACTTTTATTCAAAGTTAATGATGTATATAATGTATGTTTATTCTCTAGTCCTTGTGTTCCTCTTTTGTCTATCAATGCAACCCCCAAAATGCTTCTCTATGCTTATATACTTTTTAGCTTGTGTTTCAATATATTTCTCAATTTTCATGTTTCCAATACATGCATCATAGCAACTTAGGTGCAATCATTGCAACACTTTATGAAGTTGTTTTGTTCAAATACATACGTTCTACGTGTACTTCCGGTGTGTTCTTTCAATAACTACTAAGTTCACCGTGAAAACCATGTTCCTACATTTCACACACATAAGACTAAGCACTACGTAATAAGTTAAGCAAATTGTCCTTAAAATGCATAGACGTGTCAGACTCCAGTTTACCCTCGATCTATGACGACATGAGACCATATTTACCTTGTGGTTAATAAGCCAAGACTGTGGTCACATCTTCTAAATGGCCTCACTATTTTATCCGTGCAGGCCAAAATGTGTTCATCTCTTTCTCTGCCACAGCTTTTCTAAGCCCATTCATTTAGCTATTTAGTTCCCCTGAACTGAGTGAAAATGACAAATTTACAACACAGAATTTTTTCGTGTGCAGTCACCTGCTTACACAGCTGAGAAATACAAACTTACCATCGTACCAGAGGGGATTGTGCCAATTTCAGTTGGTCTCACAGAGAGCTTGAACCTAGTCCCTTAGAGGTGTCTACTCACTAGTTAACATCCATCCATCCATCCATCTTCTTCCGCTTATCCGGTGCCGGGTCGCGGGGGCAGCAGTCTAAGCAGCGATGCCCAAACTTCCCTCACCCCAGAC
>JAZEWT010000006.1:12580153-12591976 GCA_036362905.1 Mordacia mordax
GGGGGGGAGCCGCCGGGGCCACGGGTTCCCCTATTAGAGGCAGTGCAGGTGGACTGAGGAGCATTGGCACTGGTGAAAGAAGCGCAACTCCGGGCGCTGCTACTGGAGTATCAGGACGTCTTCAGCCAGCATGATGAGGATGTGGGGAGAACGAACTTGGCGCAGCACCAGGTTCCCACGGGGGCTACACGGCCCATCAAACTGCCTGCATACCGTATGAGGGCGCCGGAGCGCACCCAAGAGATGCTACAGGATGGCATTGTGTGGCCTTCATCAAGCCCGTGGGCAGCACCCATCGTGTTGGTGAAAACAATAGACGGATCCTCTCGGTTCTGTGTCGACTACCGTCACCTCAACACAGTCATGGTGGGCGATGCTTTCCCATTACCAAGAATTGATGACACAATCGATGTGCTGGGGGGGTGCAAAATATTTCTCCACCCTTGACCTCGCCTCCGAGTATTAGCAGATTGCCATGGTGGAGGAGGACTGGGTGAAAACGGCTTTCACAACATCCCTGGGACTGTTCGAGTTTCGGGTGATGCCATTCAGCTTGTCAAACGCCCCTGCCACGTTCCGACACCTGATGGAGTTGGTGATGAGAGGGATGCAATAGCAGCAGTGTCTCATCTACTCCGACGACATCATCGTGTTTGGATGTGACATGGATGAGCACCTGACCCTCTTCCGAGAGGTGTTCACCCAGCTGCGGGGAGCCAACCGCAGAAATTCTACCTGGCGCAGCGGGAAGTGGAGTATCTGGGCCATCGGGTCAGTGAAGCAGGGGTGCGGACTGACCCTCAGAAGGTGGACGCTGTAGCTACGTGGCCCCGACCCATGACAGTGGCTGAAGTGTGCTCCTTCCTGGGACTTTCCACCTATTACCGGCTGTTCGTAAATAACTTCAGCACCATCGCCCGGCCCCTCAAGCTGCGCATCTCCACAATGCGGCCATTTGAGTGGACGGAGCAGTGTACAGAAGCCTTCCAACAGCTGAAAAATCGTCTCACTCACACGCCGGTGCTTGCTTATCCGAATTTTGCTGAAAAATGTATCCTGGACACCGATGCAAGTGAGTGTGGGCTCGGAGCGGTGCTATCACAAAAGGGAGAGACGGGCGAGCGGGTCATAACATACGCCAGCCACATATTGAGTGGAGCAGATCTAAATTACTGCATCACCAACCACTATAACCTACATTTCCTCCTTAACTTCAAGGAACTATGGGGTCAAATGGCCCAGTGGCTCGCTCTGCTCCAGGAGTATAACCTACGGGTGGAATACCGGGAGGGTCACGCATATGCCAAGGCAGATGCGCTGTTGCGCCAACTGCCGATCAACACCTCCACCACCGTGGAGCAGCTGTGCCCGTGTTTCGTCGGAGGGTGGTGTCGCCTCCGCTGAGAGGATGCATTGCCCAGGGAACAGTGGGGACGAGGGGAGGAGGAGCTGACTGGGGTTTGTGCAGTGGCCCATGCAGTGGGGGCCAGTGAGCCGCATCAGGAGGGTGAGCCTCACCTGGGGGTACAAGCCAAAGTGGGTGCGAATTTCTGGGAATGACTCACGATCAACTGCGGCACACTCAATGTAGCGACCCGGAGCTACCGGGGGTAAGTGACGCCCTCGCTGAATACCTCCCCACAGTCGGGGAAAGCTAGCAGAGCCTCTACAGTCGGTTGGAGCTGAGGGAAGGAGTAGTAAGGGAGTGAGGGCCAGCTGGAGAGGCCGGCCCAGTGTGTGTGCCCGCTGCCATCCAATCGCAGCTGCTGCGACTCGTGCACGACCATTCCAAGGGGGGTCACGACGGAGTACGACGTACCCGGAAACCCTCTGTCGTCATTACCTCTGGCCAGGACTGGCTCACGAAGTAGCTGTGTGGGTGCAGGGTTGCCCATCCTGTCAGCGGGAAGCGCGGCAGCCTCCTCGCTACACCGCTCCCCTCCATATACTGCAGTAAACCAAGTGAACCAGCCGGTGGGCATTGATCTGCAGGGACCTCTCCCGACGACTCATCGGGGATATATCCAGTCAGAGGCAATACAAGAGGAGTTCCCATCTCCGCCGAGAACTGACACAACCCCATCTCTGCCACGGGCCCACCGCGTACCCCGACTGCCCACCCGATTCAGAGACTATGTGCTGGCAAGTAATGCTGCCAGCGCCATTCACACGACCACTACATAAATTACGACATCTTGGGCGCGTTTTGTTAAAAAAACACAAGTTCTGGTTTCTTGTAAATGTTTGTGTTTTTTAAACATCATTGTAGAGCCTCTGACCACAGAGGTTTACAGCTTGTAGCGGAGCACTGTTTTGCTGCTAATCGTAGGACCAGAGGATGTTTCAAAGATCCTTTGTCTGCAAAGGTGGGAAATGTGAATGTTTTCATAACGCAGTATGATGTCGTGTGAAATTGTCATATTGATGCTGATATTGCTGTGCGATCATTGCTAAAAGTTCGAGTGTCCGCGCGAAAAGAGACAAACAAAGCATCGCATATTTATCGAAAAAAAAAGAGAAGGAAAAACGGATATGAGCAGAATAAAATTCATTTATTGCACTAAGAATGGATTATTGGGGCTATTAATCTGGCCCCATGAGAATTTGTGCCACCTTGGCACTGTTACATTGTGGGTTTATTTCCCTCTGCCGCATGGTTGGGGGGGGAACTATTTTGCTTAAAAGTAGTTACTAATGAGCAATTATTGCCCGAGGGTGGGCCTTGATGCCCAGGCGGGGAATTGCAGAGTTAAGGAATAAGGGGGGAGGGGTCAGCGTGACTTATTCACCTTCCCATCTAGTCATGTGGTGTCCCGTGAAAAACAACTGTCTCGTGAAGTGGTGACTAATGCGGCGGGTTAATAATTGACACCCATGTCGCCACGTGGAAGGGGAGAGAGATTTAAAATGCGGAGCGGGGCAGCAAGGGAGAGAGTCTTTTACTGGATGGTGAAACGGAAAGCGCGTGTGGGATTTGTCCACAGCTCTGGGACGACAGTGACGGTGTTACGCGGTGGGCTAATAAAGGATTCTACAGTGGAAACTCTTTCCCGAGATTTGCTATGAGTGAGTCGGGAATCCAAGGGGTGGTGCTGGAGCTGGGTGGGAGGCTGATGGCGCACCACGAGGGAGGGGTTGAGGAGGCTGACTCGGTATTCACCGACACCCTGTTGTCCACCACGGCCACATCTTACCCAGCACCGTGGCTGGAGCCTCGACCCAGGGGCCGGAGTCCCAGCATGCCACAGCTAAAGAGAGAGTATGAGTGGCTACCAACACAAGCGCACACCTCGCCGGAACGTGAAGCGCCTAGCCCGGAGTCAAGACCGGTGCGCCACAGTCCTATTGTTTGTTTTTGTGCCGTTGCACATTTAACTCACCTCAGCTGCACGTAATCATCGCATTATACAACAATAATCCTATATAGTCGGGTTTTATTTATATTACTTTTAATTTTTATAGTTCTTAATTGCCTTTTAATCATTGTGCTTAAAACATTGAGGCCTTCTTAACTGTATTTGCGAGTGAGGCCTGCCGAGTGTTTCTGCTCTCTCTCAAACGCCTACTATTCTATTTACATATCCACTCACTCTGCTTATATATTCACATAATATATACAGTTTTTATATACAGTCTATAGTGCATTTTGGACAGTTAAGATTACTTTTTATCTGTACTGTCCAATTTTGACTATTTAAAGACAGTATATAGCCTATACTACATACTGTCTTTAAATACAGTCCATAGTGCTTTATTAGAGTCTTCATTTTAATCTTATATATACTGAATCTCTGTCTTATATAACATAAAATATATATACAGTCTTTAAATATAGTCTGCAGTGCGTTATTACAGTCTATACGCTAATTAAATAGTTTTTAATTACAGTCGGTATAATTCCTTACATACAGAATTCAGTGTGAACATATAGCTAATTTTATATACAGTTTTTAAATACAGTCTATTGCGTATTATTAAAGAAAATGTTCTAGTTACGTGTCCACGAGGTCTGTTTATGTAATCGCTTAATATTATATATCAACTATTTAAATAAAATCTATGGTGCATTATTCAGTCAATATTCTAATTAAATACAGTCTTTTATTACAGTCGGTACTGTCCTTACATACAGAATTCAGTTTGTATACAGTCTTTAAATACAGTCGTTAGTGCATTATTAAAGTCTCATCTCATCTCATTATCTGAAACCGCTTAATCCTATATAGGGTCACGGTGAGCCGGAGCCTATCCCGGAAACACAGGGCGTAAGGCAGGAATACACCCGACGACGGGACGCCAGTCCATCGCCGGGCATTGCATTATTAAAGTCTCATTCTCTCATTCTCATTATCTGAAACCGCTTAATCCTATATAGGGTCACGGTGAAGCCAGAGCCTATCCCGGAAACATAGGGCGTAAGGCAGGAATACACCCGACGACGGGACGCCGGTCCATCGCCGGGCATTGCGGGACAATTTTAGTCTGCGAGCCAATCAACCTATCCAGGAGCATGCTTTTGGACTGTGGGAGGAAACCGGAGTACCCGGCGAAAACCCACGCGGACACGGGGAGAGCATGCAAACTCCACACAGAAAGGCACCGGAGCCGAGAGACTCGAACCCGGGACCTTCTTGCTGTGAGGCGTCAGCGCTAACCACTGCGCCACTGCGCCGCCCGCATTATTAAAGTAAATATTCTAATTTCATATAACACCACACGTGCCTTACACACTATATAGTATATAGACCGGCGATGGACTGGCGTCCCGTCGTCGGGTGTATTCCTTCCTTACGCCCTGTGTTTCTGGGATAGGTTCCGGCTCACCGTGACCCTATATAGGATTAAGCGGTTTCAGATAATGAGATAGTATATAGATACAGTCTATACATACCGTCTTGTCCACACCGTCCATACATAATGTCAATAGTCTGATTATTTTCTCGACCATTAATCAGCTCCTTTGTCCAACCAGCCATTCACCCTCACCTTCCTTTACTAATAAATATCAGGCAAATCAGTTGATTCAGTTTTTCTCTAAAAAAAAAACTGAAGCCCATCGTATCTCTACCCCGCATGAATCGCCAACCAATACGTCAATAATTGTTCCTCCACCTTCCTGGAACTCAAAACTCCTGAAATGTTTCGAATTAATGGAATCTGAGGTCTCCTCTTTGGTTACCCGATCCCGGCCTGCAAACTGCTCCCTGGATCATTTCCCATCCAAAATCATCCCAGCTAATTTTAAATGCCTTGCCACCTTCGTCACAAATCTGTTGAATAACTCACTTCACTCTGGTATCGTTCCCCCGCTGTTCAAATGTGCCACAGTTACCCCCTTCTTCAAAAACCTGGCCTCGATTGCAACATCCCTGATAATTATCGCCCCATCTCAAATCTACCATTCATCTCAAAGGTCCTTGAACATGCCATAAGCGCGCAACTCAGAAACACCTTCTCAACAATGACCTCCTCGATCCCTTCCAATCTGAGTTCAGATTCCGCTATAGTACTGAAACTACTATGGTAAAAGTAGTTGATGACCAACTCGTTGCTGCTGATGAAGGCTTGCCAAGTATTCTTGTCCTCCTGGACCTGAGCGCTGCCTCTGATACCATTGACCATCCGATCGTACTTGAGCAACTGGAGGGTATAGGGGGGCTTTGACTGTGACCTGCATTGACTAAGCTCCTACCTGTCCGACTGGAATCAGTTTGTCAGCCTCGGGGGACAAAACTCACAGATTCATCCTGTTTTGTTTGGAGTTCCTCCGGGTTCAGTTCTCGGCCCACTCCTCTTCAGCATCTACATACAACCTCTTAGCCATATCCTGCGCAGCCACAATCTTAGCTATCATTGCTATGCCGATGACATCCAAATCTATATCCACGCAAAGCCGTCCATAAATGCTTCTGGTCTTTGTCATCCTTACTGTCATCTGTGAAGGCCTGGCTCAATTCAAATTTTCTAAAACTAAATGGTGACAAAACAAAAGTTTTGCTGTCAGAATCCTGCACCAAGTGTTCAAGGTTGAACCTATCCAATTGATGATTGATGACCAGACCATTGAAGTTGCTAAGGCAGTCTGGAGTCTCGGTTTGACTCTTGATTCCTCACTCACCTTCGAGACAGACATCAACAAGGTGATGAAGCTAGCCTACGTTCATCTCAGAAATATAGCCAGACTGTGCAACAAACTGTCACCTGCTGAGGCTGAAAAGCTAATACACGTCTTCATCTCCTCACGAATCGATTGCTGCTCCCTGGCACCCCTGCCTACCTGATCAATTGTCTTCAACGTATGCAGAATGCGGCTGCTGGAGTCCTCACGTGCACACCTATCCACGACCACAAATGCCCAGTACTGATGTCTCTCCACTGGTTACCTGTTATATATGGGATTGAATTCAATCCCGTATCTCACCAACTAGGCTCTCACTGGCGCTGCGCCAACATACACCAATGACCTATTTCAGGCACCCTCCTCAACACGATTACTTCGATGCTGCGTGTGCCCAGGTTGCACCTCCATTCGATGGGCATGCCATTCATTCCGCAGGTCGGATTTGTAATAAAAAAAACCTCCCAAAAAATACGTTATTGTTGATTTGCAGTTCTTATCTCGTTATCGATGTGTCGTCCTCTCCGCAGTTCTTCGTTGCCTCGGGTGATTTGCGCTCTATAAATGCAATTAATATTATAGATAAATGTTACGGGCGGCACGGCGGCCCAGTGGGTAGCGCTGTCGCCTCACAGCAAGAAGGTCCCGGGTTCGAATCTCGGCTGGGATACCTTCTGTGTGGAGTTTGCATGTTCTCCCCGTGTCCGCGTGGGTTTTCGCTGGGTACTCAGGTTTCCTCCCACAGTCCAAAAACATGCTGTTGCATAGGTTAATTGGCTTGCAAACTAAATTTCCCGCAATGCCCGGTGATGAACTGGCGTCCCATCCTGGGTATATGCCTGCCTTGCACCCTGTGTCTGCCGGGATAGGCTCCTGCTCACCGCGACCCTGCACAGGACTAAGCGGTTTGTGACAATTAGATGAGATGAGATAGATGTTACATTAAACCATTTCCCAATATATGTATTATTAACACGAATAATTTTGCATTTTTAAATTCTAGCTTAAAGTCAGATCATATTTTGCATGTTGTTCTGTAGTGATGTGTATTAGGAAAAAATAACCTGAACACAATGTTGTTTTTGTTGCTGATTTTCCGTGCTAATGTTGTTGTTGGCGTGCTATTCTCTCCTCAGTTCTGTGCAGCGCTTTGTGACCCTCGGGTGAAAGGCGCTACAAAATGCAATTATAATTATTATTATAAAAAAAATAATTATTAATTTTACATGTTGTATGTTAAAGGTTCAGACATTGCCTGCAGCTCTAGCGATGGCTAAATTTGCTGCAATTAAAAAAAATCGTGACAATTCATCGAATCGCCCAGGAGCGCTGATCGAGTGCATTGCACCATTCCACCTCTAACGGTTAAGGGTTAGGGCTAGAACTGCACAGTAAACTGCTATGTGCTTGGTGCAGCATTATGACATTTAAAATTTTTATGGGATGCGGTTCCATTAATCATTTCGCAATTAGCGACTGAACGCCTCTCCTTTTCACATGTCAGTCAGTCATTTTAATCCAATATGGAAGGAACTGCCGAGCGATGCAGCTCTTTTTAACACATGTGAATGCTTAACGTCTAAAATACTATGGGTTTAGAAGATTCATTTCTAAAATGCACATGGTCACATATAATTTCAGCCTATGGGTTTAGAAGATTCATTTATAAAATGCACATGGTCACATATAATTTCAGCCTTTGTTATCATTGGTCTCTTTATTTGAGAGTATTATATTTATTTAATTATTGACCTTTATTCTGGATTTTTCAACGTTCCGTTAGTTGCTACACCCTAAACCACAAAATGTGCTTCTGAAAAAAATGTCTTTTAGATATTTAACATTCTAGAATTCTCGAAGGTTACCAATAAAACAGTTTGCAATTATTCGTACATTTAGAAGGAAAGTAGGTCACAAGTTGATGAAGGCAAATACATTATTATTTCTGCCTTTCACTGTGCAATTTTCTCCAATTGATTTGTATAAAGTATCCATATGAAAGAAAAAACGCTCGACATAGCTACCCTTATAGGAGGGGGGGGGGGGGCTCTTAAGAGCAATTCTTAAACATCGATTCATGAAAACGTTAACCTACATCAGTACATTGTTATATGGTCCACTACTGGATGATTAGAATGTGTCGTCGGTTATGGAGCTTGTTTGATTATACTTTACCCAGCTCATCAGTGTGGGTCGAGTGGGGGCAGTAAGGGTCAAGACCAATTAAGATATTACTCACTGCTCGCCGCCATTGTAGGCCACAGCTTTGAATCGAACAATGATCACTGGGTTCATATTTACATTTTCAAATAAATTGTTTCCTATGATCAAATATATACTTTCTGTGCCTTCATCAATAAAAATCACGCTCACTTAGTTAATAATGTCACAACATTCATATTATTGTTAAAATTCTTTCTTATAGATATACTAGGAAGGAAGAGTGAGAGGTCATTATCTCTCTGGCCACATTCATCCACTCTGATAATCTGCCCACCGCATAGAATGTCATACTCGCTCCAAGGCAGATATTAATTTAATCCATCCGTTTTCATCTGTGCTGACCTCTTGCTCTTTTTTCCATAAATGTGACCTTCTAGACTAACCCTGATAAAGGAAGCCATGTCACTGCTATCACTGCTGTCAATGTAAAAGAAAAATCATACATAACTTATCCTTTGTTACAGATTACCAAATAAAGTTTTTCATACACACGTGTTGGATAGATTTATACAGAATAGGTTCAAATGGTCAGAGCAAAATGGTTTGTTTTTCTGTACTGCATTTTATACTTTGTAGAATTCTTAAGGCAGCCGTCTGAATGTATTCCAAAGTCACATGGTAAGCAAAAACTTGACCTATCTGCAAAAAAATATGATTTAAAGGAGTGCTAAAGTTTCCGAATGTAATAAGTCTAAAAGCTTCAGAGCAAGGTGGCCTTGGGAATGGTCAGGACAGCAGGTTGAGGAGTATAAATAAGAGTGAAGGGATGGTGCCGTGTTGCATGATTAAGCCAACAGCAATGGGATATAATCCAGCGTGTGGGACAGACTCTCTCGGATCAGTGACATCCGGGTTACAAGGCATCACGCTTTCCCGTGTAAGATTTGACTACTACATATTTGCGTTCAAAGGTCTACCGTAAAAAAATATCGCTTTATTTCCTCGTTACTACATGGATTGTGTAAAACACCACTTTACAATTATTTTACACGCCTGCATAATTATCACATTAGTAAACGTTACTTTTAAACTCATGGCAATCGTACACTGTATTATGGTTTTACAAAAATATTGCAAGTACATTTGTGCCAATGAAATTTTGAGCAAATGTTATAATGTGTGGTGAATAGAAAACTTGTGCTGAGGAACACTGTGAGTGTGGAGGTGGTTTATTTCATACAATTTAACAATACCATGATCTTTCATTTATATACTAATAATATGTACATTTCTAGAGTGCTATATAATAACACATTTCCAATTTAGAATGGTGTGCTACCTATAAGACCATGTAGGTCATTTAACAACATGACAGCATACATTTTTTTTTCAAGAATCACTATATTTAAGAGAAAATAAAATACTAACGAATATTTAAACAATATTTTTCATGTCGTCGCAAAAATGAGACGACTATGTGGTGCCAGCTCCCAATGCATGGACTTGGCCACATCGCCACTGGTGCTCGACGTTCATCTACGATCACAAATCCCCACTGCTGGTGTCTCTCCGCTGGCTACCATTTAACTACAGGATTGAAGTCAAGATCATCCTTCTCACCTACGAGGCTCTAACTGGCGCTGCCGTGACATACATCCGTGACCTACCTCAAGCACCCTTCTCAACACAACAACTTCAATCATCCAATACGGGCTTGCTGCATGTGTCCAGGTCATACCTTCATTAGATGGGTGACAGAGCCTTCCCGCGCACTCCTTCCAGACTCTCGGAACTCCCTTCCATTGTAAATTCGGTTAGCTGAGTCACTGGTCATTTTCAAATCCTGTCTCAATACTCACTTGTTCCGTAAGGCATTGAAGTTCTCTGGCTAAGACTATTGATGCTGATTACTGTTGTTGTGCTTGGATGATGGCTTGCTGTTGACCTGCACCTGCTCAGGAAGAATAATCGCCCATTTATTTATTTATTTACGTACCAAATTATTTTTTCTGCTATTTTACATCCTTCGTTGAATTCGAGCCATTATTTTATTTTAATTGATCTACTCTGAAGTTGTTATTGTTGACATACCGTTCTCTCCGCAGCTTTCATCAGCACTTTGTGACCCTTGGGTGAACATCACTCTATAAATGCAAATATTATTATTATCCCTGCTCAATACACGACCCCGCGAACAGCATATGCCCCCCCACTGCAACCTCACAGAGCACTCACAGCCCACACCATGTTCGCTGCACTGTATGTCGCGAGAGCACAGTATGGATGACCACTCACAATGGCCTCGCCCCTGGAGCAATTTTTAAACCCGATAGAGTGACTCTTGGTCGGGGTCAGCTCTCAAACGGTTTTTTCCACAGAGAATGTGGGTTATTGGTTCATAAGAGGCTTTAAGTCAAGTTAGGCTCTAAGCCCCTCATGGCAGCAAAGCTGCAATCGGGCCACGGCCAAAAACCGCTGATGGGAAGGAGTGCAAGCCATTTGTCCAGATGCTCTGGTGTGTGTTGATCGCGTGGTCACTGGACAAGTCGAGTAAGTGATCACGCGATCAACACACACTAGGCAGCCAGAGGCATTCCAGCCAGAAAAGTCTGGGGTACAGCGGGACGTCAATTCATTCCTGCACCACATGTAACTTCATGGTTTGTATGATAGGTTTTCTAAAGTCTGATAAGCATTCTTATCAAGGCCAGTCGGCCAAAATATCCATTTTTCTTTTTTCTCAGTTACAGTATTATAATGGTTGTGTTTGTGTACACGGCAACTGATGCAACATGTTTATCATTTATAATATTGAGTGGACCTGTGGTGCATGGGCGCCTCGTTATCTTGCTGCACTCGAGACTCTGCTGGACTCGGTTCCCTCTATCTGCCGATGGCATGTTGACCGCGTAAGGACACAGGACATTTCTCCCGAGAGATATTACACTATGTGCCCACCTCTCAAGGCACCTGCAGTACACTGTCCGGCCTCAGGAGTCACACAAACATGCGGCGTCAACCGCTCCACTAATGAGCTACACATGGGGTGACTCACTGGCTTACACACCACTGCTTTCACACACTCAATACAATCCACTTCACCGAGCATCGGTCGTCACACTCTCGGGTAGCACACGTACAAGCATTAACAGATGCCACACAGTTTTTTGCGGGACCTGATACATTTAATCACTTACTGTCCTGTTACATGATTTCCAAACACCTGCACAGAGGATCATCTTTGCCAGCATCCTATCACCGTCTATACCACCGCCCAACACCCACCATTGCTCTTCTCTCGGGACTAAAGCGGCTATCTGTGCAAGCAATGTCCTTTCTGCATCCTTCCGGGTGAGCCTCTTTCCACTACAGTGTTAATTTTCCACTCTTTCCATTCGCTTAAAATGTCTGCTCCCATCCCATCCATCCATCCATCTTCCTCCGCTTATCCGGTGCCGGGTCGCGGGGCAGCAGTCTAAGCAGCGATGCCCAAACTTCCCTCACCCCAGACACTTCCTCCAGCTCTTCAGGGGGGACCCCGA
>JAZEWT010000006.1:12640339-12659361 GCA_036362905.1 Mordacia mordax
CTCCTAGAAAGTTCTAACCGACGTCACCCCACGTGGCTTTGTCCCCCCTCTACAGTAAAAGTCCCCCCCTCCCCTATTCCTTAACTCTGCACTAATATTTATATTCATATTATGTACATTGTTTTTATTTTTATTCATACTATGTACATTGCTTTTTTTTCCAATTATGTACCGAAGTTGGTAGCTGTGCGAGTTTCAGTAAATGCTTTGCTGTTAAAATGTTGATTTGCCATGATTTGTTTTGTTCAAGAAAATATTTTTTCAAGAATGTAAATGAATAAAATATCACTGTTGAGAATTTAAGACTTTCTTTACGTGTGAAAGAAAAGTATTACTTTAAATCGTTCATATCTGAAACTAAAATGTTACTGTTCACTTTTGTATAGTGTACAACATATGTTTAAACATCGATTTGCAAAGCTGTTCTTTCTGGATAACAGTGTTTGTCGGGTGTTACTCCTCTTCCTTTCACAACGTTTCGACTTCAACGTGGAAGGCATCATCAGGTATTCTAAGCAGTTAGTGAAACGAAGCAAAGGTTATCCTGAAAAAATAGCTTTGGAAAGCAATTCTCATATCTCGAGCCGTGAAAACCTACATCAATTCGTGTCTAAACGTCATCATCAGCCGTGGTCAATTAACTGCCTGATGATGGCTTCTCTAAGCTGCATCCATCGCTCACAATTCTGTAATGAGATCACGAACCTAGCACCGCACAGAAATTCAACATACCCAGTGGACGTCTTGTCGGATATATTTAAATAAATAGCGCTAAATATACAACATTATGCAAGGGAAAAAATGGATCACGGATGTAATTTGCCCGATTGTTGGCAATGGATAAACTGGCATGGTTAACTAAAATAAAGTAAAAGGGAACAATAATGAATAAGTTATATAACCCACTCTGACCATTGTTGCCAGTATACTTGTATCACCTGTTTCTTGATTAATGTTGTTCAATTTACTTTTCAAAATATTACGTTTTTTGATTGAAAACAAAAAAACCCAGCATAAATTATTGTAACCCATTCAACTTGGTACTTTACAAAGCATGTTCTATAATAATTTATAATAATTGATGTAACGGTAGTTGTGACATTCCACAGTTTGTGTATATTTTTAATTCTTGCTCGTGTAACTGACGGCGTACACATTGTACACGTTATGAATTGCAAAGATGCAGTGATTATAAGGCTTCTGCTGAGTGAAACATTATTAAAAACGTAGAGAAATGTACAAAATGAAGACATTGACTCATGGTGCACATTGTATCAATAGTAGAACATGGTAAAACAGTAGAAGCATTATTGTAACGAAACGGTGTACAATGGGGCACAGCAATTAAACACGTATACTCTATGAGTGATTTACTAATAATAATGATATTTGCATTTCTAAATCGCTTTTCACCCGAGGTCAACTTATTTTTATTAGGATTAAATATTGTGTGGGACATTACGATAGTCATACATAATACTACATTGGTCTAAAGTCTAAACGATTCATTGCATGTTACTTCTTTTCTTTGTTTTTTTTTTTGGAAGGCATGGTTGGAAAATTAAGCTTGTTTAAATTATAGGCAATGAGATAAAGCAATAAAACATGGCAGTTCCAAAAAAAATCCTAGTAAATATACATTTAAGTTATTACTTGTATATATAAAACAAAGTCAAAGAATCCACAATTCAAGTGAGAAAGTTGAAAGTTTCAAACATTATACAACAATCACAATCATTTAAAGTGTAAAAGTTAATATTTGCAACAACAAAAAAATATCCTAATAACAAATTGCTGGCAAACTATAAATAATATAATTTTTCAATTATCTAACATTTTTGCCATTGCTTTAAATGCTTCCCCATGGCATTTAATGCAGAAATTTAATGAAACCATCACCTTATAAATAATATTCACCCCCATAAAAGCAGCTGGCAATCTACAACAAATTATCTGTCACAAACCATACTGGAGTGAAAGCTGATTATCTGATTAGTCCCTTGATAATAAGCCCCAGTTATCAAGTTATGGCAAATGGCAGTGGAAAAGACAATTTTGAAATGATCTAATCACGCCTGCACTGTTGAAAAGACATTTGAAATAAAAAATGGTTTAGTTAGTAGTAGGATTTGCACTGAATATAAAACCCCCAAGGCGACTCAGAAGTACGGTGAGCAGCTCACATTCAGAAGGTTGCTGCAAGTTAAAACCCTGTTCGGGGCTGGACTCGGCTGATCATCCCTGCAGCATTGGTCAATTTTATATCACTCTGTGGAGAAGCCAACACTGGTTGTCCAATGGATAGACTTACAACTGTCTTAGAAACGTGGACGTTTCACGACTGGGTCAGGGCTGTAAACGGGAGATGCGCACGTCCACACAGTCAATCTGACCAAGAGATAACTTTGACTTTGACTCTCTTGAATACAATGACAGGGACGTGACTAAAGAAAAAATCAAATGAAACACAACGCATTACTTCTGGCGAGTGGCAGTTTTCCCTTCCCGCGTTGTGGGAATATTTATTTATTTAGTATGTTTTGTTTATAAGCTCTTTGGACAACATGAAGGCGTACCCTGCAGCACAGCTTAAGGTGGACGGTTGTGCTGACAGGAGTAACGCTTTGATCTGACTGCTCAATACTGCATTGGTCTCTAGTGCTCCTGGTCAGTTGGCATAGTCTCGTGGTAACTAAAGGCATGTTCGTCTTTGAACTAAAATAGAATTCTGCTTTGTACTGGTTTCATTTCTTGACGCTGCTTTCAAGAATGCTACGCATCCAAAGTCGCTTTAGGAGCCCCATTAGGTCATGGTTGTAGCAAGATTAAGCCCAATCTTAAGCCCCATCAATATAGAGAGCACACAGCATCAAAAACGTTATGCTATAAAATTTGTACAAAACTGATTAATTCACGAAATGTTGAAATAACAATGAAAAGGAGGAATCACGCCTTAGAAGACGTCATCGTGGAGACAGAATGATGAAATCAGTTTTTACACAGGAAATCAATAGATTGTCGTGTTTTTAGACCATAGAGATGGCCAATGGTTTCACCAAACATTAATAATAATAATAATTGCATTTATAGAGCGTTTTTCACACGAAGGTCACAAAGCGCTTCACAGAGCCGCGGAGAGAACAGCACCAGAATGGAAAATCAACGGCAACAACATTTTTTGGGGGTTTTTTAATATGCACAGCGTTGCAGAACAACAAGCAAAACATGATCAGACCTTCAACTGCAATCTTTTAAATGCAAAATTATCAGTGAATACAATACATATATCGGAATAGGTTTACTTCAACATTTATCATATAATAATAATAGCACTTCTAGAGCGCTCATCAGCCAAGGGCCACAAAGCACTACACGGAGCCGCCGAGAGAACGGCACATCAACAATAAAACAAGAACGGCAAATCAGCACAACATTTTTTGGAAGTTTTTTTTTCATTGTTACAGTGGCTGACTATATTTTTCAAATAGCTGGACTACAGATCCCCTCCTATTAGCCCAGCTAACCCAGGGTTTTATTGCATACAACCAGTTGGAAGTTAACAAAAATCTACTCTTCTAACTTATTGCAAGTTAAAACATGAAAACACTGCCACACAGGTTAAATCCCGACTTTTATTAGAGGAATTACATTGCTAGGGTTGAATGGTGGAACCAGTTTTAATTAACCTATTATCACAGTTGTGCATGGCACCTGTTTTCAATTGTCACTGATGGTTGGGGGGGGGCATCATAAGATCACACACCTCGAGCTATAAAAATCCAACAAAGCCAGTTTACTGCACAGGAATTCCTACTTTCAAAAGCTCAGATTTTATATTCACCTGGACAGTGCTTAGATACAACCACAATATTTTTACGTATGTGATAATACTGAAGAGGCCATTATACGTTTCATTCTCGAGTCTGTTAAGGCTTGGAATAGATGCATACTCTATACATTATTTGTGCAGGTCAGCATAACAATAGCCCTGCAAACCACAAGTGTAACATATCAACTTACATATTCTATAATAAATTAGTATGCATACTTGCTAACCCTTACAAATGTCCTTAAACCATTTCTTAATCGCTGAGCCACGGCTCTGCACATTATCCCCTCGTGAACCTGCACATCACAGTTTGCAACCATCAACCTACAAGGCTGTACAGGGAATCTATTCCCAGCTGTGCATGTGTGAGAGGTGCTCGCTAATAGCACATGACCCTACAATCTTTCGGCTATCCGTGGGACCTTAACCTTTGCATACAGAGAGATCATGGGTGATGATGCTAAATGGAGCCATCATCAGTAAAGATGTGCTACTTCAATTTTGAGGATAGAAAATAATTCCAGTGGTGTGATTGTTGATTCACAAACTTTCAACGGAGCCAGCAATTTTAGTGGAATTTATAAGAAATTATCCACATGTTGTAGTGCGCACATTACGACTCTGTGACATTAGCAAGAGCATACAATAATCACTTTCTATACGCTATATTCAAACATCAAAAAAAATCTAAATAAATTGAAAATATTTGAAAATGGTCCTCTGTGACTATAATTTTCCAGATAATACTTACAAAAATGTTAATGAATCTCAAAAAATTGCGGGATAAATAATAAACATTTTAATGAATAATCTGTTCATGTTTTAATTGCCCTTAAAACATTAATTTTAGTTTTATGTATTTTTAACCTGTGGAGGTTTTATTAATTATAACATACTGATATTAGTGATTCCTAAGATAATTAACGTGTGCAATGTTAGAAAGCGATATTAATTAGCCAGTTTAAACCTAGATGATGCCTCCAATGTGGGAAGCGAAACGTCACAAAGAAGAGAGGCGTAACACCCGACACGACCATCCTGAAAGAGTGGCTCTGTAAAGCAATTCTTATACATCGAGAGGTGATAATCTATATAATTACGTCAGTCTACTCCAAATGCTCATGCACATTTACATTTTGAGACATTGGAGTATATTTCCAGCATGGGAAGCAAAACGTCGTGAAGGAAAGAGGAGGAACGATAGACACGGCTATTCTGAAGGAGAAGTTTTAATAATTATAATAGTTGCTCTTCTGAAGCGCTTTTCACCCGAGGGTCACAAAGCGCTGCACAGAGCTGTAGAGAGAACGGCATGTCAACAACATCTCATCTCATTATCTGAAACCGCTTAATAGGGTCACGGTGAGCCGGAGCCTATCCCGGAAACACAGGGCGTAAGGCAGGAATACACCCGACGACGGGACGCCAGTCCATCGCCGACAACAACAACATTTGAAAGCATATTAACAATAATGCATTTTTAAGCAATAATTATGCATCTAGCCGTGAAAACCTTTATCAGCACAATTACAAAGATATGCTTTACCTTGGTAGCAGGTTTAGACATTAATTGCAGATTTAAAGACATTTCGTGTGTAAATATATCACTGCACTTTTAAACATTTTCTGTGATAGAATATTGGTTTTGGTTTCATACACAATGAGCAACTCTTTAGGAAACGTGCCACTGCATGCTTCTGCAATGTGCCCTATTTACAACTGGAGCAACTGAACGCGATGTTTCAGTTGCTAAGTCTACATAAAGTGGGATAGAGCAAGAGAATAAGACTACTTGACTAACATGGTAAATATTCCAAAAAACATTACTGTACGAACGTAATGTTGTCCATTAAAATCTTCAAATGCCTCTGTCGCTGCAATAACTTTTTGCAAGAAGGCAATGTACCCTAGCTTTATAGGAAAACGACCTTAACTGATGACGTCAACCGTTGATGCTATATAGACAAATGAATGTAGGTTTAAATAAATGCCTGCGTGACAAGATGGTGCAGTGGTAATATGCATGCTTCACAAAAAAAGGTCCTGCCCGAGGTGGTTCTATTCTTATCTCGGGCGCTTTGCTTCGTGGAGTTTTCGTGTTCTCCTTCTGTTACGAATTCATGTCATCCAAGTTCTCCGATGTCCTACCATAATGAAACAAAAGCACTCATTAATCGGCCGAAAGCATCACACTATATAGGATACAGGTCTGGTAAATATTAGCTTTGACCACGTGACCCTTCTCCCCTTTTTCTCAACGGTTTCCTCGCACCTTTAAGCCTTTTTTCTTTTTGAAAGAATACCTTCGACATTGAACGAATAGGATGAGGGTTAAAAATTGTAATATTAGGTTTTCAAATTATGATTGAATCTACATATGTGTATACAGCTATGTGTTTGTCACAGACATGCAAAGGTTAGATTGTTGGTTAATTCATACATGTATGATTTAATAATCCATGCAATGTAAAACAAAGTAAACTTGCAGGCCTCCAATTAATGGCTCACACCAACAATGGCAGCAGGGCTTCTCCGTTTGAGAAAGCCCGAGAGAGTATTGGCCTATTCTTCCACGCTGGATGGACGTCTTGGAAGAGGTTACGTCTATAATGTATCTGAATTTATCTCTAAAGCCCTTCTTTCAAGATAGCCGGCTCGAACGTCCTTCGCGACATTTCACCTCCCACGTTGAAGACATCTGCAGTCGTTATTCAACATGGGAGGTGACACATCACAAAGGATAGAGAGGGAAAGCTTGACATGTCTATGCTGAAAAAACAGCTTTTGGAAGCAATATTCAGTGTATTGTTGTGTTAAATCAATATTGACATTCCTACCTGCATAATCATAAATGCAAGCAACATTATGCATTGTGCAAGATGTTTTTTTTTAATTAAACATACCTGTTAACATTATATATAGTGCCTCAGCATTACCTACACTTAAAACTCATTAAGCTTAATCTGCGGAAAATTCACTTCTGGAATGCATATAGACATTTCCACTCTGAGAACACATTACACTTCGAGTGAGACTGACATGCTCAGACAATCTAACAACGATCGGTGCGTCAAATTGGTTCCCTATCCCATCGTCAACCAAAATCCTTATCCATCGTTTTTCAGCACACTATGCACTTTCTATCCCTGTACACTTTCTCTCTACACTTTCTCTCCCTGTACACGTTCTCTCTCTCTACACCTTTCAATGGATCTCAGCATTTACCGACAAGGGCCAGTCCATCGCCGGGCATTGCGGGACAATTTTAGTCTGCGAGCCAATCAACCTATCCAGGAGCATGCTTTTTGACTGTGGGAGGAAACCGGAGTACCCGGCGAAAACCCACGCGGACACGGGGAGAGCATGCAAACTCCACACAGAAAGGCACCCGAGCCGAGAGATTCGAACCCGGGACCTTCTTGCTGTGAGGCGTCAGCGCTAACCACTGGGCCACCGCGCCGCCCTCTTCTTTAATATTATTTGCTAAAATGCAGGTCGTGGATTCAATCTCCTTCCTCACTCCCTGTGTGATATCGTGTTTTCTTCTTAATTACACTGTAACATTGACCAAACGCATGAAAAAATACTACCTTTGCATGTGATGTTTATGACTTTTATTTTCTGCCTACATTCATTCTTATTCAAATGTCCCTCAGAGTTTGTTCAGGGTTTCTACCAACATCTATAACCCCTCTTCACAACAGTCACAACAGCCTTCACCATGATGAGGCTAATTACAGGCGATACAATACATCATCACCACAGGCTGCCTAGCACGAGGAGCCAAATGGAAGCGATCGAGCATCGACTTGATCAGCAACTTACATATAAACATGTAGCATTGAACATACACTGATGTACTGTAGAGTAGTACACCTGTCTCTGTGACCTGTCCCACTCTCCCTTACTCCTCCTTCAGTTCCGTCCATGATCCCATCACCGTTGCCTCTGACTGTACATTTTAAAAACTCTGTTCGCATTTAAATAATACTCCTATTCATTGTGCACGTCAGTGTACAAATGTAACCTTCATATAGTATTTCAAATGTTTCCATTGCTTCTATATATGTGTATGATATATACTTAGGCCAGATGATAAGCAACCGAGTCTATACCAACATTAAACCACAAGTAATCACTGCCATGTGCGTCAAACATGTTTAAAATAATACTGATGTAGGTTTTCATGGCTCAATGCGTGATGATTGCTTCTGAAAGCTGCTCTTTCGGGATAGCCGCGTCGATCACTCTCTTAATTTCCTTCACGACGTTTCGCCTCCTTCACTGGAGGCATCTTCAGACTTTTGTGGTTGAGTCGTGTGTAACTGCTATTAATAATGTCAAATCACTCCCTTATATCATTTCACTCCCTTCTAGGGACAATGGATGGGGGCGGGGCGGTGGGTCCATTTGAAAGAGTACCATTATATTCCTTGCATATTAGAATTCAAATTAACTTAATATAGGTCCACTCCTGATTCACCATCTAATTAGTATTTGTGAATACCTGCCCAATAATTTAAGTCCTTGACGGGTGTACTCTCCTAATGTTGTAGGTGGTCCAGTGTTTTAGAGCTCTATACTCTTGATTTTAAAAACTGGTTGCCAGGCTTGGCTGGGATTTATTCTCATTTCCTGTTTGTAATTCATGTTTTTTTTTCCCTCTTATGAATCTCTATTGCTTCACGGATTAATATTGGGCCTTTGTGGTAGATAGCAGGCAGTACACGCATTTTGTCATGATCGATTGTTTGTTGTATTGTCTCCACTATGTGCTGCCATTGCTGATTTATCCGTATGCAGCAAACACAATGCTACCTCGTGTTTTCTCTTCCTTGTGGCTATTTTTCTTTCTATTTGCCCAATGTACACTTCTTCACAGATGCTGCAAGGAATGAAATGCACACCTTCTGTCAGTAATGGCAGGAGGTCTTTGGGCGATTTGAGTATGTCCTGTATCTTCTGATGGGTTGTGAAGATGGTTTTTGTCTTTTAATTCCCTAGATATTTACTGATTTTATCTGTGGTGCTTATCACGTATGGCAGGAATGAGCGGGTTTTGGTATAATCTTCATTTTCATGGTTTTGCTGTCATGGATCTCTCTTTGTGGCACCTTGAATCTCTGTTTTGTGTATCAATTTCTGAGTAGTGCTTGTTGTAGATGTTGTCTCTTGTCTTTTAGATGTGGTTTGACTGATATTGTTTTAGACCTGTGGGCTAAGGTGTGCAGTATCCCCCGTTTACGTTTTGGGTGATGGTGGGACTCTGCATGTTAATACATCTCTGTACGTGTTGTCTTCCTGTATAAAGTGTAGCTGAGTGTTCAATTTGTGTTTCTTTTCACCAGTACATCCAGGAAGGTGATTTGGACATTTTCTTCTGCACAGTACACCCACCACGGACTTAAATAACTGGGGGGGCATTAATGAAATACAAATTGGATGGTAAACCAGGGGCAGAAGTAGACTAAGTTAATATGAATTATAATATGGGAGGAAGACAATGGAATCATCTTAATGGACCCCCCCCCCTGACATATTAATATCAGTCACACAAGTGACAAACACTGAACGCCTGAAGATTCCTTCAACGTGGAAGGCGAAATGTTGCAAAGGGCAGAGAAGGAGCGATCGACGCTGCTAACCCAAAAGAGTAGCTTTTAGAAGCAATTATCATGTTAAAATATTTCAATCAATTTTCACTTCATTCAACCAAATGTTTTGTTCGTCTTGGTAATAAGAAGCCAGAAATGTAGGAGCCTTAAATGTACCAAACTGAAATGGGTGCTCTATGAGGGCCTATGAAAATATATTTTCAGGGGTTTATTAGCAATATAATTTCCAATTTTCAGTCATTACACTGTCTGGGGATTGTCTTCTGCATACAGGATATTAAATTAAAAATGCTCAATTTTGATCAGGAAGATTACGCATTTGTCAGAAAATTACCAGAAAGCTTTCAAAATCTCAAAAATAGCTTCAAATCACTGACACGTGCGGCTTCGCCGCAGTGTGCTATAACCTGGCATTCATTGTGTGTCTGTGCAAAGGGCCACTGGTATTGTAATTTCAAAATGAAAATTTGTCCAATTTTCGAAATGTCACGTCGGTTTCGTGTTCCATTATTCCTTCTCCAGTGTTTGAGAACCTGAACTATCCTTCTCAGTCAAGCCAATTACAACCCGCTTTTTAAAAAAGACATTGGCTGCACTACTCGCTATGGTTGAGGGTTAGCCCGGTTACTATTTGGTTACTATTAACGTCATCATCACAGTGTAATTTAACCATCATAAGGAACATTGTAACGTTAGGAATGGAAACAAACTATGCCAAAACTAGCTATTCTATTATTTATTGTACCGATATTTGCAGGTAATGTTTGCCATACAAATTAAATGGGCAACAAGGGTGGTGTAGCGGTCATATTTGTGTTGGCCATGCAGCTCTGTGCAGCGCTTTGTGACCCTCGGGTGAAACATGCTCTAGAAGTGCAATTACTAAGCACACATGCTAACATTGCCCCCCCCCACTCCAAACACTCCAATACAAAAACTTTGCAGGCCACTCATGACAAGCTCTCTTGAGGCTTTATGGGTAAAGAAAACATAATAAGTATAATAATGTAAAATACGATATTCACGTGTTGGTTTGCAGATTTTTTCCATGTTAAACAAACTATGTCTTGGAGGCAGGGTGACACAATGGTAACATCTGTGTCTCACAGAGAGAAGCTCGTGCCCAAGGTGACTCGATTCTCACCTCAAATGCCTTTCTGTGTGGAGTTTGTGTGTTCTCCCCTTATTCCACACGGGTTTATTCTAGGTTTTCCAGTTTCCTCCCACAGTAAAAAAGAAAATCATAAATGGGTTGATAGCATCATAACTAACTCCGCAGACATCCAGGAAAAAGTAATGCAATTTGGAGTTGCTGCTAAACTCGGGATGAGATCATATTAAGCTAATTTTTATTTAAGTAAAGATGATAGGCTCCTAGAAAGAAGGAAGAGAGGGATCCGGAAAAGGAGGATGCGAGATACATACATATCACAGCATAGTCTCAAGCACTCAGTCATAGAAAGCCTGAAAATTCCTGGAACGTGGAAGGCGAAATGTCATGAAGGAGAATGGAGGACCGCTCAACACGGCTATCCCGAAATAACAGATCTGGTAAGCAATCATGATCGAGTCATAATACTCAGCGACGCAGTGTGTAGCATGTTGGCGCCAGCTGTTAGCGTGGTTGCCTCATCCCACTTCTGTTTTCTGTGGCGCTTTGTGGTCTCTGGGTGAAAGGCACATATAAATGTAATAAATTATATCATGTCGGTATATTTAACGCATTTTCCAGTGAAAATATCCAATATTTGTTTTGTCATTTAAATATATTGCAGCGCTCACATAGATCTTTACATTTAATGTGGACTTAAACAATGTTGGTAATAATAACTAAATAATTACCTTAAATTATTGCCAGCATTTTTAAGGTTTTACAATAAAATGGAATAGATTATTATTTTTTTACTTAATGGACGGAGTTGTGGTGCAGTGGTTCTTGTTTAGAGTTTAAATGTCAGCCATAGGTAACATCATTGGGAAGTGATGCAGATGTATATATTCTTTTGTAGAAAAACATTATAATATATTCACTGGCATGGAACCTCGCGGTTCTTAGCTCAATCCTAATCTGCAGCCATCATCAGCAGCACTGGATACCTGAACTAGTGCTGGGTCGCCCCTTCACTACCTTGCACTGACCAGTGTGATAAAGCATGCTTAAACAACTTCTATGACTAAATGGTATGCAGAGGTCTTCCACCAGCAGTGGAAGGGGTTGCGAATGATTATTATTATTTATTTAACATAGATTAAACACCAATTGTCCAAGTACGTGGTTGAAATAATGTGTGTTGGTAAGACAATATGTTGTTCATATATATTTTTAAAGGTATTTAAGGCCTACAATGAAATTGACATTAAACACGTAAAATAGGAAAACAATGCACGACATAGAACAATGTAATTTCATAATAAGATGAGCGGTTGTGTGGTTGAGCCTCTCCATAGGACTGTCTCTGTTGACCTCCCTACATGGTACTACTTATTACCTAAACCCTTGAATGAAGGTGGGCTGAGTCAATCCGCACTAGACATTAAATTTACAGGTTTCCGATCGAGAACCATTTACTTTACTGCGGAGCCACTTTATTTTTACAGTATTCATCAAATACAGTTTCCATATCTTTAATTCGTACATGATGAGTATGCATGCATAGATATTTTAAAGTGACATTTACCAGCAGTAAAATGGGATTTCTGTAAGGCATTTAGTTGTGACGTGAGACACAAAAAGGATGTCAATAATTCAAAACAAAATTAGATGGTACATAAACAGAGGTCAACAAAGGTGAGTTCACCCTGTGAAGATCAGCTTTTTAGTAGTGGGGACATATTTCTTTATCTGGTTACATAAATATATGCTGCAGTAGTTAAGGGCCTATCAGAAAAAGCCCTTTAGCATTTCTGGGACTCTGAACTAATCAAAAAGAGAAAATGGGTTGTATGTTAAAATGCCCCCCAAGGAGTCATTTTTCTATTTCAGATTGTAAAATCTGAGTTTATATATGGAAATTAAGTCGAACTGCCCGAGGGTAAAAAGCTAATGCTTTCTCATCCATAATGCCAACATTCAATTCTATCTGCAATATAGGCGTCATCTACACATTTTACTGACCAAGTCAAGGGACACAGCGATTCCCTGGAGCTATAGGCATTATAGTAATCTACACGAACATAGTCACATAAATATAGCAAACAACACGCACATCACATTGGTGTTTCATTTTAGACAGGAACAACATGTCAAGCTCTGAGTAGAGTATTATAAAAACATCTAAACTGCTGAAAATTCATATTTCTGTCCTTGACAAATTGTCACTAAAATCTAAAATGCTGTATATAAAGGAAAAATTGAGAGGGGGAGAGAGAATCCATTTACTCAACGAGTTTTGCTCTTATGTGGCTCAAAAGTGTTAAAAGGCTCCCAATAGTAGACGGACTGACAACGTGGCAATATATGAACGTGGATGCAAAGACCATTGGTGTGGAAAACTAGAAGTAGGTTGGGGTACTGAAGAGCAAAGTGCCTTCGGTTCTGTTTCTCTTCACGTATGATGTCTGGAATACAACCCATTGGAGTTAATTTCAGACAGGTGTGAAGGCAAGTAGAACGCTTTGCTGAATGATTACAAATGCATAATAAATCCGGCAGTACTGTCGCTATAAAATAATTATATAGAGTTTATATCGTTTACATTGTGTGAATGGGCGGCGCGGTGGCCCAGTGGTTAGCGCTGTCGCCTCACAGCAAGAAGGTCCCGGGTTCGAATCTCTCGGCTCGGGTGCCTTTCTGTGTGGAATTTGCATGCTCTCCCCGTGTCTGCGTGGGTTTTCGCCGGGCACTCCGGTTTCCTCCCACAGTCCAAAAAGCATGCTGCTACATAGGTTGATTGGCTCGCAGGCTAAATTGCCCCGCAATGCCCGGCGATGGACTGGCGTCCCATCGTCGGTATATCCTTGCCTTGCGCCCTGTGTCTGCCGGGATAGGCTCCGGCTTCACCGTGACCCTGTAAAGGACTAAGCGGTTTCAGACAATGAGATGAGATGAGACATTGTGTGAATCATATACAAGCCAATAGGACCTATTAAGTCAGGATAACATCACATTTGCACGCCTTATTTATTATAAATATAAAAAATAGATATGCACGTCCTAGTAAATATGATGTCACGTACAGTATTAAGCTATGGCACAACAGTATGTTTCTGCTAATTACGCTGGTGTATAAAGAAGATCTGTTGTGTTGATCATGGTAGCTGTTTGGTGGTGCTTCACCTCAGTGGCCAGTGTATATTAGTAGAGGGGGTCCAAGAATCGGTTCCAGTATCATACCACCCCTGATGTTGGTTATAGCGGGACTCAAACTCAGATGAGTGCAGTTATAGCGCAATGCACGATTCACCACTAAACTTAATTTCTTAAGTGATCCAATATATACAATTGTAATACTTGAGCTGTTATGCTATTATTTATTGAAGAATACAGTATACAACCATATATGCCATTGCAATTAAAGACGGTTCATTGCTTAGTATACTACGATGTACTGGCGCTATATGCTGGGTATTTCACTGACTTGCGCCCTCTGTTGGCCGGGATATTCTCTCCTCCCTTACCCGCCCCTCGCGATTACGCTGGCATTTACAATAATTGACGATAATGATAGTGATTGAATGCTTAGTATATAAAAATATCCCAATTTTGCGTTAATTTACCATTGATTATTTAATTAGGATGGCTGATGTACAGTATGTATTGCCAAGTAAGCTTATACATTATCACAGGCATTGTCGACTTGTAATTAATCACAATGCAGCAAGTGAGATCTTGTAGTCGATATCTCTATATCATGTTCATAGTGTAATCTTAAACATAATGTGAAACCAACATACTGAAAAGAAAAGAAGAAGAATTAGCAGACATGCAATTTTTTTGTTGCCGTAATTTATCCACAGTGGATTTGGAAAAGGAGCAGAGGTAGTGAAAGGACTTCAATCATGCAGAAGAACATGGCAGAACAACGGAGAACCCATTCGCTTTCTGCCACTACTGGGGACAACATCTGTGGAAGTATTAAAGATGCAAGGCATCGATACAAAATATTTACACCAATCAAGACATGATATATATATAGTGTCCCTTGCTTGTGCCAGGAATTAATTGGTCTAAATGCAATCCATTGCACATGTGGAAGAAATCGCGTGACATAAACTCGACCTGCTGTCCTCATACAGCAGCACTGAGGCCTCTTATCAAATGGCTACTTGTGTGGTATTTTCGACAAGAACGTGACGGTGTTGTGCCGCTGCCGCGAGCTTAGCAGCTGTATTTCCACCGCTAAAAATTGGTTGCGAATTTCTGCGTTTGATGAGGAAGCTACTGTGGCTCTGGTTGCTGAGGTTTTTGTAGGTACTGCTGTTTGTTTACGGCTAATGGAATCGATGCCCAATTGAATACGATCTACTGAGTATAAAATAGTCAAGCATTTACTGCTCCCCCCCTCCTAGCAGTTTATAAAAATATTTCTGTTGATGGCTTCTTAAAATATGGACTCGTTTCAACTTGAAAGGGTTCTGAAAATAAAGTGCACCATGGTCAGGCGATACAAGAAACACATGGGCGCTTAGGTGAGTGCAGTTTCACGTTTAATGGAAAAAAACTAAAGAAATGGATCCGCTGTAATAAACATTAATGTGACACTTTTCAAGTCTAACAATACGATGTTCTTTTGCAAATATGTCAGTGTGACACGTGTTCCTACTCCATGACGTTTTAGTGAGCACAAATATAATGGCAAGGCAGCAGAGAAATTTCTTTAAAACATCAACTGCATTTTGGCAATTAGAGAAAAGTGTTCCTCACGGTCATAGACGTTACTGGGGAAAACAAAGCATGCTGCTGGTTTCATGACTGGAAACTTGGGCGGCATCAGATGTAGTTATGGGAATTTCGCTACACCAAAAAGAGTCATCTGACATTTATTTTATTTTTTTTCCAAAAAGAACCATAGTCTGCCCTTATCGCCACAATGTTATAAAAAGGTTAGAGTTCCTGGCCAGAGAAGCATTTTAATAAAGAAAATGCAATTCCCAGAAACACAAGACAAATAACTGTTCTTATATATGTGTATCACATATATTTTAGGAGACGCATTGCAGTTTACTTCATGGTGTAAATGTTATATTTATTGGATGTATTGCTTTGTGACATCGAAAAAATCATACCAGTTTTTTTTAGAAAATGTTGACCTTTTCCATGTTTTATGCGAATATGTCAATAGTTAAATCAGGTGCCAAGGCATTTCTTTAACATCTTTTTCTTTCGTCAAATTTGCCATGGTGAGCAATGCAAATGTATTAATACAAAATTAAATATATTTTTCAGTCCTTTGTCAATCCACTGTTGAATGAAGCCTCTGTCCATGACATTTTGGTCATGGGGTTGGACTGTCCGTCAATGTGCGTTAATGTTGGATCAGTTAAAATTTTACCCACCACCAATGTTAGCTGTCATCAAGTTCACAGTGAAGCATGCTGGCAATTTTACCACTGCTTTGCCACTATTCTAAAATCTGATAACACTGTACTTGTGACGTCATCAGCGGGAATGCATTGTTCACAGCCGCTAAGCAAACAACCTGTGGCGCACCGGTCGTGACCCTGGGCTAGGCGCCTCACGTTCTTCTCTCCCCAGCGCGGAGGCTCCTGCCTCCGCGCCGGGTAAGGTGCGGCCGAGATGGTCACCAGGGAGTCGGTGGAGACCGAGTTGGCATCCTCACCTCCTCGCTCCGCTAGCGTCTCCAGTCTCCCACCACACTCTTCCAACCTCACGGACCTCCGAATCACTCATATCTCCAGCGAAAGTTCGAAAACGTAGGATCCTTTATTCTCCGCAGACCACGCGTAGCTCTCCTCCAAGCGATTCCTCTCCGACCGCCTGTCCCACTGGCTCCTGACTCTCCGAACACCCCTGTCTGTTCGATTGGCCCTCCTTATCAATGCCCGCTGCCTCCCCCCTCTCCAAATGACCTCACCCCGAGTCACGAGTTCGATGAATAATCACATTACGGGGTGCTATCACGGGACAACAACAGGAAGCTGACGTAGCTCGTGATCTGCACTGTCCGTACGCGCGCCTCCCCCCCCGCCCACAAAGCTCCAACTCCACAAACCAATTATATAGACAACTTTTTGAGTGTTTCGCCGATGTCTAACACAAGCAATTATTATTACCTTGATTTTCTTTCTATTTTTATTTTTTATAATTTTAATAGGTTATTAATCATTAGATTTTGCGCTTAATACATTGGAGGCTTCTCTGCTGTGTGGGTTTGAAGCCTGCCTCGTATCTCAACTATCTCCCAAGTGCTTCCAGTATCATCGTTATCAGTATTCGTACCGTGCGCACACATAGTAACCTCGTATCACAATTACACGCTGACCCTCACTTTTTCTCTCTCATTTAACCCTCCGCATACACTGCTTTATACACTCCTATTGTCTCCTCTGCTGTTGCATTGTCATATTGTTTGTTTTTGCCGCCGTTGCGCATTCAACTCACCTCAGATACAAGTACTCATCTCATCTCATTATCTGAAACCGCTTAATCCTATATAGGGTCACGGTGAGCCGGAGCCTATCCCGGAAACACAGCGTAAGGCAGCCCCTTGGGCTCAGCCGCTTAGCGTAGCCCCTCGGCACAGCCCCTCGGGCTCAGCCGTTCGGTCCCTTTTCAGCCGCCCCAACTGCTCTCTCGCTACAACTCGCTACGCGGCACAACCGCTTGGACTTGCCGCTCGGCACAGCCTCGCACAGCTCCAGGCACAGCTCCGGGCACAACTCTCGCACATGACTAACTAAACCCCGCTATTCGACTGCCCTTAACATGCCTAACTAACCCTGCTACTCGACTGCCCTGAACATGCCTAACTAATCCCGCTCTCGACTGCCCTTAACATGCCTAACTAACCCCGCTACTCTCTGCCCTCGTCCCTCTACATGGCTGCCCTTCCTAACCGCTTCGACTCAACTAGTAACTTCCCGCCCCCTTGCTCCGCGCTCCCTTAAATACCTGCCCCCCGGTTCGAACCGCCCCTTTTAACCGCCGTGTTTCTCTCCACCAATCGCCACTGTTCGGACCATATCTGCGATTATTGCCTCCTCTATCCACCAATCAACCACGATGTACACAGCTGGCGCCGACCTGTCTGGCTCCACCCAAGTCACGGGGCCTCCGCGGAACAGCAGGAAGATGGCGCGTAACATCCATACGAAAGCCCTGCTTAGCTCGCTAAAGCCCCGCCTAGCTTGGCCCTGCATTGCACGCTGGCCGGATGGGCCCCCCTCCGGTCGGCAACCCCGCACGGAACTTGATTGTCTGCAGCTTTAACGTTCCGGGGGAGTTATTCTCCCCCGGCAGAACTGGTAGATGGCACTTGGCACCCCCTAAGCCGAATACCAGCTGACTGAGGAACCACCAACCAAACTGTCCTACTGACAGGGTCTATGGACAAAACCTCAGCTGCTGGGGCCGAGTCCATCGTCGTTCTGCTACCCACCGAACCCTCGTGTCGTGCGGTACACTCCATCAGTGTGAAACAGTATGCTGTTCTCAAATGTCCGCCCTAATAACGGATGCGCGCAGGCATCTAGGGGTTGAGTGCGATAGTGGTGGTTGCATGTGTGTCTGTGTGGTATAAAATACTTTCCGAGGGGGGGTTCACAAGGAGAACATCGCGGGTACACAGCCAGCATCCCTGGGGGTTCCGAGGCCCACGAAGTGGGCCTCCACACAGATCACACCACACGTGCCTTACACACTATACAGTCTATACATACAGTCTATAGTCTTTTGAGTATATAATATAATCTTTAGTCTATGTATGGTCACAATTTGGGCAGTTTAAAATAACTATTTTGTGTTTATTGGTGAGAAAGGCCAGATTTGGATGTGTTTTTGTTAAGGGGTTGTGTGCTGGGTGAACTTCTTTAGTTTCACCACGAGGGAGTGTCCGCAGAAGTGAGCATTTGTTGGCTGCATCAGGCTTCCGGTTCTCAAACAGAGAACAGCCTTCAGAACCAGCACAACGAAATAACTCCTGTCTCTGCTTTTCCTGCACAAAACAGGTTAGTAATGGGTGTTAAGTTAACATAATTCATTTCTAATGACTTTTAAAGCCTTCATAGGTTGTTTGAACCAAGTTAGAGGTAGAAAAGACTGTTGGAAACTCTTAAGAATTTATATAGAGTCCCACGTGCTCCCGTGATAAACAATGACACTGTGACACCACGGCTTCGACTGCGGACTTGTGACGGCTTACAGCGGTAACACCATGGCGAGGATCAGCATTCACTCCGTGATTGATCAGCCAGCGACCACGGATGAGCAGGGACTTCTTGATTTTGATGCTTTATTGAAACCAGCAAGACACGGGCCGGAGTGTAGCGACATACGACGAGCAGCCTTGCATCGTGACGATCCCTCTCGTTCCACCAGGAGATTCCTCTGTTAGCCTCTCCAACCGGCCCTCCTTATATATCCCCGCGGCCCCCCTCCAGCGCCCCCCAAATGACATCAC
>JAZEWT010000006.1:12659427-12678932 GCA_036362905.1 Mordacia mordax
GCCAGTAATTATTTTTAAGCAAAAAGCTCCCCCTCAAACTCTGTGGCAACGCCATGTTAAGGCCCCCCCCAATTCACATCGAGCAAACCACTGCGCCACCACTTCTCCACACAAACAGGCAGCATGTCAGCTGCTCTGTCACTGCCCCCCCCCACACACACACAGTGCGCTAACCGTTGCACCACCGCTCCCCACACTCATACAGTGCGCTAACCGCTGCACCACCGCTCCTCACAGTGCGCTAACCGCTGCGCCACTGCTCTCCCCCACGGCTACCGCGCTAATCCGCTGCGCTACCGCTCTCCCCCGCGGCTACCACGCTACCGCTCCCTGCGGCTATGGCGCGAAACCCTGCGCCACCGCTCCCAGCGGCTACTGCGCTAATCCGCTGCGCTACCGCTCTCCCCCGCGGCCACGGCGCTACCCGCTGCGCCATCGCTCTCCCCCGCGGCTACCGCGCTACCACTCCCCGCGGCTACGGCGCGAATCGCTGCGCCACCGCTCTCCCCCCCGTGGCTACAGCGTGAACCGCTCTGCACTCACTTCCCTCTGGGGTATGATGAGCCGGGAAACCTCAATGGGCCCCCTCCCCGGCTCCAGCGCCGACGAGGCGCCACCACAATGGCAGCCCCCCATCGCCGACGGCTCCCAGGGGCCTCCGGCACCACGCGCATGTGCCCAGGTCGCACTTCCATTCAATGGGTCACAGCCTTCTCGCGTGCTGCTCCATGACTCTGGAATTCCCTTCCTTTGGAGATTCGATCAGACGAGTCCTTGGGCATCTTCAAATCTCGTTTCAAGACTCACTTATTTCGTAAGACTTTCAAGTCCTCCGGCTGGGATTATTGATGCGGCTCAGTGTTATTCTGGCATGATGGCCCTCTTCCGACCTGCACCTGCTCGGGAACATTTATTCCTTGTTTGTTGCAGAATTTTAATTTTTGTATTCACTTGTTTTACGTTCTTCTAAAATGTGTTGCTACTGTTTGACTTTCAATTGAACTGTTCTGATGTTGACATGCCGTTATTTCCTCAGCTCGCATTTGTAAATTAAAAAAACTTTCAAAAAAGTTTTATTTGCTGTTCTTATGTCTTTGTTGATGTCCTGTTCTCTCCGCAGTTCTGTGCAGTGCGTTGTGACCATCGGGTGGTTAGCACTTAAGAAATGCAATTATTATTTTACGATAAATGTTTAATTTAACCATTTCCCAATATATGTATTATTAACACTGATATTTTAGCATTTTTAAATTATAGTTGAATGTCAGATCATATTTTACATGTTCTGCAGCGAATCGTATATTAAAAAAAAAACAATTGTTTTTATTGTTGCTGATTTTGCGTTCCAATGTCGTTGTTGGCATGCCGTTCTCTCCACAACTCTGTGCAGCTTTTGTGACCCTCAGGTGAAAAGCGCTCTATAAAAATGCAGTTATTATTTAGTCAATGACATCGATGAAAAGCAATGGAAGGTACAATGAAAAAGAACTCACCAATGCGCTTAAGAGGAAAGTGCATATGACTTGCTAAATAGTATGAATTAGAATCACGGACGCTGACAAACAAAATTGAACAAACTAAAAAGTGTTCAAAGAAACAGAAGCGAGCATGCTGCAAATTACACTGAGATAGAAAGAGAAACACGGATCGGATAATATGAAACATCATATGTAATGTTGCAAATATTAAGTGCACTTGGCTCGACACATTGCTAGTATCGGCGGTGGCCAGGGGATGAAACTGGTGACAATGGTGGTCAACAGAGAGACTACGCCACGGGTTATGAGAGCCATGGAGATGGATTGATGTTATGAGCTCGTGTGTGGGCACGAGGAGCAGCATTCGCGGGAGGAACTGCGGAGTGGCAGTTTATCCTGCTATACTGACTTTGTTCAAGCAATTTACTGATCGTAGGTGAGGAATCGGCTGATAAATCGTACTTGGAGAGGCTTATGTAATGGGTATATACAGAATAACGTGTAAACATGCATTTTTTTGTCTAATATATTGATCCATTGATTTAAATGCTTTGTATTGCCATAAAAAAAGTTCCGCTTTGCTTTGAAGATTGCATTAGGGCTGTGTTTCCTAATTTGCAGTTGTGTTTGAAGGTGGTAAATATTTACAAACATGTCTGATCCCGATATAGAAAGACTGGAATGTTCAAGATTCAATCTAGGGTGCATTGATTTTCCATTAGGTTTCATTTATCCCCATAGTGGCCGTAATGAAGTTGTTCTCCCTTTGGGACCACGTCTTGTAAGAACATCATCCATAAATGGTACAGGCAATTTGTACTCCAAAACCCAATGCGTGATGGGCACCACAGGTCCTTGACTTTTGTCTGCCAAATGGGGAAATTTGTCAATTTAAAATTTTGCTAATGCAGTAATCAATTACAGTTTGCACGCATAGTGCTGCTATATAATAATATTTCACCTGAATAACTTTATAAGCAGGCCAAGGATTGGAAAGTTCCATTGCTTGGATAGCAAAGGATATTCACTCAGGAGATGGAGTAATGATGTCAGCACATTTGCAGGTGCCAGTTGATTTATCACATCACAGGATCATGAAGGGGGCAGCAGCCAAGAAACCTTCATCTGGCAATTGGTTGAGCATGGCTGATGAGAATTGCAATGATTGTAAAACAAACCAATCATTCGAGACAATAATAAAAGAGTGTGAAAATTATCATTATGCATTACGTTTGATGCTTGTTAAATAATCTTTGTAAAGAGGCACGAAACTTTGTTGAGAATTCCGATTCAGAAAGTGGAGGCCACAACCACCAGTTTAACATCACTTGACAATTATGTGTTGGATGATACAGATTAATATTTATAGAGGCCAGGAATAGACACCACGTGTTAAATTATGCTGCATACTCTAACATATGTAGCCAGTAACGTGTGATATGATAGTCTGTGTAATGACGAAAATAAAATTTAATGAAACCCACTCTTCATATAACTACAAATTTCACTCAAGAGTTAATGTAGTTGCTATTCAGAAAGCAATAAACAGAGGACGAACCATTAATAGATGCCCTGTTGATTTTAAGGGACCCTCACGGTGATCGAATGTTGTGAAAGCAAAGGCACCATGTTACAGAGGAAAGTGTTAAAATATTTAATACAGGCGTATTGAGACCGGTTGGAGACATGCAGAGATCTTTTAAATAAATGTTGCTTTTCTATTTCTGCAATAATTTAGTCGGGAACGTAGATATTGATTACCCTGTATAACACTTTAGCTAGGGCGGCACGGTGGCAGAGTGAGTAGTGCTGCTCAAAGAGCTGTTTTCGATCCCTGGCGCCTTTCTGTGTAGTTTTCCACGTTTATTTCGTATCCGCATGGATTTTTCTTGGTTCTCTGGTTTTCTCCCATAGTCCAAAGACATGCGGCCTAGGTTAATTGACTTGACTTAATTGACCCTCGTGTAAAGCCATGGATTGCTATCCAATTCTGGGTATAGCCCTGCTTTCACTCTGTGTCTACAGGGATGAGCTCCAGCTTACCAACTACATGATTAAGTGGGGCTTCACCGTGACCCTATATAGGATTAAGCGGTTTCAGAGAATGAGATGAGATGAGATGATTAAGTGGGTATCGATAACGAATGAATTAAACACTTTAATTATCCATACTAGGGCGGTACGGTGGCCCAGTGGCCCAGTGGCCCAGTGGGTAGCGCTGTCGCCTCACTGCAAGAAGGTCCCGGGTTCAAATCTCGGCTCGGGTGCCTTTTTGTGTGGAGTTTTGTATGTTCTCCCTGTGCCCGCGTGGGTTTTTGCCAGGCACTCTGATTTCCTCCTACAGTCCAAAAAATATGCTGCTGCATAGGTTAATTGGCTAGCAGACTAAAATTGTCCCGCAATGCCCGGCGATGGACTGGCGTCCCGTCGTCAGGTGTATTCCTGCCTTACGCCCTGTGTTTCCGGGATAGGCTCCGGCTCACCGATTAAGCGGTTTCAGATAATGAGATGAGAATATGGTTCAATTAAAGTAATTCTTTAATCCTTTTTTGTCATAACACTATTGTTGACTGTAGTAGACGCAGTATATAGGTACACCCCTTGGGATAAAGTGCAGTTGTGCTTATAAGCAAACTAGTTTATCAGAAAATGCTGTTTGCTTTCCCTCACCTGTGTAAGGACGTGTTGTCAGGGTTGCCACCTGTCTGCGTTTCACCTCGGTTTGACCTGGGCAATCTGGGATCTGCCGTCTGAATTCAGGTGGCTGGAATTGATTTGTATCGAGATCTGGTGGTGTTGTGTTCCACTTTTTTACAATAAACAGCACAGTTTTAATAACAGATCTAAGCTGACTGAGAAATATACATAGGGTTTCGTCTGCAGAAAAGGTCACAACCATATATGATGTTTTTATTCGAACTGTGTTACCATATGGTGTGCTAATAATCTGGAATCTACTTTATCCCTTACTATAGCATGGGTTAATACAAGAGATTTCAACATTTTGCATCTCAAGGCCCACTTGGGCATGATCTCCATAGACTACAGATTGGCGCTTGCAGTCAAATGATGGGTCGCGAGTCGCTGGTTGAGAATGGCTGGTTTAAACAATATGGAGATACCAATTAGTACCAAGTCACAGTCAGTATGAAAAACATCTTACACGAACCAGCCGATTTGTAACGTGCTAATTTCTGCTGAAACGATCCAGATCCTTGAAAATCATGAGTAACTTCAATAAATAAAAAATTCAGTTGGACAATATTACTCGTAAACTCAATATATTTCCTGTGCACTGAAAGAAACTATGCCAAGATTATTACGTGGGTGAATGAAAGTAAATATTGACATTGTATTATTCACCAACACCAACAACAGAAATGGCCAAACAACTGCTAGATATACGCCTCTACCTTGCTCCTGGTTTAATTGCTCCGTGCAATCTCGGCCATGTTGTTTCCTATGTGTGCCACTCTGTCATGAATATTGACCATTAGGCATCATCCTTTCGGTAGTTACCTCTTGACAGTTCAAATACATCGAACCTACATATGTACTCTAATCCATCTGTTCCTCTTTCAATTTCTCGATGTAATTCCAAGCATACAAAAACTTCTGAATGTTTATATCTAATACATCATCATCATTAAGGCGTTAACAATTTTTTTTATCGTTGTTTGCCATTATAACGGATCATTTTTCCACACTTTTCTGTCCATTGCTTTCTCTTTCATTAATCCAATATTCTTAAGGTTGTCTTTCATTGTCCACGTTTTGATTGGCCTACCTATACCAAATTTTCCTCCTTCCATTTCAAATGTAATGCACGCTTCGACCCAATTATAATCTTCTTTCCTTTCAACATACTAATAATTGCGTTTCTAAAGCGCTTTTAACCCCAGGATTACAAAGCGCTGCACAGAGCTGCAGAGAGAACGGCATGTCAACAACGACACAATTGCAAATCAGTAACAATAACGTTTTTTGGGGGCTTTGTTGTTATTACAAATCCGAGCTCTGGAGAGAACAGCATGCCAGCAAAAACACCAGGACAGTTCAACTAAACGTCAAATAGTAGTTTTCCCGAAGAGACGCAGGTCGACAGAGAGCCATCATCCCAGCACAACAATATTGAGCCGTATGAAGTCATAGCCAGTGGGCTTGAAATCCTTACTGGACAAGTGAGTCTTGAGACGAGATTTGAAGATGCCCAAGGACTCAGATAATCGAATGGATGGGCATTCCAGAGTCTGGGAGCAGTGCATGAGAAGGCTCCTGTCACCCATCGAATGGAGGTGTGATCTGGGCACATGCAGCAAGCCCGTATTGGAGGATCGAAGTTGTCGTGTTGAGGAAGGTGCCTGACGTAGGTCACGGATTTATGTCAGAGCAGCGCCAGTGAGAGCCTTGTAGGTGAGAAGTAGGATCTTGAATTCAATCCTGTATGTCACCGGTAACCAATGGAGAGACATCAGTGCTGGGGATATGTGATCATGGGTAGGTGTGCGAATGAGGAGTCTAGCAGCCGCATTCTGCACACGTTGAAGACGATTGATCAGGTAGGCAGGGGTGACAGGGAGTACAGCATTGCAATAATCGTTTCGTGCAGAGATGAAGATGTGCATTATCAGATTCAGTCCGGTGTTTCGAATTTCGTGAGTTGGACAAAGGGCAAACAATGTCAGATTACGCTCATCATGAAGTATTATGCATGGGACTGTGTTTAGCTTTAAGGATATATGTAGCTGGTACGTTTATTGTTTGAGTGTGTGGAGGCCCACGTCGTGGGCCTCGGAACCATCAGGGACGCTGGCTGTGTTTTCGTTATGTTCCCCTTGTGAACCCCCCCCTCGGAAAGTATTTTATGCCACACAAACACACAGGCAACCACCACAATCGCACTCAACCGCTAGATGCCTGTGCGCATCCGTTGTTAGAGCAGACATTTGACAACAGCATATTGTTCCACACTGATGCAGTGTCCGCACGACATGGGGTTCGGTGGGTAGCAGAACGACGATGGACTCGGCCCCAGCGATGGAGGTTTTGTCCATGGACCTTGTGGTTGAACAGGTTGGTTCGTGGTTCCTTCGTCAGCTGGAATTTGTCCTAGGGGGCGCCGGGTTCCATCCACCAGTTCTGCCGGGAAGAGAATAACTCCCCCGGAACGTTAAAGCTGCAGACAATTGTATTCCGGTGAGGTTGCCGGCCGGAGGGGGGCCATCCAACCAGCATACATTGCAGGGCCAAGCTGGGCGGGGTTTGGAATGGACGTTGCACGCGATATTCTTGCCTGTTGTTGTAACGGCTGGGTCACGTGGTTTGGACGGGCCAGACAGCTGGCGCTAGGCGTTGACGATAGTCAGGATTGGCCGATTTCCTAGACTTGCTGGCGCCGGCTCTTTACAACGACGAGGATTGGTTGGTAGAGGGACCCAATGCTTGGAGATTAGGGAAGGCGGCGCTGATTAGTGGAGAGAGAGACACGACCGTTGAAAAGGGGCGGTACGTCCGGGCAGCGGGAGTATTTGAGCAGGCGCGGAGCAAGGCGGGGAAGTCTTTTGTTGAGAGTTGTTGAAGTAGAAGTTGAGTAGCAGTTGCCAGCGGAGTCGAAGCGGTTAGGTTGGCAACCATGTAGAGGGACGAGGGCAGAGAGTAGCGGGGTGTGGTTAGTGGTAGTTGTAGGTGCTAATGGAGTCGAAGCAGTTAGGTTGGCGGCGATGTAGAGGGACGAGGGCAGAGGGTAGCGGGGTTTAGTTAGTTAGCGGGGTTAGTTAGTTAACGGGGTTAGTTAGTTAGTTAGCGGGGTTAGTTAGGCATGTACGAGAGTTGTGCCCAGAGCCGTGCGGGGCTGTGCCGAGGGGCTGGGCCCAAGCGGTTGTGCCGCATAGCGAGTTGTAACGAGGGAGCAGTTGGGGCGGCCGAAAAGGGACCTCGTCGTGGCGCCCGTGTCTGCAGCAGTAAAGCCTTCAACTCAACACAGCTGTCGGGTATTTTGTATCGAAGCGTTGCATGGGTGAGCGTGGTGTGAGCGTGGTCTGAGCGCTGTACGTGTGAGAATGTGCGCACGCCGTGTGTCGGAGCGCCGCGTGTGATCACTCAGGGACCGAGAGGGATTGGTGTTAGGAGTTAGGGATCGCATAGGAACTAGGGAAGGTATTTACGGAGTTGGGGAACCTAGTTATGGAGACCCGAGTGTTGCGGGTATCGCAAATGGTGTCAGAGAGTGGGATGAGTAACGACGCCAGAAGCGGTGATGTGGATTATTTATTAAAGAAATACATTTGACATTTTACAGGAAGGATGGCGAGCCGTAGGATTCATTCCTATGGCATGCCGCGTGTGCTAAAGATTACGGGAGATGGCCGGATAGACAGGCGGTAGGAGAAGTTAACGCTGTACCTGGGAGCGCGCGCAGCCCGGTTCATGGGAGATCTCTCTTGAGGCAGAGCAGAACGGTTGAGGCGCGCTTACCCCGCGCCTCGCCGCCGGTTTTCGGTGCAAGATCGAGTCAAAATGGCGGGCGGTTAGTTTCACTGTAGGGAGCGGTGGTGCAGCGGTTAGCGCCCTGTGTGTGGAGTGGTGGCGCAGTGGTTGGAGCGCTGTGTGTGTCAGTGTGGAGTTGTGATTAGCGCACTGTGTGGAGCTGTGGCGCTGTGATTAGTGAACTGTGTCTAGAGCGATGGCGCCGTGGCCGCAGGGAGCGGTGGCACAGCGATTAGCGCACTGTATGGAGCGGTGGCGCAGTGGTTGGTGTGCTGGGCATGTCAGTGTGGGACTGTGATTAGCGCACTGTAGGGAGCGGTGGTGCAGCGGTTAGCGCCCTGTGTGTGGAGTGGTGGCATAGTGGTTAGAGCGCACTGTAGGGAGCGGTGGTGCAGCGGTTAGCGCCCTGTGTATGGAGCGGTGGCGCAGCGGTTAACGCGGTAGCCGCGGTGGAGATGCGCCGATGTGGGGCGGCCATTGTTTTGGCGCCCGTCGGCGCTGGAGCCAGGAGAGGGGGGGCCCCTTGGGTCGCCTGGTTCGGTATTCCCCAGAAGGAAGTGAGTGCAGAGCGGAGGGCGCCATGGCCGCGGGGAGCGGTGGCGCAGTGGATAGCGTCGTGGCCGCGGGGAGCGGTGGCGCAGTGGTAAGCGCGGGAGCCGCAGGGAGCGGTGGCGCAGTGATTAGCACAGTAGCCACGGAGAGTGCGTGGCGCAGCGGTTCGCGCCATAGCCTCAGGGTGGAAAAAGGAAACCGCAGGACCCCACCCCCACTAACCTTGAAGTGTCTCTAGCCCTTTCGCGCCATTCCCTACAGGTCGATGGGACTTAACAGCAGCTGCGGTGAATGAGGAGCGGCGTATCGGCTACGGGACGAAGCCGAACGCCGGGGGGAGCTGTGTGGAGGCCCACTTTGTGGGCCTCGGAACCACCAGGGATGCTGGCTGTGTTTTCGTTATGTTCCTCTTGTGAACCCCCCCCTCGGAAAGTATTTTATGCCACACAGACACACAGGCAACCACCACAATCGCACTCAACCGCTAGATGCCTGCGCGCATCCATTGTTAGAGCGGACATTTGACAACAGCATATTGTTCCACACTGATGCAGTGTCCGCACGACACGGGGTTCGGTAGGTAGCAGAACGACGATGGACTCGGCCCCAGCGACGGAGGTTTTGTCCATGGACCCTGTGGTAGAACAGGTTGGTTCGTGGTTCCTTCGTCAGCTGGAATTTGGCCTAGGGGGTGCCGGGTTCCAACCACCAGTTCTGCCGGGGAGAGAATAACTTCCCCGGAACGTTAAAGCTGCAGACAATTGTGTTCCGGCGAGGTTGCCGGCCGGAGGGGGGGGCATCCAACCGGCATGCATTGCAGGGCCAAGCTGGGCGGGGTTTGGAATGGACGTTGCACGCAATATTCTTGCCTGTTGTTGTAACGGCTGGGTCACGTGGTTTGGGCGGGCCAGACAGCTGGCGCTAGGCGTTGACGATCGTCAGGATTGGCCGATTTCCTCGACTTGCTGGCGCCGGCTGTTTACAACGACGAGGATTGGTTGGTAGAGTGACCCAACGCTTGGAGATTATGGAAGGTGGCGCTGATTGGTGGAGAGAGAGACACGACCGTTGAAAAGGGGCGGTACGTCCGGGCAGCGGGAGTATTTGAGCAGGCGTGGAGCAAGGCGGGGCAGTCTTTTGTTGAGAGTTGTTGGAGTAGTAGTTGAGTGGCAGTTGCCAGCGGAGTCGAAGCGGTTAGGTTGGCAACCATGTAGAGGGACGAGGGCAGAGAGTAGCGGGGTGTGGTTCGTGGTAGTTGTAGGTGTTAATGGAGTCGAAGCGGTTAGGTTGGCGGCGATGTAGAGGGATGAGGGCAGAGCGTAGCGGGGTTTAGTTATTTAGCGGGGTTAGTTAGTTAACGGGGTTAGTTAGTTAGTTAACGGGGTTAGTTAGGCATGTACGAGAGTTGTGCCCGGAGCCGTGCGGGGCTGTGCCGAGGGGCTTTGCCCAAGCGGTTGTGCCGCGTAGCGAGTTGTAATGAGGGAGCAGTTGGGGCGGCTGAAAAGGGACCTCGTCGCGGCGCCCGTGTCTGCAGCAGTAAAGCCTTCAACTCAACACAGCTGTTGGGTATTTTGTATCGAAGCGTTGCGTGGGTGAGCGTGGTCTGAGCGCTGTACGTGTGAGAATGCGCGCATGCTGTGTGTCGGAGCGCCGCGTGTGATCACTCAGGGACCGAGAGGGATTGGTGTTAGGAGTTAGGGATTGCGCCCGGCGATGGACCGGCGTCCCGTCGTCGGGTGTATTCCTGCCTTACGCCCTATGTTTCCGGGATAGGCTCCGGCTTCACCGTGACCCTATATAGGATTAAGCGGTTTCAGATAATGAGATGAGATGAGAGTTAGGGATTGCATAGGAACTAGGGAAGGTATTTACGGTGCTGGGGAACCTAGTTATGGAGACTCGAGTGTTGCGGGTATCGCAAGTGCGTTTCCAAGCTGCACTTAATTAATAGCTATCGGAATCATTGAAATTATTCCTATTTTTTATCAATGTCATACCGGACTGAATCTGATTAACCTATCTTGTAAACGACTATGTAATATGTTGCCCCACCCCCGAATGACCCCCATTGTGTCCCGGCACTCTTGAAAACGTGAGTGATGACATCATAACCCCCCTATATAAAGGGACCCAGAACCGGATCAGTTTCCCAAGCTGCTCGCCCAGGTTTGGCAATGGTGCCTGATGATGCTGGTTGCAATTATCAATGAAACGTCGTGTATTTCATGATAAATACTGTGGGTTAGCTCTCCCACACACCAGTGCGCTGAGATAGTGAAGGAATTGGCACGTTCTGTTCACGTGACAAGCCTTACAAATTGGCTGTGTCGGGTGGTGGAGGGCTAAACGACACTATTTTTTGCATGACCTGACCCAAAAATGTATTTCCTCGATAATATTGGTCACAAAAGTCTTCGAATTAACGTAATTATCATAGATGTTGCAATCGAGACCAGGTTTTTTTAAGCAGAGGGGTAACTGTGGTACATTTGAATAGTGGGGGAATGATACTAGAGCGAAGTGAATTATTAAAGAGATTAGTGACCAAAGTGGCAAGGGATTTGAAATATGCCCAGATAATTTTGGATGGGAAGGGGCCTAGAGAGCAGTTTTTGGGCAGAGATCTGTTAACTAAGGAAGAGACATCGTATTCTGTTAACTCGGAAAATTTCTGAAGTTTTGAGGTCAAGGAAGGTAGAGGAACATTTATTGAAGTATTAGTTGGTGGTTGAGGCTGGGTAGAGATACGGTGGGCTTCAGTTTTTTTTTCTTACAAGGCAGATCAGTTGAGTTTTTTTTTCTTAAAAAAATCAGTTGATTGAGTTTTTTTTTCTTAAAAAAAAACTCAATCAACTGATCTGCCTTGTCTTTATTCGTGAAGAGGTGAGGGAAGTGACTGGTTTGGACGAAGGAGCTTTGTGACCCTCAGGTGAAAAGCGCTCTATAAACGCAATTATTAATTTTTCTTAATGGTCGAGAAAAAAATCTTGAGCTTGTCGCAGGTATCAGTTGGAATGCTGGAAAAATCGTTGGTACGGGCACAGCCAAGTGCCTTCTGGTAGCGGTTGAGCTCTTTCTTAAAGATTTGAGCATGAAGGGTGAGGCCAAATATTCTCCAAGTCCTTTCGGCCCTGCGTCTAGTCTATTCGCCTTGATATCTCCGAGGTCAGCAATATAACAGGTGGATGGTTTTCCACCTGAGGCAGCGTGATTTTAATGGGGCCATGTCATAAAGTATACTTGATAGCAGGCTGTTGTAAGTTTCTACTGTTGCATTAGAGGCAGAGTGAGCAGAGAAAGAGAGTGATGAACTGTTGATTGCTGCGGTGAATATATCTGGAGTGAGGGTGTTCAGGTTTCGGAATTGGATTTGGCGCTTTGTGATGGAAATGGGAGGCAGTACTTGGAGATGAAAACACTCAGTGGATTGAGCAGACAGACCAGGATCCAGTGACCGACAAGTTGGTTACCGATATGCCTCATCAGTAAACCAAGTCGAGAGTATGACCACATCTGTGAGTGGCAAATGTCACGTGTTGAGTGAAGCCAAATGACTTATAAGTGGCCATGAGATCCCTTGCAAGAAGGCTCATGACCTGCCTCTCTTCAGCTATGCTTTCTTAACACATCTATTATTTATTTATCTCTGCATGCTCTTTGAATTCCACACTGGGTTTCTTTTCTTTTAGGGAAACTCCGTGCATCCATCCATTCATTCTCATATGTATTCCTTCAAACATACATTTGATATCTACTCTAAAGGCCACGTCTCTGTTCTATATATTATTACATTGCGAATACACACTAAATATCTGTTTAAATCTGATACAAAATGTATATACAAACTAAGATATTTGCACCTAGTACAATATATTGACCACACAGAATCGTGTCCTGTCACCGTTTGCACCAGCCACCCTATAGTGTAATGCCAGCATTTCTTGTATCTCCATTGGTTATGTTATCATGGCAGATCATTCACTCACTTTTTAATGACTCAGATTCAGGCAATCTCATACTATAATTTGATGTGACATCACCAAGAACGATATCAATCCTGATTTACTCATTAGGGAAATTGGTAAATGTATAAACCGCACTGCTCATTATCATGCCAATTTGATGGGTATTAGCTATCCAATGCAGTGCTCATTGTTGTATTACTCCTGATTGTATATCTCACAAGCCTCAATTTTATGGAAGTCGATCTTGCCTCCTTTGGCTCCTGTCGTCAGGGAGGCTACTCACTACAAGTCCTCCTGTAGCACTTCAGCCCATGGCCTTCATAACTCGTGCAACAATCTGTTTAACCCTTTTTTATCTAAGCTGTCAGGGGATGCTTGGTCATGCAGTAGCTCGACATGTAGTGTGGTCTCATTCTGGCCAAGAATGCGTGCGTAATATTAAACATTAGCAAATAAGCATTTTTTAATGCATTTGCTGATTGCAATGTAAGTTTTATTGTCTGTGATATTGTTGGCAAAGCATATCAAAATTACAGTACCTATTATATCAAGGGTAAACAGGCTAATTCAGAAGGATTGTTTAGTGCAAACCTACAAGAACATTTTTTATCTGCGGGGCATTATCTAACACAAAATGCACTGCTCTTGGAAACGTCATGACCACATTCTTCATCTCTTGACTCACTGCTGATAACATATAGCGAATGTGGGGAATTAAATAACTAACCAAATAAAAATAAAATACCTACTTATGACAACTATTTGTATGCTAATGCTGACAAACAAAAATACATCTAGTTCAAAACGTGTTTGAATATTTCAGCTGACACGTGTTTCTCTAAATTGGTCCATATTTCACCAGATTATAGAAGACAGGAATAGGTGTATTTGACCAGGCCTGGCCACTTTCACAAAGCATTATGCACCCGTTGAATGTAAGTGCTGCTCAATATTTAGTGATACCTCTGTGGTGCCAAGCCCCGCGCCGTGCCAGGCTAGGTGCACCTGCACACCCACCCCCAGCGATCTGGCCGTGAGGAGATGTTGCAATGTCACGGATGAGTGGTTAATGCGCGATGAGCGGTGCCGAGTTGCACGATGAGCTGTGCTGAGTTGTGTAATGGGGATGGCTGAGTGGGGTGTCGTGCTGTGTTAGGCTGTGTGCATACCGACTCTTGTGCTGTGGCATCGGGTCGGTCGCCGGGTTACGACAGTTTGATTGGCTGGACACTTGCTGTACGAGGTGAGGTGGGTAAGGAGAAGGATGGCTCACCCCGAGGAGGTAACAACTGGGTGACGTCAGATAGAACATTCTGGAAGGGGGTTGAGGGGAACATAAGGGAGATGCGCAGAGAGTTAAAGGCACACAGTTGGATGGGAACATGACAGCTGGTGGGGCAAGATGTAGGATGGTGAACCGTTGAGAGAGAGAGTGGCTCGGCGCCGGTGTTAGCGGTTGCTGTTGAGTTAAGTTGTTATTGTGTAGTCGTGAATTAAAGTGCTGCAAAGACAATCCTCCCGTCCTCGTCGCTGGTATTACTGCCACGTGAGGAGAAATGCTGGCACGCACATCTCAAGATCCATAGGGCGCAGCAACGAGCGTTCTCGGGTGGTGTGCCCCGACACCTCTACCATAGGCGATTTGGCTTAAAATAGTGGTACTCCATAGAGCTGCCTCTAGTGGAGGGCCTTTCTATAGCAGTGATGTCAGTAAGACATTGCAGAGCTTTATCTTTTACCTTTGCTGCATAACCCATTCTACCAAAGTAGGGCATCAGCTTACAGCCCAGTTATAGGAATTTACAGTCTCCACTATCACCACAACCTCTCCATTACCTATAGGGATGGAGGAAAACGTGAATGTTTAATGACAAACAGCGTGGTTAATAGCAGGGTACCAACTCTTTGTAACAAAATCCAGGTTCAATAATACGGTCTCACAACTTTCTAAAATTGGGCAGCAATCGGTCATTAGCAGCCACAAAATGGAAATGCTTGATTGCACATGGGATACTGATAAACGGTCTATGTGTCTGGCTACGTGGCTCAGCAGTAGAGTGAGTGGCTCACACATTGGAAGGTTGAAAGTTCAAATCCTGGTGTCAACAAAATCGTTTTGTGGAGAAGTCAACGGTTGCCCTTCTATGAAAAGACGTGCCCCAAGCAAAGGCATGTGGAATATCACCCGCTGGCTAAGAGCTGTAAAGAGAAGCTGAGCACTGCCGCAATGTTCACGTTAGTAAAAAATCATATTTACTTGAGCCATTGTATATGTAGCAGACAATATACTGGTAGAGCTGTGGAATAAGCATGTAGATGTATGGTGGAAAAAAATGGTTTTCGGTGCCAGAGGACAGCCCTAGTGCACAGTTTGTAGCACAGAGAGTAAATATTACTCCTTGCTTTGTAGTTTTACCTGGACCTGCACGTCATCATGAAGGTGTTAAATGATCAAGAGCACGAGGTCAGGAACCCCAAATGAATGAGGAATTACCTGACTTTTTGATAGTATTATAGGCCTTGATAAGAGTAATAAAACAAAGGTGTAGCGTCTATTGAAATTCCATATGCCTCTGCAGTTTTTGAATTAAATATGATGCAAGACTGCCCCTGTTTGAACCCACTTTGTAGTTCCACACGTTTTTTTTACAGGTTCTGACAAGACAGAAGAGTAATCTTAGACAGGCCCTTCATAAGATAAACCAAAAATGGAAATACTACAGTTGTTGTTACAATTGATGACCACTATTTACAACGCAAGACCACCAGGGCAGTTTCTAAAGCTTGTAAAACCCAAGCTGTGATTTGAGCGGTTTTGATGATGCCATGCAAAGCAGAGGTCACCCGTGCCAAAATTTAATTCGGCCTCATGGCTCTCGATCATGATTCCTACACATGCGCACAGAGCAGGTGAAATTAAAATTAAAATTGTGTCGTACATATGTAATTTAGTACTGTGGTTAAGATATCTCCAGAAAGTCTGATAACCTAGCTACACATAAGTGCCTATTGTGATTCATTACATGTTTCAATGTTAAAGAGCGTCTGTGACTGCAACCAAATCGATGGCAATTACACAGTTAACTGCTGTTAACTCTTTCGCCTAGAGAAAAACAGGTTCACAAAATGTGAGAAGTAAGACATTTTATCTAAAATAGAATCAACAAGCCTTCATTTAACCAACTACACGTCCCAAAGCTTCCCTGTATTGCATAAAAACATCGTCTCAAATGGTAGCTTTACAAAATGATGGAATGCACTGGGAATCATCCCCCTTAATTTATTCGCATCCTTAATAAAGTCTGGGAGTTCACAAAAACACCCTCTAGCATTGTATTTTAGCAGGGAGCCTCTTTGGAGCTTTTATGTTTATTGCATTTAGGCACACTGGCAGATAATTAGATACTGTCATCACCGAGACACAATGAATTACCGAGTCAATACTAACTCTTTTATTCCCATGGAGAATAGAAAATGTGGAAGCACATCCATCTCTTGGAGAAAGGCTCACCACAAACCAGGCACTCAAAACGTTTATGAATGGAGGTCCGTACAAACTGTTCATTTTGTTATCAAGAAAAGAAAATCGATAAACATTGCATTGTTTTTACAATTTCCATTTGTGAACATTTTAAATGAACTGAAGTAGCTTTTTCAAACTATATATATATTTCCCTCATTTTATTTCTTAACTGTTAGTTCTTGTTTCAATAGTGTCAATGTCAAATATACATTTTCAGTAAGGCCAGTAAGCAAAAGTGGTGCATTTGTTTTATATTTTTTACGAGACTTTACACTCCACGATGACTTTAAGTTGACAAAGTCGAGTAGATGAGTTCAGTTCAGATTAATACCGTCTGCCCAATGGAGATAACAACTAGTCAATATACGGTGTGAGAAAGCCAAAGATAGCTAACAAAAAAAATCGAATTTACAATTAGCATGACAATTTCAAGGTAGACTTCCTTACTGATACCTCACTAAGGTAATCAATAAACACTTGAAACTTGTTTTTATTTAACCCTTTCAAGGCCAGTAGCTTGACCTCCACACAGCACAACGAACGCTTTCGATATCAATTGTGTCAGAAATGTATAGATTTTTTTTTTACGTGCTTTACATTCAGGTTTTCACTTTTCGGAATGGTCCATTACCATTTATTCGAGGGAATATAAGAGGACACCCATGTGTACGCATATATTCTGTATCATTAAAGTCACACACAAATGCAATACAGGCAACCTTTTAAAAATACAAACCAAGACAAAGACGAAGGTCCTTGGTGTAGTCTTATAGACAGCTGGAAAAAGTGCTGTTAACGTTAATTGAGTGTGACACAGTACACAATGAGTTGGTGTGGCCAGCACCACGCCCAGTCACCTCTGTGTTTATATAAATTCTTGTTAACACGACAGATGGGCATTTTGGACTTCATTACCGGGAAAGGGCTCAAGCAAGGTGCAAATAGCAATTTTAACTCAATTACAAAATAAAGCTGGAAAGATTAGTTCATGGGGCGGCGCGGTGGCGCAGTGGTTAGCGCTGACGCCTCACAGCAAGAAGGTCCCGGGTTCGAGTCTCTCGGCTCCGGTGCCTTTCTGTGTGGAGTTTGCATGCTCTCCCCGTGTCCGCGTGGGTTTTCGCCGGGTACTCCGGTTTCCTCCCACAGTCCAAAAGCATGCTCCTGGATAGGTTGATTGGCTCGCAGACTAAAATTGTCCCGCAATGCCCGGCGATGGACCGGCGTCCCGTCGTCGGGTGTATTCCTGCCTTACGCCCTGTGTTTCCGGGATAGGCTCCGGCTTCACCGTGACCCTATATAGGATTAAGCGGTTTCAGATAATGAGATGAGATGAGATTAGTTCATTGAACGATTAAGTTAATCAGCAATGTTTTGTTGCATTCATCAAAGGGTACCCTTTAAAGCGAGTGGATGCCCCAATATTCTGCCTCCTGAAGGCATGAAATCGAGTACAATTTATTCATAGTATGATGGGGCAAATGTCACTAAACCACCGTCTCATCCTCCCACCCCCTCCAATAACCGTGTGTGAGAACAGGTGACACGTACATAATTGGATATCCCAGCGCTACCCTCTCCCTGGTACGAATCTCGGCTCGGGTGCCTTTCTGTGTGGAGTTTGCATGTTCTCCCCGTGTCCGCGTAGGTTTTCGCCGGGCACTCCTGTTTCCTCCCACAGTCCAAAAAATATGCCGCTCATCTCATCTCAATTCCAGAAACCGCTTAGTCCTGTACAGGGTCGCGGTGAGCCGAAGCTTATTCCGGCAGACACAGGGCTAAAGGCAGGGATAAACCCAAGATGGGACGCCAGTCCACCACTGGGCACTGTGGGCAATTTAGTCTGCAAGCCCATTATCCTATGCAGTAGCATATTTTTGGACTGTGGGACGAAACCAGAGTGCCCAACGAAAACCCACGCGGACACGGGGAGAACATGCAAACGCCACACAGAAAGGCACCCGAGCCAAGATTCGAACCCGGGTCCTTCTTGCTGTGAGGCGATAGCGCTACCCACTGCGCCACCGTGCCACCCTAAACATTCTGCTGCATAGGTTAATTGGCTTGCAGACTAAATTGCCCTCAGTGCCCGGTGTTGGACAGGTGTCCGATCGTGGGAATATCCCTGCCTTGCGCCCTGGGTCTGTCGGGATTGGCTCCGGCTCACTGCGACCCTGTACAGGATTAAGCAGTTCTGACAATGAGACGAGATGAGCCCTACCCACATCTACTTTTTGTCTTTTCCAACCCTTTGCCAACATAAAAAACCCCCAAAAAATGTTTTGTTGCTGATTTCCCATTCTAATGTCGTTGTTGACATACCGTTCTTTCAGCAGCTCTGTGCAGCGATTTGTGAGCCTTGGGTGAAAATCGCTCTATAAATGGAATTATTATTATTATTATTATGCTGGATGAAGGCCCTCCCACACTCTTTAGTAAACGGGAGGTGTTTAACCATGCATGCATGGGAGTGTGTGAGAATTACTTACGATAACTGTAAATGATAAGTAATTCTTTACGTAGTGGCGGCACGGTGGCGCAGAGGGCAGCGCTGTCGCCTCACAGCAAGAAGGTTTCCCGGGTTCGATTCCCGGCACGGGTGCCAGTCGATGTGGAGTTGACGTGTTCTCCTTGTGTCCACATGGTAAATTGCCCCAGAAAAGTGTACATTGCGATGTACTGGCGCCATAACCTGGAAATTCCCCGCCTTGCGCCCTCTGTCAAGTGGGATAAGCTCTGCGCCCCCCCCCCCCCCATGATCCTATACAGGATTAAGTGGGTATTGATCATGAATGATTAAATTAATTATTTGCATAACGTTTTAGACTCTCAGTTTATATATAAAAAGAAAAGGTGCAGCCCTGAAATTTCTCACACCGCAGGTTAGTGGAAGGGACTCTACAGTAGAGAGCTGTATAAAACTGCCCTAGATGGTATTTTAGCCAACTCGTCCACAATAGCCAGATATAATATTGGAAGACATGGGAGTAGTCACATATTCACATTTCATTCCACCGCACGACGACTATCTTTGCTGTAACTATTTATACTTCGGGGTAGACAGAAGTGGGGAAAATTAAGAAACTTGCACACGTGTAAGAAATGTTCTTAAGAGCTGCTTCTTCAGGATAGCAGTGGCAAGTGTTCCTGTCTCCCTTGATGCATGAGAATTGCTATTAAGAGCTGCTTTTTCAGGACAGTCATGTCGAGCGTGAAGGAGAGTGGAGGACCGCCGATGCTTTTTAGTAACACGTGATTATTATTACACCATGGAAGCATCCTTGCGAGCCAGCCGAAACTAAAGTGCAATGTATTGGTAGAGATGTTCACAGCTTGCTGTAAAAAAATATATTTTGAGCACTGCGCTATGGAAAAGCTTTGTCGAGCACGATAGCACAGTGCGGGCGGCGTGGTGGCCCAGTGGTTAGCGCTGTCGCCTCACAGCAAGAAGGTCCCGGGTTCAAATCTCTCGGCTCGGGTGCCTTTCTGTGTGGAGTTTGCATG
>JAZEWT010000006.1:12679073-12695069 GCA_036362905.1 Mordacia mordax
CTGGTTTAATCAATTTTCCTGTGCATGGAGTATGAGACTGGAAAACCCGAGGCAGTTTTGGCTTTGTTAAATTGCTGTCACAAGCTGCCACTGATACAATACATTTCACATCTTTATCATGTTGGCTTTGCATGATTATCAACATTAAATAATGGGCTGGAACAAGTTAAGATCGCGGTGTAATCATTACGTCGCTGCAGCAAACTATACTTGCAATCCAGAGGGTCCATAGTGCGATCTCCAGCATGGCAGTTGAAGAAGTGAGTGAGCTTCTCCTGCACGCCTCTATCCATTCACCAGTACAAATGGGTACACCACTATTAATCAGGTAAAGTGTGGGTACGTTTACATCTTTCAAGATATCTTGCCAACATAGAAGAGGAGGCCAGAATAACCTCCACAGGGGATCTATGAGGCTCCTTCCAATTAAGGCCCTTCATCCAACGGTGGCGTGAGTAAGCATTTGCAATGTTGGACATTTGTATAAGTTAAACACTGACGTCTATCCTCACTTTATACTTTTAAATAAAAAATAAAGCCCTTCATCTACATACAATTCCAGACACTGTTTTTTCCATCATTGTAGTCAATGGTTAATGTACAAACAGAGGTGCATAAATTGTGTCCAAAGGTTATTCTAATTAGTATTAAACATGACAAGCGTACTTCTGGTGAAATTCTGTGCGATAAAATGAATTTAGTGAGCCTGGCTGCTGTATTTCAATATAATTTTCATCCCCTGGAAGTAAAACGAAAAGAGGTTGGCAGCCTCTGTGGTCATGCTCCCGAGGTGACAACGTAACAGGGAGTGACAGAATGGTATTAGGGAGACTAATAAGAGTATGCTTACTGCGCTGCTTGCCAAGCGTCAATCTGCCCACAGACGGGAAAGCAGTGGTGTGCCTTCCACGAAGCCCTAACGAGACTAGTGGGAATAAATCCCTAAACCTGTAAATGCTACAGAAACATTATTTTTAAGCCGTACAAGACACTGCAAACCCAGTGATCTGCAGCCATCTGGCAAGCTGTGCTAGCCTCGCGTTGCTTTAAAGCAGAGCATACACTTAGGAGCCATACTCGCTAATTTAATCAATGGGCATTGATGTATCCACTCTGAGTCATAACGTCGGTGGCATATCCTGTATTAATCCTTGATAGGTAAAAAAGGTTGCTATTGAAGGAGTCCCTCGGATTTTTATTACACTCTGATAACTTGCTTACCATTAAAATGGTCATTAAATGGGGTGTGACAAGCTAGTTACATCACGAAGAGAATTGCACTTTTATCAATGGGCTTGCCTGAATTGTATTATTAATGTCGTTAAACTGTTGCTACGAGCCTGGTATACATCACACCCTATTGGTTTTGTCATTCTACTTTCCTTGCCAAAGAAAGAGTCAAAAATATTGTCATTAAAATCGGCTTCTTTAGCCACCCGATGAGACGAGTCATTTATATGGTACACATATTTCACATGCAAAGTTCTCATGGCAATACTATAAATGGAAATCGTGCATTAATCACCAGCTTCGTGGTTATATAAAAACAAGGTTAACATATTTTTCCTAGCAAAAACAGCAATCAATGTTCTTATAAATGACAAAAGCATCTAAGATAGGGCGGCGCGGTGGCCCAGTGGTTAGCGCTGACGCCTCACAGCAAGAAGGTCCCGGGTTCGAATCTCTCGGCTCGGGTGCCTTTCTGTGTGGAGTTTGCATGCTCTCCCCGTGTCCGCGTGGCTTTTCGCCGGGTACTCCGGTTTCCTCCCACAGTCCAAAAGCATGCTCGTGGATAGGTTGATTGGCTCGCAGCCTAAAATTGTCCCGCAATGCCCGGCGATGGACTGGCGTCCCGTCGTCGGGTGTATTCCTGCCTTACGCCCTGTGTTTCCGGGATAGGCTCCGGCTCACCGCGACCCTGTATAGGATTTAGCGGTTTCAGATAATGAGATGAGATGAGATCTAAGATAGACAAATTGTTTAAGACTCAATTGCACAATCTTGGGAATAGGAGTACTGTTGGGGTGAGAGGCATACATATTATTTCTTCTGGTAATTAATGACATTGCGATTGTGATAAACACATCATTATAAAAAAAAACTCCAAAGAAACGTTATTGCTGATTTGCCGTTCTTATCTCGTTGTTGATGTGCCGTCCTTTTGCAGTTATGTGCAGCGCTTTGTGACCCTCGGGTGATTGGCGTTCTAGAAATGCAATTATTATTATACGATAAATGTTACATTAAACCATTGCCTAATAAATAATTAACACTGATAATTTTGCATTTTTAAGTTTTAGTTGAAAGTCTCATCTCATTGTCAGAAACCGCCTGGTCCTGTACAGGGTCGCGGTGAGCTGAAGCCTATCCTGGCAGACACAGGGCGCAAGGCAGGGATATACCCACGATGGGACGCCAGTTTATTACCGGGCACTGTGGGCAATTTAGTCTGCAAGCCAATTAACCTATGCAGCAGCATGTTTTTTGGACTGTGGGAGGAATCCGGAGTGCCCGGCGAAAATCCACGTGGACACGGGGAGAACATGCAAACTCCACACAGAAAGGCACCCGAGCCGAGACTCGAACCCGGGTGCTTCTTGCTGTGAGGCGACAGCGCTACCCACTGGGCCACTATGCCGCCCTAGTTGAAAGTCAGATCATATTTTGCGTGTTACTCTGCAGCGATGCGTATGTTTATAAGAAAACCCCAAACATGTCATTGTTGCTGATTTTCTGTTTTTATGTCGTTATTGTTGGCATGCCGTTCTCTCCGCAGCTCTGTGCATCACTCTGTGACCCTCGGGTGAAAAGCTCTATTAAAATGCAATTATTTTTGTTATCGATGTAAACGGAAAATGCCATTCCGTTTGTTGATTGTTACGTTTGAAAGTCTATTCCTTTAATCCGTCGATGTTTATTTTGTTGGATATTGTTTTGTCCAATTCAGCAGCAATTCTATGTTGAGGTCGAAGAATCATCTTAGTTAATGTATTTCTGCTTGTGTCTACCAAACAAATGCGTGAAAGAGCAGATAACCTTCATTTCATCAATGACCTTTGCAGATGCCACGGCACAGCCATTTTACCATGTTTTCATCCGCTTGGTGTAGCACAATGCTTTGAATTCACGAACATCTCTGAATGCATGAGAGCCATAGATGGGTCACCCCCAGAGCACTTTGCAATGAGACTAAGCCCTTCCGAAACACAATGCTGGTGGTGTCCCGACCGCATCGTCGACTCGCTCCACTTACTCTCACTTGTCTATTTTGAAAAGAGTCGGGTTTAATTCCCTCGAAAACCTATTTTTTTTATCTCTTGGCACTAAATGAGAAATTGGAATGCCAGAAGGGTGAGGCTTTATCAGAGATAATGCGATTCACGGCCCTCAAATCAGCGCGAACATTCAAGTAAAGAGTTGTGCTGCGGGTTTTTGCATGGGCGGACGCTGCGCTCCATGCCAACTTTTTGAACTCCGCTGCAGGAAGTAATGTCCACTGTACGTGTGCTGTATATGCTCGCACGTATTCATTTCTTCGTAACAAGTCATAACAGAGGGCGGTGCGGTGGCGCAGTGAGTAGCGCTGCTACCTCACAGCATGAAAGTCCCCGGTTTGGTTCCCAGCTCGGGTGCCTTTCTGCGTGGAGATTGTCCTCCCTGTGTCCACGTGGGTTTTCGCCAGGTACGTCGGGTACTCCGGTTTACTCCTACCATCCAAAGACACGCTGCTGCATAGGTTAAATGTCCCGCTGAGTTAATTGCTCCAAATAGTGTGTCCTGTGATGTACTGGCGTCACATCCTGCGTAAAACTCCGCCTTGCACTCTCTGTCTGCCAGGATAGCCCCCCCCCCCACCGCGAATCGATACAGGATTAAGCGGGTATTGATAATAAAGATGAGGTCACAATAGCACGTAAAAAAATACATAATCTTGACATTTTCAAACCACCGATTGATATCGTCCTCCTCACACCATTTGGGCGATTTGACCATACTGCAGAGGATTGAATGCAAGCAGTGCATGTCATCATACAAGGATTTACACAAATCTGCACATCACATCTGGCTGATATGATGTGCGAGGTGCCAGTTTCTGCCTTATCATTAACGTCTCCATCTCCAGTCAGTAACACATGGGTAAGCACATCAAAATATGGCTCTTGCAGCATTGCAATGCCTGGTCCATCTATTTACACGCTCATCCACCTACTCATACACTCATCTTCCTTCCACTGAGCAGCCCACCTACTCACCCATCTACTCATTCAATTACTCACCCACTCGCCAATCCATCCATCCACCCATCCACCTACTCATGGACAGAGATCTCCCTTATAGCCTTAAATTGTAGGGTCAAGTGATGTTAGCGAGCACCCATGAACACCATCATGGCACACGAGCCGGTGGGTGGCCAGTGTCTACCAGTGTCTACCTGCCTTTGTCTCCTTATGAGGATGTTTGCACAAAGCACCAATGCTCATTTCAGCCTGAGTCGACCGAGGACTGGAGAGAAAATCGACATTTGATGTTTTGCGGCATCTGAAATCGAATTCGAGTCGCCTGGTTCGTAGCACTGTGTGCTTATCACCCCCCCCCCCCCCATACTCATGTAACCTCAGACATCGTTATGGTGTCCAACTGGAAACTGCAATCAGTATTTTTACATGGGCAGAAGCATCATTTAAGAAGTAAACTATACTAATGAATAATTACGTACTCATTTATTCAGGGAATATTATTAATAATTATTGACCACGATGGAAAATGTGTCTACAACACATCTTTACAGCCTGCCAGAGTAGAGAATTTAAACATGCAGAGTGAGGCCAAAATGCATCACACTTAATAATGTCTGATACACTTATTTCGATATTCTTAGCTGGATGTTTCAACTAGGTGATATATCAAAAAGGCAACAATGCATTTGACTTGAGAAAGGTTCAGGTTGATGATTGCTGTGAAAAGCTGCTCTCTCGGGACAGCCGCGTCGATGGCTGTCTCTCCTCTCCTCGCGACGTTTCGCCTCACACGTTAGAGGCATCCTCAGGCGCACACTGCGCCTTCGAGGCATCCTCAGGCGCACATTGCGCCTCTAACGTGTGAGGCGAAACGTCGCGAGGAGAGACAGCCATCGACGCGGCTGTCCCGAGAGAGCAGCTTTTCGTAGCAATCATCATGCGTTGAGCCGTGAAAACCTACATCATTACAAAGGTTCAGGTTATTTTTTTAAATTTCGGTCAGGGAAAGAAGACAATTAATTATACATGATTGTATTAAAGTCAAAACAAATCTAATCTATTTTTAAATCACATGGATTTTCTCACGACCAGTACTCAACTGAAACATCACCATCAATATTACAGCAATAACGGCTACATTGAAGCGTGTTTACTCTCAACGTAGTGATGTGGTGGTTGAAACGATGGTGCAAGTTTCTTAAATTCTTCCTCCATCCTTCGTCTGTTCACCAAAGAATATAAATAGCTTTTCCACAGTCAACCAACGTGCAAGCCATGTGCGGTGGGGGAAATACGGGTACACTTCCCGTTATCACAATGTCTGTTGATTCTGAAGGACCTTTCGCCAGCATTGGCTTGAGCAGTAATTACATTGCTCTGCCTTTGACATCAGTGTACTCTCCAAGTACTCAATAAAACATATGGTCATGAAACATAAGTTCATCATAGCGAGATATATATTTAAAGGTGATGCCAATAATTAAGTAAATAAACAAGATACAAACAGAAAAAATGCTGTGCAATGTATTTTGCAATTTTCAAATCGATATGAACTTAAGTAATAAAGAGCACTATAAAGCACTTGCAACTCAAAGTGGGGATCAAAGTAAAACAAGTTCAAAAAATGTTTGAGAAACAGCAAGAAATCTGAAAGCACCACGAGCATGAGGAGGAAGTGCAGAGATGAAAATGAAAGAAAATAACACATATAAAGGCACAACTCTACAAACTCACGAGGGAATTAAAGAAAATCTAAATCATAGAATGTCCAATAAGCTGACTTTACCTTAAAATGTCGTACTAGATTATCTCATCTCATCTCATTGTCTGAAACCGCTTAGCCCTATACAGGGTCGCGGTGAGCTGGAGCCTATCCCGGCAGACACAGGGCGCAAGGCAGGGATACACCCACGATGGGACGCCAGTCCATCGCCGGGCACTGCGGGGCAATTTAGCCTGCGAGCCAATTAACCTATGCAGCAGCATGCTTTTGGACTGTGGGAGGAAACCGGAGTACCCGGCAAAAACCCACGCGGACACAGGGAGAGCATGCAAACTCCACACAGAAAGGCACCCGAGCCGAGAGATTCGAACCCGGGACCTTCTTGCTGTGAGGCGACAGCGCTAACCACTGGGCCACCGTGCCGCCCCCGTACTAGATTATGAGAAGATATAATCACAAAATAGCCATAAAAGAGTGCTATTGCTTGAAACGTTACTATTTTTATGTTTTATGCAAGGCATTGTTGTTGACGAGTGTGCAACATAGCAGTAGCATCAAATAATTTGTTTCAGCAGAAAGAAAAAGATGTTGATGATTCGTAATCATGAATGGTGGACAGCAGTGATCAAGACGGAATAAAAATGCGTGAGGTAAAACAACAAATCAGGAGTGTTTATGGCAATGTTTTTAGAGAAAAAAAAATCATAAAATCAAGATACGACATCATTTTAAAATGCAGAAACCTGTTTCCAAAAGTGAAACAAAGGCTGAAGAGTCTGCAGCAAATTAATGAGATTTTTTTTTATTACACTTAGAAAAGAGGGCCGCACGGTGGCCCAGTGGGTAGCGCTGTCGTCTCACAGCAAGAATTTCGGGTTCGAATCTTGGCTCGGGTGCCTGTCCACGTGGGTTTCCTCCCACAGTCCAAAAACATGCTGCTGCATAGGTTAAATGGTTTGCAGACCAAATTGCCCGCAGTGCCCGGTGATGGACTCGCGTCCCATCGTGGGTATATCCCTGCCTTGCGCCCTGTGCCTGCCGGGATAGGCTCTGGCTCACCGCGACCCTGTACAGGACTAAGCGGTTTCAGACAATGAGATGAGATGAGATAATTTGAAGGGGTGACGTCTGGTGGTTGAGAAAAACAATGAAGTCTATGAGTATGCCGATGGGACGATGATGCAATCTCAAGTGTAGGAGTGAGAAGGACTTTGGCAACACCACGATGGATGACCACAGTGTGGATAGACAGTTGTAAACCAGTGGATAGTCCATGGCTTGGTGATGAAGATGATGGGTTAAATAGATAATACTCTTGGTAATATAAACTTTGACAATTTGTGCTGATGCTGCTAGGCTTTGCGTCATAATGAAATTGTTTCGCAAAGGACAAGAATTCCCTCAAGACAAACCAAGACATGTCTTCAGTGGGAACACCATCTGCTAATTATTACAGCAGTTACTTATTTGGTTTATGTTACAATACGTAGTTTTGAATTTTTGCTAATATGCCTTTATATTGTAAAAGTAACACGCCGCACCAGTGTCAAAGCACCAGGTAATGTTAGTATTTCATGGAATCAAGTGCAATCAAATGAAGCACTCGCCTAAAGAGTGGGTGTGACACCCACTCTTGGAGAATTAAATATCACCAAGTTTCAAATAAAATTCAAGTTCGATGCTTTTTCCTTAAAAGCAAGTTCTGGTATTGATGCGTTTCTGAAAGATAGTCAAACTTTGAGACCTTACCCACTAGTTGTCCATAATTCCTCTCTGGTCTTAGAAATTGAAAAACCGAACCTGTGATGGTACTCCTATCCATCTCCTTGCATTATTGGGGAGGGTTTCAATGTTCAGATTTCGAGGAAGTTTAACATCTTCTCTACCCAAATGCTCATATCTACACAATCTATTTCAGTCTTATAAATAGGAATTTTTGTTTAGTTTTCTACTCTGCCACTTCACTCTTGATATCATAATCCACTTGCATCTCCTTAATGTTTTAATGTTATGGGAATATAGGTGATTAGCCATTGTTATTCGTTTATGCTAAGGCTACTGAGCCAGTGGTGATGATGTGGATGTGTGTGATGTTGCTCGTGAATGGTCAAAGTGAGCACTGTGGAATTATGTGATCCGCAGTTTTACTTTCGTGGTCTGAACTATCTTTCAGTTTCCACTGATACAGGAAGTGCCCGCATTGTTTCAGGTTTATTTCATATGCTTGTGAAATAATTGTGCTGACTCGTCTACAAGTATTTATGTTCAAATGTGTTTTGGGTGTGGACACTATTTTGCTCAGGTAACTCTTGTGGCTGTTCAATTGATATTTCACCATTGACCACACATTTTCTTTAGCCATTTAATTCAGGGAATGTGGTATGTTCTTCACTGCAAAGTGAAGAACGGGGCTTTAAATGGTTGCTTAATTTCACCAAGGAATGACCCAATATGTTCATAATTAGATAAGTGTATAATTAATGATAAAATCATGGTTCAGAGGTTCTCCTTGAGACCTAGGTTTATGAAACACTGAGTAATGAATTCCATGGGTCTTCACAATGGAGCCTCGGGGTCTTGTGTATGGCTAAAACTTGTTTGGAAAAAAGTGCTGTCTTCCAAGTAGTAACATTGCATGCCAAAACCCTCACAAGATAGGAATTATTTAAGTGTAGAAAATTCCCACGTTAGTGATTCTGTGGCACTAAATCAAATACATTGCCATGAGGTTGGTGTTTGCACTTTATTGGTGGTAATAATGCATGGAATTCGTCGTAGGGGGAAAAATGCTTGTAACGGTTCGGGGGTGCTCTCAAGTGTGCTGACAAATGTCCTACTCATTGTGTGAATATGAAAAAGTGTATATCCTTGATGTTAGAGCAGCACCCAGCTACTGGATACATTTATTGTGCATTTGTGAGTTGTGAATGCTTTTATGACAGTACACCGATCCCCACAGGTAATACCAAATGGGTTGGAAAATATTAAATATTGAGGACTTAGAGCCAACACTGTGGTACTGTGGTCTAAGTGTTAGAATCCCAATTCTGTAATACTTTTCGGAATTGTAACACAAATTACACATCTCACATTGTACGGATGAAGGTTTTCACGGCTCGATGCATGATGATTCCTCACCAAAGCTGTTCTTTCGGGATAGCCACATCGTGTGCTCCATTTCTCTCCTTCGCGATGTTTCACCTTCCACGTTACATGCCTCAAGATGCCTCCAAAATGTCAGGTGAAACGTCGTGAAGGAGAGAGGCCCACTTGACCATTCTATCCCAAAATAGCAGTTGTGATAAGCAAGTATCATGTCTCACATCTTTTTTTTACATTTCATATTTTTCCTTTGTGAAGATTTTAATATATTATTTTTCAAGCAAGGTTTATTGAGCAGTGCACTTTACAATGAATTACTCTGAATTTCAAGGGCTTTGACCACGTATTACCAAACCTCAGCCTTGGTGTTTATACTACAAAAGTCTATGCATTGCCCAAAAAAATTACGTGGGGCCGCTAACTTGTGGGCAAACCACCTGCAAAGCAAATCATAAGGGTCCAGTGCAGTGTTCCTTGGGCTGCAGACAGAGGCAGCGTCAGTCTAGGCATGCTATACCTTGGCAATGAAAGCTGGCTCTTGGAACGTAGAACGCCACCTGTCTTAGAGGTAAGGAATTTGAACTTGTACATGATTTTCAGAGGTGACGGCTGGATATAGTTCGGCTCACCTCTACATAGTCTCGTCTTTGGAACCAAACTCCTTTATAGGGGTTGGACTCTCTCCTACTCTGGTGTTGCATACGGGGAGAGGCGCTGGGCAGTTGTGGGGATACTCACCAACCCCCGGCTAGGTGCCACTCAGTTGAAGTTTCTCCAACTGAATGAGAAGATTACCTCAATGCGATTTTTCGGGTCACAGAGAGAAGGTATTTGTTGTGTGTACATACGCATCAAAAAGCAGTTCACTGCATTATTGGGGACAGTGCGTGGGGTGCTGGAAAACAGTGCTCTTGATGAATCCATAGATTTGCTGGGAGATTTAAACGCCCGTATGGGCAATGATGGAGAAACCTGGAGGGGTGTGATTGGGAGTAATGGTCTACCCGATCTGAACCAGAGTGGTGTTCTGTTGTTGAACTTTTGTGGTCTGTCCATAACAAACACCATGTTCGAACACAAGGAGGCTCATAAGTGTACCTGGTACCAGAGCATCATGGGCCAAAAGCAATGATCGACTTTGCAGTGGTCTCATTGAAATTGAGGCAATATGTTTTGGATTCTCGAGTGAAGAGAGGGGCAGAGCTGTCAACCGCTCATTACCTCGTGGTGAGCAGGATCAGATGGCAGGGTAGGATGCCAGACAGTCCTGGCAAGCCCAAACTTGTCGTGAGGATTTTCTGGGAACGGTTGGTGGAGGATCCAGCCTCCCGGAGGAGACTGATGACACTGAGTGCAAATAGACACTGTTCAAAGTCTCCATCGTGGAAATTGCGGTTAGGAGCTGTAGCCAGGTGGTTGGTGCTTTTTATTGTGGAAGCCTACGGACCCACTGGTGCATACCAGTGGTGAGGGAAGCTGTCAAGCTGGAAAAGGAGTCCTTCACGGCTTGATTAGTAAGAGGGACTCTTCATTTGGCAGACAGGTACCGACAGGCCAGAAGAACTGCAGCTGCAGTGGTTGCAGAAGTGAAATCCTGGGTTTGGGAGGAGTTCAAAGAGTCTATTGAGAAGGACTTTCATCTGGTTTCAAAGAGATTCTGGCAAACCGTCCGACGGCTAAGGAAGGTAAAGAAAGGTACTGCCCAGGCTGTTATTAGTAAGGGCAGGAGAGGTGCTGACGTCAAATGGAGATATTGTCAGGATGTGGATGAAACACTTTGAGGAACTCCTAAACCCGAAAGACGTGCCCTCGGAGCAAGAGACAGGGCCCGAGTGTTCTGGGGGTTCAGAGCCCATCTCTTTTGCAGAAGTAACTGAGATAGTCCAGAAATTACACAGTGGCAAAGTGCCAAGAGTAGATGAGATTCACTCGGAAATGCTGAAGGCTCTGGATGTTGTGCGGCTGTCATGGCTGACACACCTTTTCAATGTCACGTGGATGTTGGGAGCAGTACCAGTGGATTGGCTCACAGGGTTGGTGGTTCCCATTTTCAAAAAGGGGGACCGGAGGGTGTGTTACAACTACCGAGGGATCACACTTCTCAGTCTTTTTGGGAAAGCCTATGGGAGGGTGCAGGAAAGGCGGATCTGGCGCATTGTCGAAACTCGGATTCACTAGGAACAATCCGGATTCTGTCCCGACCGTGTAACAACGGACCAATTTTACAACTCTCATTGATTGTTAAAGGATCATGGGAATTCGCTAAACCAGTCTACATGTGTTTTGTGGACTTGAAAAAGTCCATTGTGGGAGTAGGGGCAGTTACAATGTGCCATTTGGTCCTTGTACAACCCGGAGAGTTGTGTTTGCATCCTGAGCATTAATTCAAGCCCGTTTGCAGTGGGCGTTGGGCTCTGCCAAGGGTGAGTCTTGTCTCCTATTCTGTTTCATCAGACAGTGATCTCCAGCGTGCAATGAAATGGTTTTGCGGCCGAGTGTGATGTGGTGGAGATCAGAGTCGGCACCTCCAAATCTGAAGCTATGGTTCTCACTCGGAAAACAGGTCGCTTGCCTCCTCTGGGTGGGGATTCAGCAGCTAACCCACGTGGAGGAGTTGAAGTATCTCGGGATCGTGTTTACGAGCGAGGGTAGACGGGAGTGTGAGATTAATAAACTGTAGGGGACAGCATCTGCAGTAATGCAGAGCAGACTGTCGCGGTGACCATTGAGTTGATTCGGGAGGCAAAGCTCTCAATTTACCAGTCAGTCTTTGTTCTAAGCCTCACCTATGGTCATGAACTTTGGGTAATGACCGACAGAGTAAGCTCCCGGACACAGCTGGTTGAAATGAAGTTCCTCCATAAGGTTGTTGGGCTCAGCCTTAGAGATAGGGTGAGGAAGTCAGTGAACGGGGAGGATCTAAGAGTAGAACTGCTGCTCCTCTGCATTATTCCAAAACGCATTGCAGTTCTCTGCCTAAGACTGTTGATGTGTCTCACTGTGGTGTGCTTGGAAAATTGTGTGTGGGTGGGTATGTTCGCCCACAGGGTGTTTTGATGGACCCAGTGCGGCAGTGCTTGCAACCCTCTTGCTTACAGCCTGCTGCCACTGGCTAGCTCATGGTGAACCGAGAAGTAGCCTAGTTCCTAAGTCTTCCCATGCCATTATACAACCTCTCCTTCACCAATACCCCTGCCGGCCCTCTACGTGGAACACACAGTAATTGGGTATCTACACGACCTCAGGCTAATTGGTAGGGGATCTCAGAGCTGCTGTAGGCCTTAGAGTTGCGATCCCTGATATCAAACCAACCATTGCCCCACTGCCTGGTGGGTGAATCTAGGAAGACAAAGGCTAAGAGAGCCCACCTTCACAGAAAAGCAAACTGTGGTGACATGCTTTAAACCGGTTCTCTGACAAACCCGTTTTTCCATCAGCCTTCTGTAGTTGTGAGGAGTTGCTAGTCGTCAATGATTTCCCTTTCAACTGGAATCATCTCCTCTGCAACCAAGATAGTGGCGCTGGGACAAGCACATCCCCAATGCTACTCATCATCATCGTGCAGGTGTCTTCTCCAACTATACGTCCCCAGCTTCACCAAGTCTGGCGGTGTTGGAGTGTCTGGTGACAGCATCTGGGATTGAGTGGCAGATGCTTTCACAGACCCTTGTACATCTGAGTACCCCTGTTGAGGGACTGCACTGCTCACCCTAGTGGGGAAAAGCATAGAAAAGAGGGCCTAAAATTTGCCTGCTCCGCAACTGTACCTGGACCGGAAACTGCACCTGTGAGGTTTTTCCACTTTGCGGTCCAAAAATGCGAATAAGAAAAACACCTCTGAGACACGCCACGTGGAACATTAGGAGACGTTTAGATGTTAGGCACGGTACTGAGAGAGCCCAACGCAGAACAGCACTTGTTAAAACGCTACAGCGTGGACGTGGCAGCACTCAGTGAGACCAGGCTACTTGGAGAAGGCTCACTCACGGAAGTGAGTAAGGGCTTCAATTTCTTATGGAAAGGATACCCCCAGGGCAGGCAACATCTCCTCGGAGTCGGTTAGCAGTTAAAAATAGCTTCCTACCAACGCTTACGGAAACACCAGTTGGCAATAATGAAAGATTAATGCCTCTCCCCTCTTCTCTTCAATGTCAGATGGTAAGGTCGGTGCATGTGCACTAATTACAGTGACATACCTCCATTTTGCACCTGCACAATCTGCTTACGGGACTGAAATCATCAAAGACCAGGCTTTGACAGTGGAGCACTGGGCTGAAAATTTTAACTCCTTGCTCTCCAAACGACATGTTTTCAAGATCTTGACCTCCCACCAACGTTCTCAGAAAATGTTCGGTAGTCAAAACGCTTAAAAACAGCAATGCTCTTGGACCTCACAACATACCAGCAGAGATTATCAAGGAAGGTGGCTTCCTCTGCTTGAGAATACACCACCTCTGCATAATAGAAGTATGGACTAAAGAGTGGGACCTCCAACAGTGGAAAGATGCCAATATTGTAACCATATTGCTTCCCGGATGTCGGGGATGCGGCATTTTTTTGTCACTCCGATAAATGACAGATAAACCACTATTTTTAAGTGTATTCGAAGCAACCTCAATTACATTATTATCATTACCTTGATTCTATTTTATTTCCTTTAATGCTACTGATAATTATTTGATGATTGGTTCGAAAAGCTCCTCTCTCGGGAAAGCCGCGTCGATGGCTCTCTCCTCGCGACGTTTCGCCTCACACGTTAGAGGCATCCTCAGGCGTAGTGTGCGTGCGTGTTCCTATTGTCCCTTTATATGTGTGGGCGTGATGCGTGTGTCCTTTGTTGTGTGAGTCCGCCTCTGGGTCACCTTGACACAAATTTCCTTATACCATTTCCATCCCCGGAACTGTGATTACCCCCTCCCTGCTTTGTCTGTGGCTAGTCCCCTAATTTACATCTCATGAAAAGATACCCCCAACACACTTAGACGATACCCCTCTGATGTCCACACGTAATAGTTCTATGTCTCTGCATTCCTGACTTCAATAACTGGCCTCCAGGATTGGTTGAGCTTTATATGCATTTCTTGTTTTCGGTTCATGATGCTTTTAGTCTTCTGAATCTCAATTTCTTCACGAATTAATCTTGGACCTTTATGGCGGATGGCTGCTAGTATTCGTATTTTATCAAAATCGATTTTGTGTTGTTCATCTACACTATGCGCTGCTGTTGCTGATTTATCCGTGTGCCGCAGGCGTACTGCTGCCTCGTGTTCTCTTTTTCTGATGGCTATCGTTCTTGCTGTTTGTCCGATGTATACTTCCTCACAGTTGCTGCAAGGGATGCGATATACGACTTCTGTCTGTAATGGTAGTCGGTCTTTAGGTGATTTGAGTACGTCTTGTATTTTCTGATAGGTTGTGAAGACTGTTTTTATTTTATATTTTTCTAGGTATTTGCTAATTTTGTCTGTGGTGCCTTTCACATACGGCAGGAAAGAGCGAATCTTGGTATCTTCCTCCTCATTTCCTTGCTGTTTCTGTCTCCGTTCTCTTGTTATTGCACGTTGGATTTCTGTTTTCGTGTATCCATTACTCGCTAGTGCTTGTTGTAGATGTTGTAGCTCATCTCTTCGATGTTGTTTGTCTGAAATCGTTTTTGACTGGTGGGCTAAGGTGTGAAGTATCCCCCGTTTCTGTTTCGGGTGATGGTGAGACTCCCGTGTAGATACCTGTCCGTATGTGTTGTCTTCCTGTATACAGTGTGGCTGAGCGTCCCCTCTGCGTTTCTCTTCACCAGTACGTCCAGGAACGGAATTTGGCCATTTTCTTCTATTTCCAAGGTGACCTTGATGTTCGGGTGTATTGAGTTTAAGTTACCAAGGAATTCCTCTAGCTTCTGTCTTCCGTGTGACCATATGACGAATGTGTCATGAATGTATCGATACCAGTGGGTGGGTTTTAGTGTAGATGAGTTCATGGCTTCTTCCTCAAAACTGCTTAGATACAGGTTGGCTGCCGCGGGTGAGACTGGTGATCCCATTGCTGCACCCTCTTTTTGTTGGTAGAACTCCCCGTCGAACTTGAAATAGGTTGTTGTCAGGCATACCTTTGCCATCTCTGCTAACCTCCGGTCAAACTGTTTTTCAATCATTAACAAACTTGATGATATAACACATAGGAGAGCAGAACGGCAACATACTGTATGCACACAGAGACAGCAGAAAAAGTATGAACATATAACAAACCATAGGCAGAAAACAGAACAGTGTTTGTCACCTCAACGTGTTGTTGTTAATTTAAGCTCAATAACACTCACACATGCAGCACAGTCCATTCTGGCGAAAGGCTTTAACTTTGCTCTAGCACCACGAAATATACCCGTAGAAGAAATAGTCACAGGAGTAGAATGTGCAATTTTTAACAGCAAGCTCCCAGAAATGAATGCTGAAGAAATCCGCCAAGATGTGTGGAGAATCAGACGCAAATCTAAACCACCAAAATCTAACTGTACGGCTGAGGAACGGCGAGAGCTTAACAAACTCAACAAGATTAAAGACATACTCATTCTGCAAGCAGACAAAGGAAACGCTACAGTCATCGTCAACACAGATGATTACAAGTGGAAGATGCACCAGGAAGTCAACAACACCGCAATATATGAGAAACTCAAACGGGACCCAACCAAGAGAATCGAAATCCGAACAAAAGCCATCATCAAGCAGAATGTTCAGAGTGAAGAGAAGAGTAAAGAATTGAATCCACAAGATAGCAGAATGCCCAGACTATACGGACTACCGAAGATTCATAAAGAGGGGACCCCGTACCGACCGATACAAAGTGCAATAAGTTCCCCTAGCTACAAACTCGCCAAATACGTGGCCGGGAACTACAGCCCACAGTGGAGCGCGCAGCCTCATATATCAAGAACTCAAGACA
>JAZEWT010000006.1:12720693-12734978 GCA_036362905.1 Mordacia mordax
TTTATGAGCTTCATTGATTTGTACTCATTAATTTTATTGATATATTCTGATGTTGTTGTTGACATGCCATTCGCCCCACAACTCTGTGCAGCGCTTTGTAACTCCCAGGTGAATCGCGCCTTAGAAATGCAAACATTATTATTGACATGAGTCAGTTGAGACGGTTCGAGCATCTGATAAGGATGCCTCCTGGTCACAAACCTCTGGAGGTCTACTGGGCACAACCAACTGGGAGGAGACCCCAGGGCATACACAGGACCCGGTAGAGGGATTATATCTCTCAGCTGGCTTGGGAACGCTTTGGAATCCCCCAGCAAGAGCTGGATGAAGTTACTATGGAACAGGACGTCTGCTTTGCTAAACCTGTTACCTCCACGACCCAGATAAGCGCCATGACAATGGTATGGTATGATATAAGTCTATGCAATATATTCTAAAATTAATGTAAATAACGTGATGCATAATACCTCCCAAAGGCTTGGATCGAGATGCCGCCACTGCAATAGAAAGAATGCTTGACTGCACGCACTTGTTGGTGTGTGCATAATTGAATAAAATCGCTAGGGATACTCAAGTTGTAGAAAGTCACGATAATTATTAGCATGACTGTCAGCCACAACATGATTATTCTTGCCCATGGTATTGAACCCTCTACCGTTATTTTGTTATGGCTATCCGTGGGGACAATAAAGTCTTCTAATTATAATTAGAGAACATACAACGTACATAAACAGAAAAGCAGTGTACTGTACTCACCCAAATTCAGAAAAAGTAATTTAATGGTCGTTCTCACAATCCAAGGCATATGCTAAGTGACTTCATCTTCATCAGCAGCCACTGTGAATCCACTGTGGAAATTGTTCTCGAAGACATCCCCTTTGTCAATCCCTTTAATTTTATTGATCAAAAGTATATTCACATAAATCCCGTTCATCGTTCCATCTCCATGTTTAACGTACTCACTAACACATTCCATACCTGGGCCATCACTCCATTATTGTTTCTACCTGATTAATTGAGAATTTCTTTCCAAAGCTGTTATTTTTGGGATAGCCATGTAGAGCACTCCTCCTCTATCCTTCACAATATTTCGCCTCCCACATTTGAAGAATCCTCAGGCAGTCTGATACGTTTTGTAGAAATTGTAATTTCATATATATGTGATAAACCAATTTATAAAAAAATATATCATTGTTATTTTGCCTGACAGTGCTAAAACAGAACTCTTGTGCTGGCTTTTAAAGAGGTGCTTTCAGTCGCCTTATTTGTGCTCTATCATTTCGTGAGAAGTGCCAGATTGTCCATTTTTTGCCCTTTACATGAGTTGCAATTTGTATTCAGCTCTGGAATTAATCAGTCACACGGTGTCCCTTCAGAGGGCTTTAACAGTTTTCTTGTTCAGCGCCATTTTACACACTACAAGTGGCAGATAAATGGGCTATTCCACAACGCCAACTGCCATATCGTCTTAAGTTCAAGCATGCTTAATGTGAACGGTGACAACTGCAATGCATATGCAAAATTATAAGAGCTACATTGTTCATTAACGTCATAGAACAGAGTGTGCTCATAGGGACAGGGTGGCTTATCAAATGTTTACACATTTATTCCTAATTTAAGAACAACTTCATAGGCATATATTCCACGAATTAATAAACAATTACGTATTTACGACCATCATATTTTTTACAGCCGTTCCACCTAAAACACATTATCGTCTTGACGATTCCTTCTTAGTCTCCAATTTACAGAGTTCATGTCAAGAGTTTTTACAAAGTTTTATTGCAAAGGTTTAATAGGATAAAGGGATTGCAAAGATGGTATTTCTGAAGGTCTGTAAAGGCGAGCTATGCATGGGTCCACTTATTTCTTGGATCAGCACTGTAGGAGGTGGAGTTATTAGGTGATTGGCATCATGCCTGGCTGCCTTCATTCCTTCCGTAGAGCTTGCAGTAGCAGATAGAGCTTGTAGCAGTGGGTAGAGCCAGCAGCACAAGGGTAGAGCTTGCAGCAGTGGGTAGAGCCTGCAGCAGTGGGTAGAGCTTGCAGCACAGGGTAGAGCTGGCAGCAGTGGGTAGAGCTTGAAGCACAGGGTAGAGCTTGCAGCAGTGGGAAGAGCTTGCAACAGCGGGTGTCCTCTATAAAACAATCCAATAATAATAATTGCATTTCGAGAGCGCTTTTCACTCCAGGGTCACAAAGTGCTGCACAGAGCTGGGGAGAGAATGGCATGTGAGCAACAATAATAATAATTGCATTTATAGAGCGCTTTCACCCGAGGGTCACAAAGCGCTGCACAGAGCTGCGGAGAGAACGGTATGTCAACAATGATATTAGAATGGGAAATCAGCAACAATAATGGTTGTTGGGTTTTTTTTTACAAATCCGAGATATGCAGAAAACGGCATATCAACAACATCAAGACAGTTCAACTGAAGGTCAAATCTCATCTCATCTCATTGTCTGAAACCGCTTAGTCCTATACAGGGTCACGGTGAAGCCGGAGCCTATCCCGATAGACACAGGGCGCAAGGCAAGGATATACCGCGATGGGACGCCAGTCCATCGCCGGGCGAAGGTCAAATAGTAGCAATAAATTATAGGACATAAAGTAAGCGGACAAAAAAAATAATTCTTCAACAAACAAGGAAGGAATAAATGTTCTTGTGCAGGCGCAGGTCGGCAGAAAGCCATCATCCCAGCATGACATCATTGAACGGCATCAACAGTCCTAGCTAGAGGACTTGAAAACTTTACAGAACAAGTGAGTCTTGAGAAGAGATTTGAAGATGCCCAGGGACTCAGCTGATCGAATCTTCAATGGAAGGGCATTCCAGAGTCTGGGAGCAGTGCGCTAGAAGGCTCTGTAACTCATCGAATGGAGGTGCGATTTGGACATATCAAGCAACCCCGTATTGGAGGATCGGAGTAGTTGGGTTGAGGAGGGTGCCTAAAGTAGGTCACGGATCTATGTCGGAGCAGCGACAGTGAGAGCTTTGTAGGTGAGTAGGAGGATCTTGAATTCAATCCTGTATTTAACCGGTAACCAGTGAAGAGACATCAGTACTGGGGATAAGTGATCATGGATGGGTGTTCGAGTGAGGACTCTAGCAGCCGCATTCAGCACACGTTGGAGACGATTGATCAGGTAGGCAGGTGTGCCAGTGAGCAGCGTATTGCAGTAATCAATTCGTGAGGAGATGAAGATGTGTATAAGTTTCTCAGCATCAGAGGGTGACAGGATATTGTGCAGTCTGGCTATATTTCTGAGATGGAAATAAGCTACTTTCGTCAACTTGTTAATGTGTGCCTCGAAGCTGAGTGAGGAATCAAGAGTTTCACCTAGACTCCGGACTGCCTTAGCAACGTCAATGGTCTGGTCGTCAAGTATCGATTTGATAGGTTCAGCCAAATGGTTATATGTAGATGCTGAAGAGTAGTGGGCCGAGAACTGAACCCTGAGGAACTCCAGACAAAAGAGGATGGATAGCTGAGTTTTGTCCTCCGAGACTGACGAACTGCTTATCGTCGGAGAGGTAGCTCAGCCAATGCAGGGCAGAGCCAGAGACGCCAATACCCTCCAGTCGCTCAAATAAGATTGGGTGGTCAACTGTATCAAAGGAAGCACTCAGGTCCAGGAGGACAAGAAGACTTGGCAAGCCTTCATCAGCAGCGACGAATAGGTCATTAACTACTTGGACCAGAGCAGTTTCAGTACTATGGCTGAATATGAATCCAGATTGGAAGGGATTGAGGTCATTGTTGACAATGTATTTCTGGAGTTGTGCAGCAAATATACGTTCAGGACCTTAGAGAGGAATGGTGGATTTGAGATGGAGCAATAATTATCAGGGATCTTGCAATCGAGGCCAGAGTTCTTAAGCAGAGGGGTAACTATGGCACATTTGAATAGTGGGGCGGGGGCGGGAGTCGGTGCCAAAGTGAAGTGCTACTGCGCTTCACCGCGGCTATCGCGCTACCCGCTGCGCGACCGCTATCCCCCCCATGGCCATGGCGCGAACCGCTGCGCCACCGCTCTCCACCGCGCTACTGCGCTTCACCGCGGCTATCGCGCTACCCACTGCACTACCGCTACCCCCCCCCCCCCGTGGATATGGCGTGAACTGCTGCGCCACGGCTCACTCACTCACACACAGAGTGCTAACCGCTGCGCCACCGCTCACTCACACACCACAGCTCACTCACTCACACAGCGCGCTAACCGGTGCGCCACCACTCACTCGCACACAGAGCACTAACCGCTGCACCACTGCTCACTCACACACAGAGCGCTCGCTAACTGCTGCACCACAGCTCACTCACTCACACAGCACGCTAACCGGTGCGCCACCGTTCACTCACTCACACACAGAGCACTAACAGCTGCACCACCCGCGGCCCATCGAGCAACACCAAGTCAGCACGGCCCGCCGAGCAGCTGCAGCTCCGACTCCTCCCGCCTTCACCGTCATCTCCTCCCGGGGTGGGACGAGCCAGGGGCCCCCAACGGGCCCCCCTCCCCGACTCCAGCGCCGACAGGGCGCCACCACAATGACAGCCCCACATCGGCGACAGCCGCCATCGCTCCGTCGCTCGCCATCACTCTGCCGCTCGCCATCGCTCCGTCATCGCTATCGCCACCACTTACCAAAGAACATAATTGTGGAGGGCGGCGCGGTGGCCGAGTGGTTAGTCCTGACGCCTCACAGCAAGAAGGTCCCGGGTTCGAATCTCTCGGCTCGGGTGCCTTTCTGTGTGGAGTTTGCATGCTCTCCCCGTGTCCGCGTGGGTTTTCACCGGGTACTCCGGTTTCCTCCCACAGTCCAAAAGCATGCTCCTGGATAGGTTGATTGGCTCGCAGACTAAAATTGTCCCGCAATGCCCGGCGATGGACTGGCGTCCCGTCGTCGGGTGTATTCCTGCCTTACGCCCTGTGTTTCCGGGATAGGCTCCGGCTCACCGTGACCCATATAGGATTAAGCGGTTTCAGATAATGAGATGAGATAATTGTGGGAAGAGTGATTACACCTTTGTGGGGGATCGTTGGACCCCAATTAAAGTTGTTAATCCCACAGACAAAGTCGTCCAATTATGAAGGAACAGTAAGCTGGCAGATGTGTCCCCGTGTATTGCAGTGGAGGATTTGGCGTTGTATCAGGGAAGGCATGAGAAGGAATTGCCAGAGTTTCCGGGTCGTGATGGAAGTGTTGGTTCAGGTTGTTTGGAACAGAAACAATAAATTGGCAGCTCTTGGGTTAACAGAGATCGATGTTGATGGGTGTGAGGTCGATGAAGGAACAGAGCATAGGTTGGTGGATCTGATTACGGAGTTCGAAGACATTTTTTCAAGGAATCTGCTCGATTGCGGTGAGGTGTCAGACTTTACTCATCGTGTTAGATTGATGGGCGAACGGCCTTTCCGTCTCCCATATCCAAGGGTTCCACCAGCACACTACCAGGAGCTAAGAACAGCTATTTCAGAGATGGAGGAGAAGGGGTTTGTTCGGAAGTCAGTGAGTGAGTTCGCTTCCCCCTTGGTGATGGTGTGGAAGAAGGATAGCAGCCTCCGAATCTGTACAGATTTTCGTTGGCTAAATGCAAGAACAGTTAAGGATGCTCATTCGCTACCGCATCAAGCAGACTGCCTCGCCGCACTAGGGGGAAATACGTTCTTTAGCACCATGGACTTGACATCAGGATTTTACAACATCCCCATGCATGAGGATGACAAGAAGTACACAGCCTTTACAACATCTATGGGGTTGTTTGAATACAACAGAATGCCTCAGGGTCTGTGCAATAGTCCGGCTTCTTTCATGCGTATAATGATGGTCGTCTTTGGTGACCTAAACTTCGCATGTTTGCTCTGTTACCTTGATGATTTTTTGGTATTTGCTCCCACGGAAGTTGAGGCACTACAGAGGCTATGCATGGTATTTGAGAGGCTGAGGGAAAACAATCTGAAATTGGCACCAAAGAAATGTCACCTGGGGCGGCGCGGTGGCCCAGTGGTTAGCGCTGACGCCTCACAGCAAGAAGGTCCCGGGTTCGAATCTCTCGGTTCGGGTGCCTTTCTGTGTGGAGTTTGCATGCTCTCCCCGTATCCGCGTGGGTTTTCGCCAGGTACTCCGGTTTCCTCCCACAGTCGAAAAGCATGCTCCTGGATAGGTTGATTGGCTCGCAGACTAAAATTGTCCCGCAATGCCCCGCAATGCCCGGCGATGGACTGGCGTCCCGTCGTCGGGTGTATTCCTGCCTTACGCCCTGTGTTTCCATGATAGGCTCCGGCTCACTGTGACCCTATATAGGATTAAGGGGTTTCAGATAATGAGATGAGATGAAATGTCACCTATTAAGGAAGAGCGTTAAGTTTCTGGGACATGTAATTAATCAAGGCAGTGTATTTGTTGACCCCGAGAAAGTGGAAGCGATTTCCCGGATGAAAAAGGAGGATCTTATGGAGCCAGACGGGTATACAGCATCTGTACGTAGAATCAAGTCCTTCCTTAGGATGGTGTTTTATTACCAACACTTTATACCTGATTGTTCTGCTAAAGCGAAGGCGTTGTTCCAACTCACGTCAGGTCAGAAGAGGAGGGGAACCATTCGTAAAGGGGGTGAATGGGAGATTGCTTTGTGAGCTCTTTCGCGATTTGACGACAGAAGCTGCAGGGGTGGGGAACATGGGGGTACAAGATGCCCTCAGGTGGGTGAGTCAACACCACTCAAACGTCACAGAACAAGGCATACTGACATCATAGTGAGCATAGCATTCGGCCACAAACGTATGATGGAGCGTCGGTTCATGCGATTTTTTGCGTCCGAGTCAAATTGGGAAGAGACAACAAAATTGAGGGCAATGGCTGCAGCTCAGCATATTCAGTCTTTAGTGCCACCTGGACAAGACGTGCTGCGATCGATGTCATTACATGAACTGAGGAATAGTCAGAGGCAGGACCCTGTGATTGCAAGGGTGTTACACTACCTAGAGAGGAAGCGTGTGCCTTCCAGGCGTGAGAGATATGGAGAGGGCTTGGATGTTAGACAATTGTTGCAGCAGTGGGCAAGACTTGAGGTGGATGATGGAATCGTGCGCAGAGTTGTAAAGGACCCGCTGTCGGGTCGACAAAGGAGCCAGTACGTGATTCCGGCATCTCTGCGGGGAAAAGGTGTTGGAGGGATTGCACGATTGGGTTGGACATCAGGATGGAGATAGGACACTAAGTCTGGCAAGGCAACGTTTTTTTTGGACGTGGATGGTGAGGGACATCAAAAATTACGTGCGTTGCTGTAAGCGGTGTCGTAGCAAAAACACCCGAACCGGCAGCAAGGGCGCCGTTGGAAAGTATCAAAACTACTGCACCCAAAGAGTTGGTTTGCATGGATTTTTGGTGTGCAGAGGACCGGCGTCAGCATTCGGTTGATGTTTTAGTGGTTATGGACCATTTTACAAAGATGGCTTATGCTTTCCCTTGCATAAATCAGACGGCGAAGCAAGTGGCGAAAAAACTTTGGGATAATGTGTTTTGCATGTACGTGTTCCCAGAAAGGATTCATTCTGGCCAGGGCACTAGTTTTGAGAGTGAATTGGTCAGCGAGCTGATGGTTTTGGCAGGCGTGAAGAACTCTCGTACGACGGCGTATCACCCAATGGGGAATGGTGGAACGGAGCGATTCAATAGGACCTTGGGGAATATGTTAAGGTCGTTACCTCTTCGGGCGAAGCAGGAATGGCCTCAGAAAATGTAGACCTTGACGTTTGCGTAAAATGCGACGGTTCATGAGACGACGGGTTACCCTCCCTTCTATTTGATGTTTGGCCGGGTGCCGCGGTTGCCTGTAGATGTAATGTTTCAGAATGTTTTGAGGGATCCAGTAGTGGTAGACTATAGCACATACGCAACCTCTTTCATGTCAGATTTGAAAGAGGCAGCGGCAATTGCTCAGAGCCACGCCGAAAAGGAACAACAACAGCAGGCGAAAGATTATAACAGGAGAGCCAGGGGGACGTCGCTGAGGGTGGGTGATCGTGTACTCCTTGCCAACAAGGGAGAGCGCGGTAAGCAGCAACTAGCCGATAGGTGGGACCCTACGCTGTACACAGTGAAGGACAGGAGTCCTCAGAATCATGTGTACAGAATCGTGGATCCAGAGGGAGACACAAAAGTTGTGCATCGAAATCTCTTGCTTGAGGTTCATTTTTTGCCAGTCGGGGATGGTGCGTTAGATGAAGAAGCAGATGATGTCAGTGTGTTGACTGACACAGAGTCTAGAGTAGTAGACAGTGAATCAGAGTATGGGAGTCCGTCCCGAGGAGGGGAAGAGGATCTGATCGCACTGGCTGAGGAAGACGACTCGTCCGGGCGCACGAGAACGTGGGTATCTAAGTCCGATGGGAATGGTTTCACGGGAGATATCGGGAATACTGGTGATAGATCTGGGGATGGAGGCAGTGGGGATTTGGTGGCGTCTCCGAGCTCGGTCGCTCTGGGTAGTCCTAGCCTCGAGAATGTATCAGCCACTTCTGTTGGGTGCCTTGACACCGACTCTACCACGGCGCGAGGAGGACGAGTGGCAGAGTCCATGACTAATGGCGGGAAATCTGGAGTCAGGGTCAGGACGAGAACTGGGAGAGAAATGCGACCGGTGAAGCGATTGGTAGAGACAATGATGCACAAGCCGCTGTTACAGAACATGGGCTAGTGGCGGGGGAGGCAATATTTTGGCCGTTAATGGACTTTGGTGAAAAGTATGGTGTGGGGTTTTTTGTTGTTGATGTGTTTTTGTTTTCTTTGGTAGTATTGTATCGATTGTGGGTTGAGATGTTGAGGTTTGAGGTGATCTGAGTCCAATGTGGTGTGTTCAGCATCACATTTTCTGTGGGGATTCTGGGGGTCAATTACTCTTGATAATGTTGGTCAGAGCAACCGAATCGCCATGGTATACTTAGGTTGCTTGTTGTGAATCAATATGTGCAACTATGATAGTGCAATTCAGGGGGGTGAATGTAACCAGTGTTAACTGATGAGATGAGTTGCACATATGTATGTTGTACATATTGAGATGTTAATTAGAGAATAATATAGTTTTTGTTTCGTGGTATTGACATCGAGTGTCGGCGGACCAGGAGCGGTGCATGCGTGAGGGGGATTGAACACAAACACAACGCAGAACTTTACCATCCGAATCATCCCCTCCTTGACACGCGTGCACTCGCATACGTGGAGTTCACCTGGTTATCTGACATCTAACTGGCCAAGGCGCTGGCCTGCAGTCTCTCGTGCGATCGGCGACCGCATCGTGGGTGTAGAGAGAGACGGGGCAGGTTGGTGCTGGCTACATCTGTCACACTGATGATTGCTTCGAAAAGCTGCTCTCTCGGGACAGCCGCGTCGATGGCTCTCTCTCCTCTCCTCGCGACGTTTCGCCTCACACGTTAGAGGCATCCTCAGGCGTAGTATTTGTGTGTAGTGCCTGTTGCTTCTTTATATATGTGGGTACTAAGCATATGTCGAGTCATCGATTTGTTGTGTAAGTCTACATCTGAATCACATTAACATTAATTTCATTATCTTATTCCCACCCCGGAAGTGCGATTACCCCCTCCCTGCTTTGTCTGTGGTTAGTCCCCTAATTTGCATCTCATGAAAGAAACCTCTCACATACCTAGGCGACCCCCTTCTGATGTCCATACCCAATAGTTCTACATCTATGCATTACTGACTTCAATAACTGGCCTCCAGGATTGGCTGAGCTTTATATTCATTTCTTGTTTTTGGTTCATGATCCTTTCAGCCTTCTGAATCTCAATTGCTTCACAAATTAATCTTGGACCTTCATGGCGGATGGCTGCTCTATTCGTATTTTATCAAAATCGATTCTATGTTGTTTACCTATACACTATGTGCTGCTATTGCTGATTTATCCATGTGCTGCAAATGTACGGATAAATCTCCCATCTCTAACACTGTGTGACACTACGGCCTTGACTCCGGGCTTGTGACGGCTTGCAGCGGCAACTCCACGGTGAGGATCAGCATTTACTCCGTGAGAGACTTCTTGATTTTCGATGCTTTATTAACACCAGCAACACACGGCCGGAGTAGCGGTCCACAACGAACTTCTACATCATGACGCTGCCTCCTCCATCCAATTCCCCCAGAGACTCTCGCTCGCCCCTCCAACCCGTGCTCCTTATAACCCCGCGGTGGCTCGTTGGTCAATCATTAACCTTATGCATCGTCACCACATCACAGGACACCGCATGACAATGGAAAGCTGAGTCACCATATCACGAGACACCACGAGACACCGCATGATGAGACAAGAAAGCTGACACCCCCCCCCCATTCCTTAACTCTGCAACTGTGACTCCTGACTCTACTACTATAATTCATATCATTAACTCTTTGATTCCCTTCTCTAACACTGTGACTCCCTTTTTAAACATTGTAATTCCCATCATGAATACTGTGAGTCCCACCTCGAACACTCTGACTCCCTTCTCGAACACTATGACTCCCATCCCTAACATTTTGACTCCCATCACGAACACTGTGACTCTTATCCATTCCTTCTACCATTCAAGGAATCACAGCTCTCTAGGTTGATTGGCCTGGTGAGTAAATCACTCAGGGAGGTGCCCCGTGATGTGTTGGTGTCACATCCTGGGTGTGGCCTTTCCTTGCGCCCCTTGTCTCCAGAGTTGGGCTCCGGCCCATGTTGATGTAGGCTTCAAGCCCATGAGCTTTATTCCTATATCAATTCCTTGTAACCCCAACCTTCTAGCCATGTGCCGTGAGCTGATCATACTTCGACGCCCTCGTTATATCCATCAGGGCGCCGGCAACAAAAAGCCCATTAACCTGCCTACAATTGATTCCCCTACCCCATCCCCGTATTAAGCCCTACACATCGGCTACCGAGGAAACAACAAGTTAGACCGTTTGCAGCTCAACGTGGCTCTCTTCCGACCTGTGCCTGCTCGGGTAAATTTATTCCTTCCTCTGGCTTGGACTGTTGCCTACCTGATCAATCGTCTCCAACGTGTGCAGAATGCAGCAGCTAGAGTCCTCACTCGCACACCTATCCACGATCACATATTCCCAGTACTGATTTCTCTCCACTGGTTACCTGTTGACTTCGATCCTCCACTACAGGCTTGCTGCAGGTGCCCAGGTCACACTTTCATTCGATGGGTGACAGAGCCTACTCGCGCGCTGCTTCCAGACTCTGGAATGCCATTCCACTGGAGATTTATTCAGTTGAGTCCTGGGCATCTTCAAATCTTGTCTCAAGACTCACTTGTTGCCTAAGGCTTTCAAGTCCTCCAGCTAGGACTATTGTTGCGGCTCAGTGTTGTCGTGCTGGGATGATGGCTGTCTTCCAATCTGTGCCTGCTCGGGAACATTTATTCCTTCCTTGTTCATGAATTTGTATCACATATTTTGTGTCCTTCTATAATTTATTGTTACTATTTGACTTTTAGTTGAACTGCCCTGATGTTGTTGACATGACATTCTCTCCACAGTTAGGATTTGTAATAATAAAAATACTCCAAAAAAAACGTTATGTTGATTTGCCGTTTTTATCTCATTGTTGATGTGCCATTCTTTCCACGGCTCTGTGCAGCACTTTGTGCCCTTGGGTGATGAGCACTCTGGAAGTGCAATTATTATTATTATAAAATGTTGCATAAAACCATTTCCCAATATATGTATTATAAACACTGATTTTTTTTGCCTTTTTTAATTATAGTTGAAAGTCTGATCATATTTACATGTTGTTCTGTAGCGATGTGTATATATAAAAAAAACACCAATTAAAATGTTATTGTTGCTGATTTTCCATTCTAGTGCTATTGTTGTTGACATGCCCTCCTCTCCGTAGCTCTATGCAGCACTTTGAGACCTTCGGATGAAAAAGCGCTATATAAATGCAATTAATTATTATTATTATTATTATTAATAATTAATTGCATTATTATTAATAATAATAATTAATAATAATTAATTGCATTTATATTATTATTAATAATAATAATTAATAATAATAATAATTGGGCTTGTCGCAGGTATCAGCAAGAATGCTGGAAAAATAGTTGGTACGGGCACAGTCAAGTGCTTTCCCGTAGCAGAGGGGCTGTTCCTTAAAGATTGGACCATGAACGGTGAGGCCAGATTTTCTCCAAGTCCGTTTGGCCCTGCGTGCATTCGCCTTGAGATCCCATAGTTCAGCAGTATACCGAGTTTATGGTTTTCCGCCTGAGACATAGTGTGATTTTAATGGGGCCAAATCATCCTGTATGATTGATAGCAAGCTGTTGTAAGTTTCTCCTGTTGCATCAGAGGCAGAGTGAACTGAGGCAGAGAGTGATGAACTGTTGATTGCTGCTGTGAATATTTCTGGAGTGAGGGTATTAAGGTTTCGAAATTGGATGTGGCACTTGGTGATGGAAATTGGAGGTGGTACTGGAAGATCAAACCACACAGCGGACTGATCAGACAGACTTGCATCAGTGAAGGACAGGTTGGTTACCGATTTGCCCCATGAGCAAACCAAATCGAGAGTCTGGCTGCTCTGTGACTGGCAGATGTCACGTGTTGAATGAAGCCCAGTGAAGTTACAATGTTCATGAGATCCCTTGCAAGAGGGCTCTTTAGAGAGACAACATGGATGTTGAAATCGCCAAGAATCAGGATCCTTTCAGAACTGGAGCACAATAGAATAGGAGGTTCCAGGTGGGTGGTCGAGGAGCACCAACATTACAATTCAAGCCGCCCTCCAATCTAGAGACATTTGCTCGAAGTAATTGAAGGTTTGCGACAGAATCAGTTGGATGTCAGTAGACATGGTGGAGAACTGCTAGGTCGCCACCACAGCTATGTGAACAAGCCTTGTGATGGAATGCAATGCCTTGAGGTAGGGCCTTATTCAATGTGATAAAATCATCTTGATGATGTCAGGTCTCTCTTATGCAGAGTAGGTGCCGACGGTTGTCCCCGATGAGCTCAGTGATGAGTGGGGCTTTTTCGGTCTTCAAAGAGTGCACATTGAACAGGGAAAAGTGGGGTTCAGTTGCAGGTAATGTGCATGCTGGAAGAGGGGCACCAACCAGCTATATTTTTATCAAGCAACGTTGAGCTGCAACTGGTCTAACTTGTTTCCTCGATAGCTGATATGTAGGGCTTAATACGGGCATGCCTGTAGGGAAATCTATTATAGGCAGATTCATAGGCTTTTATTGCTGGTTTTGATGTGGTCTCCTTATTTACAAAAATACCCATCAAATAAACCATCAAGATGATTGAAAAACAGTTCTACCGGCGGTTAGCAGAGCTGGCAAAGGTATGCCTGACAACAACCTATTTCAAGTTCGATGGGTAGTTCTACAAACAAAAAGAGGGTGCAGCAATGGGATCACCAGTCTCACCCACAGCAGCCAACCTGTATCTAAGCAGTTTTGAGGAAGAAGCCATTAACTCATCTACACTAAAACCTACCCACTGGTATCGATACATTGATAACACATTCGTCATATGGCCACACGGAAGACAGAAGCTAGAGGAATTCCTTGGTCACTTAAACTCCATACACCCGAACATCAAGTTCACCATGGAAATAGAAGAAAACGGCCAAATTCCGTTCCTGGACGTACTGGTGAAGAGAAACGCAGAGGGGACGCTCAGCCACACTGTATACAGGAAGACAACACATACGGACAGGTATTTACAAGCGGAGTCTCACCATCACCCGAAAGAGAAACGGGGGATACTGCACACCTTAGCCCATTGGTCAAAACAATTTCAGACAAATAACATCTAAGAGATGAGCTACAACATCTACAACAAGCACTAGCGAGCAATGGATACACAAAAACAGAAATCCAACGTACCATAACAAGAGAACGTAGACAGAAACAGCAAGAAAATGAGAAGGAAGATATCAAGACCCGTACTTTCCTGCCATATGTGAAAGGCACCACAGACAAAATTAGCAAATACCTAGAAAAATATAAAATAAAAACAGTCTTCACAATCTACCAGAAGATACAAGACGTACTCCATCCATCCATCCATCCATCTTCATCCACTTTATCCGATGCCGGGTTGCGGGGGCAGCAGTCTAAGCAGCGATGCCCAGACTTCCTTCACCCCAGATACTTCCTCCAGCTCTTCCGGGGGTCCCCGAGGCGTTCCCAGGCCAGCTGAGAGACATAGTCTCTCCAGCGTGTCTTGGGTCTTCCCCGGGGCCTCCTCCCGGTGGGACATGCCTGGAACACCTCC
>JAZEWT010000006.1:12736018-12753256 GCA_036362905.1 Mordacia mordax
CAGAAGATACAAGACGTACTCAAATCACCTAAAGACCGACTACCGCTACAGACAGAAGGCATATATTGCATCCCTTGCAGCAACTGTGAGGAAGTATACATTGGACAAACAGGAAGAACAATAGCTACAAGAAAAAGAGAATACGAGGCAGCAGTACATTTGCGGCAGACGGATAAATCAGCAACAGCAGCACATAGTGTAGATACACAACATAGAATCGATTTTAATAAAATACGAATACTAGCAGCCATCCGCCATAAAGGTCCAACATTAATTAGTGAAGCAATTGAGATTCAGAACACTAAAAGGATCATGAACCGAAAACAAGAAATGAATATAAAGCTCAGCCAATCCCGGAGGCCAGTTATTGAAGTCAGTAATGCATAGATATAGAACTATTGGGTATGGACATCAGACGGTGATCGCCTAGGTATGTGAGAGGTTTCTTTTATGAAATGCAAATTAGAGGACTAGCCACAGACAAAGCAGGGAGGGGGTAATCGCAGTTCCGTGGTGGGAATAAGATGAAGAAATTAATGTTAATGTAATTCAGATGTAGACTTACACAACAAAAGATGACTCGACACATGCATAGTACCCACATATATAAAGGAGCAATAGGCACTACACACACACACTACGCCTGAGGATGCCTCTAACGTGTGAAGCCAAACGTCGCGAGGAGAGAGAGCCATCGACGCGGCTGTCCCGAGAGAGCAGCTTTTCGAATTGAACATCTTGTTACTTTACACCTTGACAAATCTTCTCACCATATGGCAGAAAAGTGTTAAATGACTGATTGATAAGCTGGCTGATTGATCTGTTTGCCGCTTGATTGATCAATGTTGCTTGTTTAAACTTCAATGGCTCACAAGTCGCAATTACCTCTGTTATGTAAACGTATATGTAACTAGACACATTGTCAAATGTGTCTATTTTGGTGTTTTAAGATCTTAACACCTGCATAATTGCCAGAAATGGTAAAAACCTGTTCTGCTAATTTCAAAAATTACTCAGTTCATAAGCTTACAACTGAGATTCAAATGTTCAAGATTCTTGTCACTAAAGCAATTATATTTAAATGGAACTAAATTTAAGGTTCTTATAGAAATGTCTTCAGTTATTCAAACAATTGGCATAAATCGCTTGCCAAAGCCTTCCTGCCACTACTGTCATTTCTGGGAAATGTTTGTACAACTTGTCTGCAAAATATTTGTTACATTTTTCTGAATTTTCACCCCACATGCTGAGGGTCAATGTACTTCAGTACATCACAAATAGTAGCGTCTAAATGATGGCATTTGTGTGTGTAACCAAACAAGCCAAAATTCAAATCACGTGTTGCACAGTACATTGATATTAGTGTTTACTACGTGAAGGTTTTAATTACATGTGTTGATGCATTTGTATTCTAAACAATGTGGAAGCGCCATATTTTATTTGTTGTTCAACCATCTGCTATGTCCCACGCCACAAAACCAAGAATTTATCTCAATAACACCATGCCCATACAAGGACAATAATAGTAAATTGTCTCAAGGTGTAGGGAAAGTTCAATGCCATTATAAATAGATTCCCAAAATATAAGAGACAAGTCCCATCAATTTTTCCCAAGTCTACAATAAATAAGTAAATAAAGCAAATGACTAATAATTATGCTTGAATGCATTTCAATGTTTTTGCATTTCTTTTATATTTGTGTTAATCTCAACAATAGGTAGTAGGATTCAGTACTGAGTTTGTTTTGTAAGAACTTTTGAGCTCATGAGTTATTGAGGCAGCAATGTTGCTCTGCTCACAAATGTATATCTGGTGTGCAGCTTGTCTTGCTGCTGTTTATTTCACCAGCCAACTGCCCCAGAGCTAACTAATGTATCTTATTTTAAATTCAAGAGAAAGCCATCTGCTGCTCGCAATCTTTTTCCAATTTTTTCACTGCATTATAAAACGAACACAAAGTATAAATCTAGTTACTCAGGTATACCTGACTATTATAAGATGGTTATGAAAACAATTTCTGACGTAAAAGAGGATAGTTTAAACGACTCCTGTATGCTTCTCTGTGGAGATAATGTCAGAAATATGGTAGATATTGCTATGGCTCACAATTGGCATCTTTTTATGGGGATGTCAGACGGTTGAAAAACACCCATTGCCAAAAGGATATTATTTTTTATTGTTTATTTTTGTATTTTGGAAAATTATGTGCGGGTTTATATAGAAACAATCAGATATTTGTATGTCTTCTGTCAGCTTTATGGTGTATAAACAATTCCAGTATTTTTTTAGATGTTATCTAGCAATTTAGCATCTCACAATGAGGCATACAAAGACTCTAGAGAATGCACACGTGCATGCACTGTTGCACAAATATAAGTGCACATTGCTTGCCTAGCAAAATGAAACAGTGTTATTTGTGCTGCGTGCAGTTTTCTTTGTGCGTATTTATGAATGTGCGTGATGCATTCATAACCAGTATATGTGGACGGATGTGAGACGGATGGTAAAGTTGCAATTAACGAGCTTCGACATTATGGATTATTTAGGTGATATATGGGATTGCAATTGACATTTTTTACATTGATTTACACATGTGTGCTTAAGTTTCAATTTTCATTCTTTATCACCTAGTATATGTTCTATTCCATTGGTGTAGTCATTGGGCTTCAAATGATCAATCGTTTTGTAAATCTCTCGTATAGCTGCTGCTTGACTAGAAAAATGTAAATTGTGTGTTTGCATGTATTTTTGCATATTACCTGAAGAGAAATAGTGCAACATTAAGGATGATTAGCCTAATTAAATTAGTTAGACTTTTATGTAATCGGATACATCAACATTATTAATTTATACATATCAGTTTAAATTCCACGCGTTTAATAAACCAATCTGCAACCCTTTGTCAATTTGGAAGTCGACGCAGTAGGTGCATTGGATCGTGAACTATGGTAAGAACCAGGCCACCTAGGCTTAAATCCTAACAATTGCTCAAACTAGTTGCAAGTGATACTCACAAATACTCAGTGCACCACCGTGCTGCCCAAGAAGAAAAGAAAAAAAAACACCAATGTTCTCATACATAGGTTCTACTTTCTATCACCACATCACTTGTTCTATAAGGCTTTCAAGCTCTCTGGCTAGGACAATTGATGCGGCTCAGTGTCGTCGTTCTGAGATGAAGAATCATTTTTTTTTTCTCCGCCTTACCTTATGCCCTATAATGTATTGCTACTATTTGACTTTTAGTTGAACTGTCCTAGTGTTGTTATTGGCATGCCATTCTCTTCACAGCTCGGATTTTTTACCAAAAACCCAAGTAAAAAGCGTTATTGTTGCTGATTTGCCGTTCATGTCTTATTGTTGTTGCTGACATGCCGTCCTCTCCGCAGCTCTGTGCAGCGCCTTGTGACCCCAGGGTGAAAAGCACTTTAGAAATGCAATTGTTATGATTTAACTACCGAATGCAGTGAAGCACAGTGCCTTATGTAAAATAGGTTATAATGGACAGCGTATACCAGTGACTTCATGAGGTTAACATCTGTCATGGATATGAACTGTCTCAGAGCTGAGTGTGCATTGGCCACAATTTAAGCCACTCACGTAGAGAATTGAATTAGCATGGTTTAAGGGAGCCCTACAGTGTATGCATTTTTTAATGCCTTAATCAATTGATTCGCTGCTAGAAAAATACAGGTCGGTACACTTGTGGGTTTTACTGGGCACTATTGCCAGATAGTGATGCTCCCCACTCTGTGGTTCTCACGTTGATAATCTCCGGATTCAATAACCCCTGCTCATTAAGTTCTACTATTAGGGTCTCAGAAAGGCAATGTCTGTAAGACAAAGCTCTTATCTCGCTGAAAATGGCAAAGTGATACATCTTACAGATAACGGCTGGCTGGGTAACTTAAATTGCACCATAGTTGCTTTGTCGAGATATGTGTCAGTTGTAACGTAAGTTGCCTTGTTTGTCTGTCCTATGTTTCACTCATTGAACACGGTTTGCAGATGGTGACAATAATATGTATGTGCGAATGACAGAGCACCATGACAAAGTATAAGGATCAATGTTATCTAGCCAGTGAAACAGCATGCTGCCGATATTCACAGCACTAAAGCTATATAAATCACTGAGACTCACTAGTTATAATTAACTTGGGGCCCGAGATTATAAGTTATATGGAAAAAACACAATTCATCTTGTCAAGGCTAAGCCATGCTGTAGCGATACGTTCTCAAAATATAGATTTAATGAAAATTAAAAACACTGCAGGAGAATATATCACAAATGTTTCTCGTATGATCTGAGAAACCTTTTCCAAGAAAGCTATTAGTATAATTGAATAAATTTAACCACCATTGGAAAAAAAACTCGACGATTGCTAAGTTTGCCTCAGTAAACACAATAAACAATGAATTGTCGAAGACATTAAATATAAAGTATGTGAATTAACAATTGTATGGCCATCATTTTTTTGTATTTCAGTTCAGTGGCTGTAAATTTTTATTGTTTATCTGCAAGTAAATGTACCATGCAGAATTGTATTTTCAAAAATAAACTGTGGGAAATTTGTCTCCAATTTGAAACGCTTTACTTTTTGTGTATGCTATAAACAATTTTAACAATATTCTATGAAACATTCTTTTAAGTCAATTAATATCAGCAACGAATCGAACAACAACATGTGAGATAAACTTAATGAATCTATTATCAATACCTGCTTAATCCTGTACAGGGTCGCAGGGGGCCGGAGCCTGTCCCGGCCAATGGAGGGCAAAAGACGGGGGAATACCCAGGATGCAACGCCAATACAATGCAGGGCACACTTTTTGGGGCAGTTTACTTAGCAGGCCAATTAACCTCGGCAGCAGCGTGTCTTTGGACGGTGGGAGGAAACTGGAAAATAATGAGAGCTCTATGTTAGGATTTCAAAATGACAGGTCTTAACTTACATGTACTACTGCCACATCTCCACATATAGTGTGAACGTTTATATCATAATCAGCCATGAGTAATTCCTGTTGGTTGAAGGCCTCTCCAAAACATAGTCATCTTTTACAACACTGCAATGTAATAATCATCCATGCTCTGCTGAATCGTAACCTGATGATAATGGGGGTTTGCGTGTTCCTGTGAACTCGAGCTATGTTGTACTCCTACTAGGGTCTCCCTTGGTGGTGAACAAGTCTGGAGTTCTGCACTTCTGGGAGGATCTCCCTTGGTGAACAGGTATGGGAGGATGTTCCAGATAAATATAAACATGAAAACCTCACGACTAAAGGAGGTTGGCGTCAAGAAAAGCGTCTGATTGTAACATTTTGCTCCAATACCCCTCACATTAGGGAGCAACCTGCCAACTCAGGTCAACCTGAATAGCGGCCATGTGAACCAGCAACAACGACAATACACCTCGCAAAGCGGTTCTCAATCCGCGGGGCGTCTCACTCCGGGGGTTGCAAAAGATATTCAGTGGAGTGAGGGGTGGTGGTGGCTCCGATACCATATAGAATGCATTTTTAATGCGCATGGGGAACAGCAAAACCGGGTTGAGGCCACATGAAGAATAAATACACGTGAAACATGCCTTCCTGACACTGTGTTGACAAGAGGAGTTGACATGCAATCTATCGCAATTGTAGCCTTAGTAACCTTATCGGAGTGTTTAGGCTGTGGAGACCAGTGCTGAAAGAGGCACAAGGCAACTGCAGACAGGTGGAAGGAAGGGAGACATCCAGACAACCGGCGCCAACATTGCGTTCTATATATTCTAATATTATCGGCAAATCAATTAATCAGTGATTTTTTTTTACGTTTGGGCTGAAATCAGAGAACTCTGAGGAAATCCACGCATACCAGTGGAATAACGCACAAACTCCACACAGAAATCCACCCAAGGCGGAATTTGAATTTCCTCAAGCAGGACTTTATACAAGACGCGAACATAACAACTGTGCCACCTTGCTGCCACCGTGGATGGTGGGATATGGGCACCGACCTCACGGTGGCTCTCTACGGTGTCATGCCAAAGCCCGTTCCTTCACTTCCTTTCACTCACTTTCCTTTCCTACCGTAATAATATACATATCTCTACATTAACGGTGTCCGAGCTGTGTAGACAGCACCGTGCGCACAGAAGGGCTCAAGAGAGCATCCTCAGCTCACGGGTGCGCACCCATGTCCTACACTGTTTCTTGATGTAAGATTGGAGCTGCCCCCGATGGTGGATAGAATATCTTCCTAGCCTGCATGTTGGGTCATTTTCTTACTGTTGTCCATTACGGGCAATCACATTCAGATGTGCACATGTAAATGCATATAATGATAGCAATTCAACTATCTTCCATTGTGAACAGAGAAAGCACATTGCAAGTATTTAACAAAAGCGGAAGTCATTTGAGACAGTCATATTTATTTCATTATTTACATTGCGTGCTGCATTTGCGATATCATCCACAAGAGCCTTAGTATCTTACATAAGTAACAGGAGTGAGACTGACGTACATTCGGCTCAATTCAAGTGTATTCGATCCGTTCTGTCTATTATTAGTCGACTAATACAGATAATTACATTTACGTTATTTATTTTCAAATGTAAAGCCTCCCCGTATGGATGGACAACAATGATGCATGGTGATTGTTTCGAAAAGCTGTTCTCTCGAGACAGCTACGTCGATCACTCCCTCTCCCTCCAATGCGACGTTTTGCCTCACACGTTAGAGGCATCCTCAGGTGCTGTGTGTGTAGCGTGTGTGACTCCTACTTATATGGTGGTGCTATGTATGTGGGCGGCACGGTGGCCCAGTGGGTAGTGCTGCCGCCTCAGAGCAAGAAGAACCCGGGTTCGAGTCTCGGCTCGGGTGCCTTTCTGTGTGGAGTTTGCATGTTCTCCCCGTGTCTGCGTGTGTTTCTGCCGGGCACACCGGTTTCCTCCCACAGTCCAAAACACATGCTGCATAGCTTAATTGGCTTGCAGACTAAATTGCCCAAAGTGCCTGGTGATGGACTGGCATCCTATCGTGGGTATATCCCTGCCTTGCGTCCTGTGTCTGCCGCGACCCTGTACAGTTTTTCAATCACTTCGTGATTATCCATTGATGTCCGCATTTCAGAGCTCTATATCTGTGTACTGCTGACTTTAATAACTGGCCTTCAGGTTTGGCTGAGCTTTATTCTCAATTCTAGTTGCAGTTTATAATATGTTCTGTCTTGTGAATCTCTATTTCTTCATGGATTAATCTTAGACCTTTGTGGTGGATGGCCGCTAGTACTCGCATCTTGTCAAAATCGGTTGTGTTGCTTGTCTGCACTATGTGCTGTCATTGCCGATTTATCTGTATGCAGCAGACGTACTACTGCCTCATGCTCTTTCTTTCTTGTGACTATTGTTCTTCCTGTTTGCCCGATCTACACTTCCTTAGAGTTGCTGCGAGGAATGCAATATGCACTTTTTGTCTGTAATGGCAGTTGGTCTTTGGGTGATTTGAGCAAGTCCTGTATCTTCTAATGGGTTGAGAAGACCCACGTTTTTATTTCACATTTTAATAGATGATTGCTGATTTTGTCTGTGGTGCCTTTCACATATGGCAGGAAGGCACGGGGTTGGGTATCTTCCTCATTTTCATACTCTTTCTGTCTAGGTTTTCTCCTTATGGCACGTTGGATTTCTGTTTTTGTGTATCCATTTCTCGGTAGTGCTTCCTGTATATGTTATAGCTCATCTCTTAGATGTTGTTTGTCTGATATTGTTTTTGACCGGCGGGCTAAGGTGTGCAGTATCCCCTGTCTATGTTTCGGGTGATAGTGCATCATGGATGCACGCCAGGTTGAAGCAAAAACATCTACTGGACTACATAGTTGCGGAGTAGCGAATGCGGGCCCATGTCCTTGATACCAGGACCTACCGAGGAGCTGATCTAATCTCTGACCAATCGAGAAATTAATCGGGTCGCATTATCATTCTATCGGCTATGTAAAACTTTGTGAAAGCTGCCTGGCCTGTCGCTCCACACAAAGCTTAGGGTCTTCTCAGGTGCAGTCATGCCATCTCTTCTCTATTCTTGCGAAAGGTGGACCCCCTGGTGGAACATCTGCGCCATTTCAAAAGTTTCCTGCTGACCTGCCTAGTATCCATCCTGGGTTTCTCATCTCATCTCATTATCTGAAACCGCTTAATCCTAAATAGGGTCACGGTGAGCCGGAGCCTATTCCAGAAACACAGGGCGTAAGGCAGGAATACACCCAACGACGGGACGCCAGTCCATCGCCGGGCATTGCGGGACAATTTTAGTCTGCGAGCCAATCAACCTATCCATGAGCATGCTTTTGGACTGTGGGAGGAAACCGGAGTACCCGGCGAAAACCCACGCGGACACGGGGAGAGCATGCAAACTCCACACAGAAAGGCACCCGAGCCGAGAGATTCGAACACAGGGACCTTCTTGCTGTGAAGCGTCAGCGCTAACCACTGGGCCACCGCGCCGCCCATCCTGGGTTTAACCAGGTTGAATTGTGTGAGGAGCTCAAAAATTCTCGAAAGATCTAGAAAAAGTCCCATTTTTGAGCTCTTACAGCAGGCGAGGCTGCAGTGGATGGGTCATGAAACCCGCATGTCCAGTCACCGAATGCCCAAGCAGTTACTGTTTGTCCAGATAGAGTGGGTGAAGCGGGCATGGCACGGGCTACAAAAAAGATGGACTGATGTGGCACAGGAGGACCTGGAGCTGAGTGGACCTGCTGAAAACTGGTACAAGCGATGTCAAGATCGACCTTTGTGGAGAAGGACCATGAAAAACGCTGCAGGACAGTTGGAGACAGTTGCCCTCCAACAACAATGGAGGGTGGAGGAGCCTCACTCACAACAACGAGCGGAGCTAAAACACAGCAAGTTGGCACAGTAGGCAGCATAGGTGGTGCATCTGCCAGTCATCTCAATCAGGCAACCCATAACACTTGGGTCTTCCCTCTACCTCCTGTCAGTGAGCCTTCGACATTTCACATGGCTTCAAGTGCATTTGGCCTAGCACAGGCACCGTGATGATGTCACAGCCACATAGTGGCAAAGGGCCTTTCTTGTTGTTGTTATAGTCTCAAAATGAACCAAGTAATTAAAAGACTGGTGGGACCGTATAGTGCATGAGTTTTTCTGATAATATATGCTGCTGCACACTTAATTCATAATATAGAGGTCGCCCAGCTCCCACACCCCTTTCCTTCTCTACATCCAGCATTTATTATTGCATACACTACAGTTAGCAACCACTGAGTATATAAGTTGGAAGGAACCACTTAGCTATGTAGCTCTATTTAACAGCTGTCCAGCGTGGAAGGGTTAGCAAGTTTCAACCTCTCATGGTACCAGAGGCAATTTAGTTCGGACAACTAACATGGGCAGCATGTCTTTGGATTGTTGAAGGAAAACAGAGTATCTAGCACAAACCCACTTGGATATGGGAAGAACATGCAAACTCCACACAGAACGGCACCCGAGCCGTTAATCAAAGCCGAGATGTTCTTGCTGAAAGCCAGCGGTCCTACTCATTGCGTCAGCATGCCCCTCTTTTGGCAGGTCATACGTGGGTACTGTCCCACTTATTTCAAGATAAGTAGAAGACTAGACCCAAATACCTTCTCTAGAGGGTATCTCTAGAACTCGACTCTAAATGAAGTTTTTTTTTACCAGCAGCGGCATGAGCAACACATTGAAGGGCTATACTCACACTACCCTAAACTTTCATATAAAGACGTTAATGAAAAAGTCTATATCACATTGTTGAAATACGTTTGCGAACAGATATTCTTTCAAGCAGATATAGCTTGGAAGATATGGATGTCTATGTTTTTCTACAGACTACCAAATGCATCTTCTCCATATGTCGTTTAAAATTGCTGACACTGAAAACCAAGTTTTTTGATTTTCGGAAAAAAATACTCAGCCGCCATTGAAGGACATTGTGGAGACAGAATGACAGAATTACTGTATCTGGTGCACATTTGTCACTTTCACAGCCGGCTGTTAGTCTCTCCCAAAGATGACACTTTTATCTGGCTGTGAAAATCACTGATGCGTATTATACTGTCTGCAGTAAATACACAATATCTAATGTTAACCCTCGTGAGTAATCTCAACGTGTTCTCTTTAGCCTATGACCACATTCCAGTCAATAGTAACTTACTTCACGCTGAAATATTGCAGTGCCGAATTTTGTCTCACCATTACATAGTGAAAATTAATGTATTGTATGCCTGTATTATTTACATACGAAATATATATATTTGATATAAATATAATACTGAAGTGGTGATGAAATTTTTAGCATACTGCACTATTAACCCGGTGACAATAGTTGCATTTTACTGGCCTCTCCTAAGTGACACAGTGGATGAAATCAGTTCTTGGCACCCCTCCAACCCCACTCCTTCATTTACCCACATTGAGTGTGTGGTGAAGTATGGTCAAACAACACCTATTACTAACAATTTGGCCTATATTTCACCCTTGAGTGAAGTAGAATAGGCGACATAAATGTTTATTATAAACATATGTTTATTATTACAGCAGAATGTACCCAGTGAGCTCGCAAGCTCTAGATGTGGGATTCCTGCACGCAATAAACTTTCGAACTGGCCAATGTAACAATGAATAAAACTTAAGGGAAAATACATTTACAGGGATAACTTGTTCATGAATTAAACTCTAACTATAGTCATGAAAGTAAACAGTAACAAGCACGACTGCAGAAGTAAACAAATGCACAGCACTAACCTGTATAAAGATGAAACTACAACCATAGTCACGGAGTAAACAAGATTAAATAGAACAATAAATCTATAAAGAAGAATGAAGGTGTAACGGTGGCATGAATAAAATGAAAGGTTTTTTTTTTAGGAGAACAAAGGAATGAACAAATACTATCCTTAAAATAGATCAATCAATTTATGGAAATGAAGCTGGGCCGAGATTTTGATACTAATTGGGATCTAAGGTGACTCAACGAAAACTGTACCTTCAAGCTTGTGGCAATATTGTTCTACTAATTATGATGTGCATCTAGAAACATTAAGAAGACAGTAAGTTGAGCTTTTAAGATTGTTTGCTCCTCTGTATTGATAGAAAAAATGCATCAAATAGTTTTTTTCCGACTTATTAACTAGAACCTTAAGTATGACTACGGCCCAGGGAAAATTTCTACGATTACTCGAATTTACTATTGGGCCAATGTACCAATTATAATGGTGGATTTTGGAGAGGGCATCCAAATCAAATTTAAGAGCAGAATGATGTAGTAGGTTAAGTTTATTTAGATGCCATTTGTTAGATTTCGCAATAATCAAGCAATATGGTACACTAGTCACCACTACTAAATCTAATTGAAACTTGATTGGGAAGCAATGTTTATGTGTGTAGAGAAAGCTAATTTTAATTTAATCTTCTTAGCAATATAGCCAATGTGAGGTCTGAATTTCAATTTTGATTCTAATGTGAAAACAATAAATTTATATTTCTTAACTTGTTTAATTTGTTGGTTATATAGTATATGTCACTGAAGGAACTGAATATGATGAATATACTTAACAAATGAACTTGCAACTATACAGTGCTTTTGTTTCAGTGTTAGAGAAATATGAATCGAGACACTGGTAGATTCGGTGAGTAGAGTTAAAGATGTACTGATGTAAGTTTTCATAAAAGACGTATATTTTACGATCACTAAAAATATATGTCTATGTCTATTAATCAGATGTACAATTTGCTATTCTTTGCACCATACTAAATATGAATATGCTTTAAAAATATACATATGATTGACTAATTAGTAAGTTATAAGGCAGTGACACTGGGACAAAGTGTATTCAATCGGATGTCTCATATTGACAATATGGAGAAACTTAAGATGGCTAATTATTTAGAATATATTACATTGTGATATATTTAGGAACAAACAGAAAATATAGTATACACAGTAGGATCACGCTGATTAGAGCAACAGTGTCAGTGTTGAATATTTACGTTAAACTTCAAAGACAGGCTGTCTAACAATACCCTTTGGTAATGCAACAAAAACACAAAAAAATATATTTCACAGAGTAATACAACTTTCACAATTGTAACCTCCGTAGAAATATTTAATTCAAAACATGGATCTCCTGGTCTCTTGAAACACTAGAAATTAATATTGGAAGCAGTTGCACAAAATACAGAGTGCTACATCCTGATTTAATATCAGCGCACCGTGCATCAATTAGATCACAATGTCTATAAGCAATACAGCAGGACAGTTGTTACCATGCTTTCCATATCGGTATGCCAACCAATTTACTAACCCGAGCACTATCAGTGATAACGCGAGAGCACTATCAAGGATCCTGTAATCTCATCTCAATGCAAAAAAATGAGGCCTACATGTCCACTGGGGAGTTTTGCTCGCCCTCTTATTTACATCAGGCAACTCTCAGCCCCATAGCTTCAATACGTTTCAAAGTTTTCCTGATTTGAAAACAATTTCTCCTTTTGAAATCTCTGAATATAATAGCTGGACATGTCAATCTAATTAATAAGACACGAATCCAGCAAAGCTGTGGAGCAGTTTCATGTGAAATATATATTTTTTGTATTCATATTCACTCACTGGCATGTTTCATTCGTGATTCACTTTACGATTCACTTGTAAGGAAAATATTTTTATGAAATGTTATCTTTGCTGACTGCATCGACTATTTGTCGAGATGCCAAGCAGGAGGCTGAAATACGCAAAACGCAAAATTATTTTAAGCAAATTATGTAAACATGGACAATGTATCATACTTTGTGGGTACAATAATTGCAAGGTTTCTCTTCTTGGTGGCTCAGCGATATAGTTAGAGCTTTACATTTAATTGGTTGCAAATTCAAGTTTTAGTTTGCAGCCCTGCCACATAAAAGTGTATTTCTGTCGTGCCAAGCCTCGCGCCGTAACAGGCTGGGTGTACCTGCGTGCACACGCCCAGCAATCAGGTCGTGAAGGAGACACCAGATGCATCTAATTGGGGTAAACAGGCTATGCGGCCGGACGACCGGATGTCTAAAGAGACGTCAGGTGCGCCTAGTTAGCGGTAAACAGGCTACGCGGCCAGCAGAACGGATGCCTGTTGGGTGCGACATGTGCGCTTAATTGGGGAAAAACAGGATGTCAGACGTCACGCATGCACCAGGCCAAGGAGTATAAAAGAGGAGAACGAAGTGGGCATGGGGTGGTATCGTGGTTGGGAGTGAATTCGTTGTGGCTGTATTGTGGAGTTATTGTTTGTGTTAACACATTACGGAGAGGTACTCGTTGTGTTTACGATTTCGGCGGCGTTAATAAACCCTCTTGTGTTATTATTATGAGAGCGTCGAGTCCTGTTATGCCTGTCCTGGAGAGAGAGAGGAGGACTACCCCATGTCAGCACGGTCGCTGCTGAAGCATGGTGAGGACGACCCGGATACAATGGTCAGCATGCTGCCTGACATTTTCCTTCAACGGCTCAGGTCTGTAAACAGGAGATGAACACTGATCCAATGGTTATTTGAGAAAAATATTCACTTTGACTGTATTCAAATGTGTCGTGAATGAGGGCATATTGGAGCACACATACAGACCAGAAAAAGGCAATCATGGCAGGGGATTCAATCCCACCCTGGCGACTGCGTACTCTACTCCTTTGGTCACTGGTTGAGATTCGCAGGGACTTGTCTGGCGTTAGGGAGCCTGGGAGGGTTTTTCCTGAGCTTTCTTCATAACCATCTCGTTACTCACCCATGTATTAGAGAATTACGTGGCACAGACGGTGCTAGATGGGGCCAATAGACAAATAAAAAAAGGCACGTCGAAGCGCTAAGGGCATTCTTCCCTGGGGCCCGCAGAGCATCACCCAGCACGAGCGCAACCGAGTCACCGTTGGGCCCGCGACGCCACTGAGACAGCATTCCCTCTGCACGGCACAGTAGAGCAAGAGAGGGAGATGATGGGAGATCGCCACCAGTTGAGTGCTTGAACAGGGCCGCCAGGGGCCCCAGCATCCTGAACACGGGGCAACTGTGAGCAGTACGCTTGGGCACAACGACGGTGATGGTTTCAACCCCATCACAGTGTTCCAGCATTGGCTGCCGAGTCTGACATTGTGTTACAACAGAGCTTACGACTGCAGTGTAACAGAGCCTACAATTCACGGCAAAGGAGCTATGGCATGGTGTGCAAACTCTGCCTGACACCACAACATGCTACGGACTGTGCTAAGTCACATATGTCCCCACAAACACATGCGAGTGCGCAGATTTTTTGTATTATGGCTGCGACGGGCAATGGTAAATATTAAGTTAGATCTTCTTGAGGCTAGTATAGTGCATCGGGGGGTATCGTAGGGTATGGGGGGCTTGTCAATGCATACTCATCAAACGACAGGCACACGTTGATACTTGGAATCATATGGGTAATTAAATTGTTTTTGGAGTGTTTCAATTGTTTTCCCATTGTGTTATCATTTACGTCATGATGAAACACTCCTTTTCGTGAGTCCCACCCTGTGCGTCGACCTCAGAACCACATACACCGGGGCCTGTCAAATTTATTGTCACCAAAGCTCGCTTAGCCAGGTGCACATGAAAAAAATAGGGGCTTGTCCGGGATCGATTGGGACAGGACCGAGGTATAAATGACGTGTTAGCATAGGGATCGTGAGAAGAGGAAATTGTCAAATGTGATTTGATCGGGGGTCACAAGCTACAATAGACAAGGATATATGCGCCCTGGGTAGGTGTATAGGGTATGAGTGGACTGCCTTTTAGAGCTTATTTATCAAGCAGCAATCCCGTAGGAGAGAAGAGTGAACTGTGGAAAGGGTTGAGAGATTACAACAGGTTTTACCGTAGGTTTTACCGGTAAAACCTGTTGTAATCTTATGTATGTATACTGGCAAAAAAGTACCCATAGGGTTGAGAGAGCTGTGAAGAAGGAGAGGAACCAAAGCGTGAAAGAGTGAGAAGGAGAATGTGGTGATGCAGAGCATATAGATGGAGATGGAAGTTAACTCGACAGTGGTTGGCATCGGCGGAGCAACAGGATGCAACTGATAAGGAGAGGATAAACGTACCATTACAGCTATAGACTGAGACACATAAATTGGTCGTTTTGATGAGACGAAAGATGCATTGCTTCTCCACTTTCAGCGCGACGAACTCGGCCACCATTTGCCAGCTGAGATTTGAGTGGTAAATCTCAGTGCAGTGCTAACAGTGATTGCGTTAGCAGTACATCAGCGACTGCACAAATAATGCTAATTATTACGACTGGATAAAGGCATCATTGCTGCAGTGATTTCATGTCAGCAACGTCGAGTTTAGGTGGAAATTCTGTGAAGCGAATGTGCAGGCGGCAGACAATATCGCTCATTTTATTGCCAGGCTGGAACAAAATTTGCTGCGTAGGGCAGAGTTCAGCGGGGTGGACGAAAACTGCATGCAACTGATTGACTTACTGATATGGGAACAGACTCTCATAGCATGCCCTGAGGATCTGGTATTATTTCTGCACAAGCATGACCTACGCGACATCCTCGAGATGATTAAAAGCACAGAACTGTATCGAATGGCAAAAACAATAGAGGTTATAATATACAGACCTGAGAGGCGATTCCAGATGTACCGGGGAAAGTACAAGTTAAAGAAGTTGCAATACCACAACAGACAATACCCGTAGGTTGGCGCAATAGGGACCCAGCCTCCACGATGATAGTGTTTTGATTGTGGGAGGTGTGGGCACTATGGAAGTAACTATTGGTTTCGACAAGTGACTCCCACGGGGAAAAGGTGACCACCACCTAGGGGCAGCTCAACTCAGGACACACCAGACTGGGTTGCAGAGACTCCTAAGGGCCGGAGAAAAGTGCTCGGCTGGACCGTATAGAGGACATAACAGTCTTCAGGCGAATTACTGTCAGACGGTCTGTCCAATCCATTCACTGTCATGCTTATCCGGGTCGTAGAAGCAAAAGGCTTAGCAAAGCAGCCAAGATGTCCTCTTCCCTAACAACTTCCTCCAGCTCCTGCAGAGGGACTCAAATGCATTACCAATCCAGCGAAGAGATATAATCCCTCCAATGGGACCCAAGAATGCCTCAGCATCTTCATCCAGTTTGTCTGTGCCCAGTACATCTCCAGAGGGAGGTATCCAGGAAGTTGCCGCCATGACAGGCACCAACTGCCTTCAGGCCGCAGCTTTTCGCAGCCACCTCAGCAATTGAGGTCTTGAACAAGAGCTACTCGGACTCAATGTCCTTGACTTCTCCCGGGATGCAGGAGCAGTTCTTTTGGAGGTACGAGTTGAAATCCTTCCGCACCTGGCACTCTGCCAAAGGTTCCCAGGCCACCTTCACTGCTCATTAAGGTCTCCCACGTCTATCAGGCAGGCGCCCTGTGTGTCGGATCTAACTCACTACCAAGTGGTGATCAGCTGACCTTCGGACCAAGGAGTTCTGGTACCAAGTACCCTTATGAGCCTCCTTGTGTTCGAACATGGTGTTTGTTATGGACAATCCAGGACAAGCACAGAAATCCAGTAACAACTCACCGCTTAGGTTCAGATCGGGGAGACCAATGCTATATGTGGAGGTGAGACAAACTATCTGAAGCCGGTACTTTTCCACCTCCTCCATAAGCTCGGGCTCTTTCCCCGCCAGAGATGTGACATTCCACGTCTCAACAGTCAGTTTCCATTGCAAAGGTCTAGTCCATCTAAGTCCGTCCTTTTCACTGCCGTGACGGCATTGCACCCGACATTCACGCTTTGCCTTATGGGTGGTGGGCCTGTGATGCCACGGCCTTGACTCCGGGCTTGTGACGGCTCACAGCGGCAATACCATGGCGAGGATCAGCATTCACTCCATGATAGATCAGCCAGCAACCACGGATGAGCAGAGACTTCTTGATTTTCGATGCTTTATTCAAACCAGCAACACATGGCCGGAGTAGCGGCCCACCACGAACTCCTACATCGTGACGCTGCCTCCTCCTTCCAATTCCCCCCAGAGTCTCTCCTGTCGCCCCTCCAACCCGTGCTCCTTATAACCCCATGGCGGCTCGTTAGTCAATTATTAACCTTATGCATCGTCACCACATCACGAGATGATGGAAAGCTGAATCACCATATCACGAGACATCACGAGACACCACATGAGATGGAAAGCTAATGAGTCACCATTCCACAAGACATCACGAGAAGACCAAA
>JAZEWT010000006.1:12753282-12780579 GCA_036362905.1 Mordacia mordax
CCCGTATTCCTTAACTCTGCAGGCCCATAAGGCTGCTCCATGTATCCATTTCGGGCTGAGCCCAACGGGTTATGTGGGTCACTCGGCCACCAAGCGCTTGCCGACAGACTCCACCCCCAGGCCTGGCTCCAGGGTTGGGTCCTGGTAACCCTCGTCTGGGCAGGGTTCTCATGATCTTTTTTCGAACCATCATGAAGGTCTTTGGGTGGACCGTACTTAGTCTGGAACCTCTCCTCAGACCTGTTCACCATGGATGACCCTACCAGGAATGCTGGACTCCAGACAAGATAGCTCTGAGGTTCATTGGAATACACAAGCCCCCTCACCACGACAAGGTCCGATCCATTCGGGGGGTATCTAGAACCTTTCTTACCCAAAGTTCATGACATAGGTGAGAAATGGACTAAAGACTGAAGGGTAATATGAGAGTGTTGCCTCCCAAATCAGCTTCCTCTTCACAATCACAATCCAGTAGAACGCCTGCATCGCCACAGACATGATCACCATCCATGTGTAAATCTCACTCTCCCTTTTACCCTCACCCATGAATGCGACCTGGAGATACTTGAACTCCACCATTTTGGTCGGCTGATGACTCCCCACCACGAGGGGGCAAGTCATCTTTTTCTCGGAAAGCACCATGGCCTCAGATTTTCAGGTGCTGACTCTCATCCCCACCGTGTCCCACTCGGCCACAAACTCTTTCAGTGCATGCTGGAAATCATAATCTGATAATGCAAAGAGGACAACATCATCTGCAAAAAGCAGAGATGCCATCCTTATTCTCCCAAACTGGATACACTCCAGTCCTCGGCTACACATTAATATCTTGTCCATGAAAATAAAGAACACAATAGCAGACAAGGTGCATAATTAAGAGCCAAATGCCCACTGCAAACTGGCTTGACAATGCCAAGGATGCGAACACAGCTGTCACTCCGATTGTACAAGGATTTAATAGCGCACAGTAACGGGCCCGGTACGCTGTACTCCCACAGTACCTCCCATAGAACCCCTCGGGGCACGTGATCATAAGCCTTTTCCAAGTCCATAAAACACATGTAGACTCGTTTGGCAAATTTCCAGGACCCCTCAGGAATGAGAGTGTGAAAATATATGATATTCCACGGCGAGGACATAATCCGTATCATACCTCCTGAATTGGCAATCGGTCGGATACATACTCCTGTCCATCACATGACAGCCCATAAGATCCAAGATATTTAGCATTTCCAGGCCGATCTCGCCCACTCCTGGCACTTTGCCACTGTGTACTTTCTGGACTACATCGGTTACTTTCACTCAGGATATCGACTCTGATTCCCCAAAACACTCCGGCCCAGCCTCGTCCTCCGAGGGCGCATCTGTCAGGTTTTTGAGTCCCTCAAAGTGTTCCTTCCACTTACTGAAGATATCCTCTCGATGTCAGCACCGCCCTAGCTGATAACAGTTAGGGTGGTGCCCTGATTTCCCCTCCTAAGCCGTCGGACGGTTTGCCAGAACCTTTTTGAAGTCAGCCGAAAGTCCTTATTCATAGCCTCTCCGAACTCCTCCCATACCCGAACTTTGGCTTCTGCAACCACTACAGCTGCAGTCCTTCTGGTCTGTCGGTACCTGTCCACCAAATTCGGAGTCTCCTGTGCCAACCACGCCCGGAAAGACTCCTTTTTCAACTTAACAGTTTCCTTCACCACTGGTGTCCACCAACGGGTCCTTAGGTTGCCACTATAACAGGCACCATCCACCTACTGGCCATAGCTCCTAACAGATGCTTCCATAATGGAGGCTTTCAACAAGTTCCATTCGTACTCCATCTCCTCAGCCTCCTCAACGTGAGAGAAACGCCCCTTGAGAAGGGAGCTGAAAGCGCTCTGACCAGGTTCCTTCACCAATCATTTACAGAAAACTCTTACTACACGTTTGGGCGTGCAAGGTCTGTAAGGCCCGGGCGGCGCGGTGGCGCAGTGGTTAGCGCTGACGCCTCACAGCAAGAAGGTCCCGGGTTCGAGTCTCTCGGCTCCGGTGCCTTTCTGTGTGGAGTTTGCATGCTCTCCCCGTGTCCGCGTGGGTTTTCGCCGGGTACTCCGGTTTCCTCCCACAGTCCAAAAGCATGCTCCTGGATAGGTTGATTGGCTCGCAGACTAAAATTGTCCCGCAATGCCCGGCGATCGACCGTCGTCCCGTCGTCGGGTGTATTCCTGCCTTACGCCCTGTGTTTCCGGGATAGGCTCCGGCTTCACCGTGACCCTATATAGGATTAAGCGGTTTCAGATAATGAGATGAGATGAGGTCTGTAAGGCATCCCGCCCCTCCCCCCCACATCTGATCCAGCTCACCACCAGATGGTGATTGATGGACAGCTCTACTTCTCTCTTCACTCGAGTCAAGTCTTATAAAACTACTGCAAAGTCGATCATCAATCTTTGTCCTGAGGTGCTCTGGTGTCGGGTACACTCTTGAGCCTCCTTTTGTTTCAACAGGGTGTTTGTTATGAAGAATCCATGACTGGCACAGACATCAAATAACCGCTCGGATTCAGATCAGACAGGCCATTACTCCCAATAACACCCTTCCACGTTTTTCCATCCATTGCCCATACGGCCACTGAAGTCTCCCAGCATAACTATGGCGTCACCCCCACTGTCTTCAAGAAGGTAGTGTACTGTGAACTGTTGTTCGGTACATATGCACACAAGTCCTTTTCCCCGCAACCCGCATTCTCATTGGGTAACTTGCGCGTGTTAAGACTTAGAATAATTTGGTTATTAAATATTTTTTTAAGGATTCAGTTGGTGTCTCGTTGCCTGGTCATTCACCACGCAGTCAAACCCTCCTTCTTCTTCCATCCACAGAACAAGTGCCACCCCCCGTCCCCTGTGTGCAGACCTCATAGCCACATATCCCGAGTCCTGTACAACTTCTTGTCACAAAGCTCGCAGAGCCAGATACTTGTGACACTATAGAAACTATAACAATTTAACTTTGAATGTTGTACTGGAAATTGCACTGATGGTAGTTTAAATTGTGAACATTTTCATAAATAATTTATTATCACAATTATCGTCAGTCACAGTTTATTGCTGGATTGAAGGCATTCGCAAAACATAGTCATTTCTCATGATGCAGAATTATTTATTTATCTAAAGTTAAGAAATAAAAATCCAAGAAAGTAAAATTGTAAAATTTATTTTCAGCATGAGCGTTAACCAATAAAGGGAGCAATATATATTTAAAAAACTACATTTTCTGTCAGTATGGCGCAATAGAATAGGATACATTTGACAATGTATGCTTCACACCTCCGTAACGCCACAAAACCTGATATGACAAGTACAGCCTTTGGACATTATGATCTTTCCATAGGGCCTCCTGTCAAATTTTATGACATCAAGTCAGTTGCTGACGAATAAATTGGGCCACTTACTCAATGGGTGGAGCTGTTGCCATGTGTATGACCTTTCTCGACATAAAAAAAAAACTGTTGGGTGTCTGCTAGCGAAGAAGAGTTTTCTCGCCGGTAAGTTGCTCAATGTCAACTGTGGACCTTGTCAGGCGATGTGTCAGCCTGTTGTTCCTACTTGGCATAACCGATCCAGGAAAATTTTTTTTATAAGAAAAGTCAAAATCTACAGCATCTACTTTTGCACATATATGTCATCAGCCCATATGTCCAATATACAAAACATTACGTCACCACTAGCAGAGGTTGTATGATTTTTTTTTATATTATGCAGCTTGACCAGCGATTTTACTTTGCCATTAAAGGATTTAACAGCCACGAATATTTCAAAAGCAACAATGAAAATTCATGCAGCTTACACGCTACGTAATTAACACCACTGGCACATAAGTTCATTCATTACAGAATTAGCTTGTCACACTTTAAATAATCACAAATGCCAACAAAATTGGATTATTTTCCAGCATGACCTTTTCTCTTATGATAATTGTAATTATGGCTGTACCTCCTGCAGCTAATGTTTTGTCCAGATAATTATAGAGACCCCCATTGCACCATATTTGATGAAAATTTTACATTTCACATGTGAACCTCAAGGTCAGTCTGCCATGGCTCTCTAAATGATAAATTTTTTGCAGTTAATACATTGGTTCCAAATTACTTAATACGTTTAATTCCGTGTATCCGTGAACTTCAAAAGACACATTCCTCCCCCCACATTTTTTTGGATAATAATCCTTTTGTTTGCAAAATAAACTAAAGTGGTACATTATTGGGTGGTTGCAAAAATGTACCAACCAGTAATATATAATGGAATATTAAATAATAAACGCAAGTAGATAGAAAAGGGGGAAGGGGTTTTGTTTCAGGACTATTTGAAAACGTTTAAATGATTAACAAAGAGAAAACCTGTGGTATTTAAATTGTACACAAACCATTGTCGAATACTGCATGTAACGGTATTAAAGTAACGTCTGACCTAAAAGGATGGAATGGTGGTGGTGCAATGGTTTCAGCGCTGCAATATGAGTTTGCCAACCTGAGATTGCTTCCTGGTCATAGCTAACAGCAGCAACGAGTGATACCTCACGTCTTCCCAGTCATCTACTCCACCAGGCTGCATTGAACAGCACGTGGACGTATGGGGACACTTACCAAAAGTAACATAGCAAGGGGGAGATCTTGATTTTACTGCAGATTGACTAACGTCCTCTCCATTTCTCAACGTTTAACGATTAAATAATGCAATTCAAAATGCTTGACGACCAGACCATTGAAGTTGCTGTGGTAGTCCAGAGTGTAGAAGTGGTTCTTGATTCTTCACTCACCTTCAAGACACATATCAATAAGGTGAAGAAGGTAGCCTATTGCCATCTCAGAAACATAGCCAGACCGCGCAATATGCTGTCACCCTTCGACGCTGAGAAGCTAATCCACATCTTTCTCTCTTCACTAATCGATTACTGCAATACCCTACTTCCTGTCATCTCTGCATATCTGGTCAATCGTCTCCAACGTGTGCAGAATGTGACTGCTCGAGTCCTCACCCGCACAACCATCCACGATCCCATATCCCCAGGGCTGGTGTCTCTCCACTGGCTACCTGTGAAATACAGGATTGTATTGAAGATCCTTCTTCTCACCTACAAGGCTCTTACTGGTGCTGCTCCGACATACATCCGTGATCTACTTCAGGCACCTTCCCCAACACGGCAACTTCGATCCTCTAATACGTGCTTGCTGCATGTGTCCAGATTGCACCTCCGTTCGATGAGTGAAAGAGCCTTCTCACGCACTGCTACGAGACTCTGGAATGCGCTTCCATTGAAAATTCGGTCGGCTGAGTCCCTGGGCATCTTCAAATCCCGTCTCAAAACTCACTTGTTCCGTAAAGCATTGAAGTCCTCTGGCTAGAACAGTTAATGATGGTCGCTTTTGTTGTGCTCACATGATGGCTTGCTGTTGACCTGCACCTGCTCAGGAACAATTATTCCTTCCTTTATTTGTTTTACAATAATTTTATCTGTTATTTTCTTTCCTTAATTGATTTTTAGCTATTGTTTAACTCTAATTGATCTACTCTGATGTTGTTGTCAACATACCATTGTTTCCACAGCTCTGTGCAGTGCAATGTGACCCTTTGGTAGAAGGTACTATAGAAGTGCAAATATTATTAGTTTCCTCCGCAGGGTGGCTGGGCGCTCCCTTAGAGATAGGGTGAGAAGCTCGGTCACTCGGCGGGAGCTCGGAGTAGAGCCGCTGCTCCTTCACATCGAGAGGAGTCAGCTGAGGTGGCTTGGGCATCTGATTCGGATGCCCCCTGGACGCCTCCCTAGGGAGGTGTTCCAGGCATGTCCCACCGGGAGGAGGCCCCGGGGAAGACCCAGGACACGCTGGAGAGACTATGTCTCTCAGCTGGCCTGGGAACGCCTCGGGGTCCCCCCGGAAGAGCTGGAGGAAGTGTCTGGGGTGAAGGAAGTCTGGGCATCGCTGCTTAGACTGCTGCCCCCGCGACCCGGCATCGGATAAAGCGGATGAAGATGGATGGATGGATGGAATTATTTTTGCTTACCAAAGCTGTTCATTCGGGATAGCCGTGTAGAGAGGTCTTTCTCTCTTTTTTATGACAATTTCGCCTCTCACGTTGGGGGCATCTTAAGGTATACTATGGCTGAGTCTTGATCAGCATAATGTTAAGGTTTTAAATACTTCAGATGTGTTTAATGTTTTGCACCAGGTTTATAAGGCTCTATAGAGGCAAAGCCGCCATTCTCATGCCATGCACGTCGGTTATCTGCAGCAACCCCCGTATTTATTGACATTTTCTAGCGGTGCAGAATTAGACATTATGAATCACTCTATGCAGGATAATGTTGTGTCTTTTTGCATTATTACATTTAACAGAATTTGAATTTACAGCTCTATTACCCCGAATGCATTGGATGGACCAAAATGGTGAGTGTTTTATGTCGATCTTAGCTCTGTGTAAATTTGGTAGGTACATACGTGCACGAATTAATCTTAATAGGCATGCAAAGCAGGAGCAAGAACATGATTGGTCTATAGTATTTTTTTTCCGTTGGCACGAGCAGTGACGTGATAAACCCAGCAACATGAGTTTAATTGCTGCTCATGGCTAACATCAGTGCTGAGTGATATCTGATACAGGCACGAACCTCCACTAACGCCAATTTGGCCAACCCACACTCATCAGTATGGTGAAGTATGAGAGACAACCTCTATTAATGGCAAGGCATGGGAATGCCTTCATCCACAGGTAGCTTAATAAAGCATGGATGAAAACTCTCATCTCATTGTCTGAAACCGCTTAGTCCTATACAGGGTCACGGTGAAGCCAGAGCCTATCCCGGCAGACACAGGGCGCAAGGCAAGGATATACCGACGATGGGACGCCAGTCCATCGCCGTGGATGAAAACTCTGACTGACAATAGTTAACTCTGGTGAATTATATTAGACAAAATTTTGCATCTGACTTATTAATGCGTGGCACTGTAATTGAACACGGACAGAATTTGACGTGCAAAATTCGACACTCTATTGACTTAGTATTATTATTAATAGATCTTACACCCTATAAGGAATGTATCAGTAAACACAAATCAATCTTTGTACAATTGAAATTGTTGAAATTGTAAAATGCTGTAATTTATTCATAGACTCATGACTTTTTATACATGTAAAGCAAATGACATAAGAAAGTGCTAGGTAGTAATAAATAACAGACTGTAAGTCATATACTTGGCTGTCTCTTGCTGCCAATGTGTCATGTATACATAGAAATAGAGGCTCACTATGTATGCAGTGCTTAGGTTGAGCAGTTTATCAACCAACAAATCCATGAGGCTGCCTGGATCATCACCCCAAAGGTCTCTCATGTTTAAAGGCAAAATGACTTGATCGTATAACACATTCACTGCAAAGCCCTGGTCCAATTGCGGTATCCTGCAAATGTGTTAAATTGTGTCACTGTGATGTCATTCAAAGGTTTAATTTTCTTCTCAAGAAAAAATGTTGCAACTGAAAACAGGCCTCTGACATTAAGGCGTATTCGCTGACGCTGGTGAAATGAGTTAATTCCAAAATATACAGACCTCTGACATGCAGTGTGACAAGTCCCTGATAGGACTTCAATTTATAAGTAACATACCAAGAGATATAAAGAAGCTAATCTCTCCTGCCCGATAAATCCCTCCTAGGGCAAGGAAGGCAGCAGAAACATTCATAAGCTCAGAGGTCGAGGTGCAGGTGACAATGAAAGATGATGCAAATCATAAAAAAATGTTGAGAATAAAAGAAATTGCAAAACGCTTTTGTTTGGAGTCCAAAACAGATGCTATTTTCTGAAATATAACAACGAGCTTCACAAGGGATGTGCAAAGAATAATATCATGTTTCATTATATTCAGATCTGTGGGCTATTATATTTTACAATAATAAAAATACATTCAACCTTCAAATGCATTCCGGATTTAAAATAATGGCTTTACTTTGCATGAATAATTTATATCAAAAAATAATTAATTTAATATTGTATGGATGTAACAACATTAGGGACATATGAGTTTTGAAGAGATTTGCTTTCTTTAAAATTACAAAAAAAATTCGTTTCATATTTGATAATAAACATCACGTTAAAATAAACAACAACAACAACAAAGCAGCTAAACATTTACTTGGACTGGGTATGTATAGCTCAGGAAAACCCTTAAGCTCTTGTAATCCCTTTACTCATCTACATTTTCATTTTCTCAGCTGTTTCCTGCAACATTCACCTGAGTGATTGCTTCATTTTTAACCCAGAGTGACTTAAAAATCTGAACATATTTTTGCCACATCTATCAGTATTAAGCCCTTAAGCCATCCATGAATGGCTTAAGAGGCACATGGTCACTTTTATTTGTACTATTGAGTTATTGCAACTGTTAACAATTTGAAATAATCCGTTTACACTTTATTTCGAATTGTGCCTCAGATAAATGTGTCTATGCCTTGTTAATTGTTAATTGTGGTAGCTATCATCAGCCATGATTATTGCACTGCTTGCTGAAGACATTCATAATCTGCCAATGCCACCTCTCACAATCCTGCTATATAAGAAACCACCCAGCAACCACCCATGAATTGGCTTCATTGCTCTATCCCCCAGCCGGACATTTTCTCCAAACATTTAATTCCTCAGCTGCCACGTCATTATTATTTTTAAAGTAGTTGAAGGAACAAAAACTACACATAGCCATAGGAATTTATGTTCTGTTTGAGTTGGCAATTAAATAATAATAATAAAATTATCTTGAGCATTGAAAAAAAACGAAAATGTCACATGATTTGTGCAGAGGTTACCTCTTGGGTCATGAGCACTCAGGCTCCGCTAAATGCTCATCGATTCCCAAGCTGTGAGCCTCCAGAGCATTCACTTTCCCTGTTGGCAAGTGGCCAGCTACATAAAAAAATTCCCCCCAAAAATCGGGGGAAAAACAGGTGTATACTGGAATGTAGACAGCAGCTTACCTTTCTTCTAATATATTCCATCTTGCCTGGCTATGGACCCACTCTGAAGTCCAAATATAGTGAAATGCAATTATACGGCTGTGGGTTTGTTTCACATTTGTAGAATACGCGAGCACGCTTGGACAAATAATTTGAAAAAAGTGATAGAGGGTGATGTCAGCAGCATGCTGATTCCAGTTTGGCAACGTTTAAACGCAACATTTTTCAAACTGTTTCAGTATTCCAATGAGATTTCATTTTTCATGCAGCCCGTGTTTACTGTCGGTGGGCAGTAATTTGTGTGCGATTTGACAATTTTTCCTATAGCGGCTGTGCACTATTTTTTTCCAATCTAATTTTATCAATTTCTGCATTTGTAAATATTGTTCGGGAAATTACACAATAAAGAAATGTTTTATATCTTCACATGAATTCACACTGTATAGTAATGTTGCCTATAGTCTATTTAGTTCTCCAATTTATTTTCAGTTATACTGCATGTTCAGCATGATGTTTAACTTTTTGTTCCACGTCCTGGGGTGCTTATTCAGAAATTGAGCTTCAGTACATGGTGTAAAATAATGGTCAATGTGCCGAATGACACGTGGTAGAACCCGGGAAAACATCGACCAGCAATACTACGGTATAACCACAATTTCCTCGCGATAAAGGAATATAATAATAATAATAATAATAGTTGCACTTCAATAATAGTTGCTTTGTAAATTTCAGCCGAGAGTTACAAAGCACTGTACAAAGCTGTGGAGAGAACGGCATGTCAACAACAACATCAGAGTAGACAAATTAAAAGTAAAATAATAGCTATAAATCAGCGAAGGAGATAAAATAAGAGACAAATGAATGAATGAATAAATTCGTGTCCCTGAGCAGGCGCAGGTCAACAGCGAACCATCATTCAAACACAACAACAGTGAGCATAATCAGCAGTGCTAGCTAAAGGACTTCAATGCCCCACGGAACAAGTGAGTCTTGAGACGTGATTTGAAGATGCCCAATGACTCAGTTGACCGAATTTCTAATGGAAGGGCATTTCAGAGTCTCGGAACAGTGCGCAACAAGACTCTGTCACCCATCGAAATGAGGTGCGATCTAAGCACTTGCAGCAAGCCCATATTGAAGGATGGGAGGATCGAAGTTGTATAAACCTCACCTCAAGGAAATAAGAATTATTTTCAGGCATACGTGATTAAAAATACATTAAAGAGTATTGGCCGCATTATTCTATCCCATAACCATTCTCTGCCATATTCGTCATGCAGGTGTTGAATCACCACCCACATAATTTAGAACAGGCAAAGTAGTTACTGTCAACCTACAGAATGTTAACATGGGTGGGCACCTTTTATTATTTCTTATTCATCACTGCATGATTTCATTATTGGATTATGAAGGCCCTCAAAAGAAGTTTGCCATCAGCTTGCTGAGCAGAGGTTCCCACTAACCAGCTGGTTGCTAAGCAGATTGCTACTAACCAGCCATGCAATGAATCCCCAACAACTCTGCATCTGTTTTGCTAACGATATTTGCACATATGATTAATACAGCAACAGTAATTTAAGAAAAGTAAATTTTTAACCAAAGTATATAAAATACATACATTTTTCAAGACGTGAATTGATATTTTTTGTCATTATTGAACAATGTTTATTGCAAACTTCACAATAGACTTTGATTCAATTTAGATGAAGGCATGTTTAATTAGTCTAAAAGTAAACAATTTGTATTCAATATGTTTTTTGTCTATTGCAGTTTGAAAGAAAGTTAACAAGGGTTTTTTTTTTGACAGGATTGTTTGCCTCCTCCTGGAATCGGAACCTTAACGTGGTGGAGGGGTTTGTGTGCTGCAATAAACCTCTGGGCTGTACTGTCTGGTGACTCGGCACCTGGTAGGGTCACCCATGGCAGATTGGCCTCAGATGAGGGGACGTAAAATAACAATTCAAACAAGCCCTAATGAAAAGAACATATACGGCTGGAAGAACCTCGCACAGACTAGGGAAATCGGGGCTCACTTCTGGAGCTATGCTTCGGAGCGGAGCTCGCAGGCAAGCGCCTGTTGATCGGGTGACTCACGTAGCTCGGTCGGGCACAGCCCGAAAAAGTGACGTGGGGCCGCTACTCTGTGGGTCCACCACCTGCAAGGCAAATCACAAAAGCCCGGTGCAATGCCAATTAGGCAGCAGACAGAGGCAGAGTGGGTCTCGGCATGTCAGACCTTGGCAAAGGAAAATAGTTCTTGGAACGTGGAACATCACCTCTCTGGGAGGTAAGGAACCACTAGAGTAAGAGGTATTGACGAGATATAATTATTATTAATAATAATTGCATTTTATCAAGCGCTTTTCACCTGAGGGTCACAAAGCGTTGCACAGAGCTATGGAGAGATTGGCATGCCAACAACAACGAAATTCAAACGGAAAATCTGCAGTAATAACATTTTCTTGGGGTTTTTTTTTATATATACACATCGTAATGATGTAGGTTTTCATGGCTCGATGCATGATGATTGCATTGAAAAGCTGCTTTCTCTGGACAGCCGCGTCAATCGCTTCTTCTCTCCACCTCGCGACATTTCGCCTCACACATTAGAGGCATCCTCAGGTGCAATGTGCGTGTGTCGTGTGTGTGACTCCTTTTATATGTAGGTATTATGAATGTGTTGAGTCACGTCCACAGAGTTGCTGCATTCTAGGATCAATGGATCACTCTCAGGGTCCACTTGAAAGGGTTCCATTGCCTTGCTCACACCCGGGAATCACATTAACCCCATCTAGTTCCACCTGTGACAAATCTCCTAGTCTACATCTCATGAAATAAGTTCACAAACACTTGGTGATTCCCTTCTGAAGTCCGCATTTCAGAGCTCTATATCTGTACACAACTGACTTCAATGACTAACCTCCAGGTTTAGCTGAGCTTTATTCTCATATCTTGTTTGTGGTTCATAGTCTTTTCTGTCTTGTGAATATTGCTTCACGAATTAATATTGGACCTATATGGCAGATGGCTGTTAGTACTCGCATCTTACCAAAATCGATTCTGTGTTGTTTGACTATATTTTGTGCTCTCGTTGTTGATTTATCTGTATGCAGCAAATGCACTGCTGCCTCGTGCTCTTTCTTTTTTGTGGCTATTGTTCTTCCTGTTTGTCCAATGTACACTTCCTCACAGTTTCTGCAAGGAATGCAATATACGCCTTTTTTGTATAATGGCAGTAGGTCTTTGACTGATTTGAGTATGTCTTGTATCTTCTGGTGGGTTGTGAAGACCATTTTTATTTAATATTTTTCTAGATATTTGCTAATTTTGTTTGTGGTGCCTTTAACACATGGTAGGAAAGCACGGGTTTTGATATCTTCCTCCTCATTTTCTTGCTCATTCTGTCTAGGTTCTCTCCTTATGGCACGTTGGATTTCTGATATTGTTTTTGACCGGTGGACTAAGGTGTGCAGTATCCCACGTTTCTGTTTCTGATGATGGTGAGACTCCGCATGTAAATACCTGTCCATATGTGTTGTCTTCCTGTATACAGTGTGGCTGAACGTTCCCTCTGCGTTTCTCTTCACCAGTATGTCCAGGAACGGGATTTGGCCGTTTTCTTATGTTTCCATGGTGAACTTGATGTTCTGGTTTATGGAGTATAAATGACCAAGGAATTCCTGTAGCTTCTGTCTTCCGTGTGGCCATTCAACGAATATGTCATCAATGTATCCATACCAGTGGGTGGGTTTCAGTGTGGATGAGTTTATGGCTTCCTTTTTAAAACCACTTAGATACAGATCGGCTACTGCGGGTAAGACTGGTGATCCCATTGCTGCACTCTCTTTTTGTTGGTAAAACTCTCCGTTCCGTTCGACAGTTGGCTACCGCAGGTTTAGACTGGCGATCCTATTGTTGGTAAAACTCCCCATCGAACGGGACGGGGAGTTTTACTTACAAAAAGAGGGTGCAGCAATGGGATCGCCAGTCTCACCCGCAGCAGCCAAACAGTATCAAAGTGTATAAGATTACAAGATCTTAACACCTGTATAATCGCCAGATACGATTAAACCTGTTGTAATCTTATATATGTATACTGGCAAAAAAGTACCCATAGAGTATCAAAGTGGTTTTGAAGAGGAAGCCATAAACTCATCTACACTGAAATCCACCCACTGGTATCGATACATTAATGAGAAATTCGTTGTATGGCCACACGGAAGACAAAAGCTTGAGGAATTCCTTGGTCACTTAAACTTCAGAGAAACGCAGAGGGAATGCTCAGCCACACTGTATACAGGAAGACAACACATATGGACAGGTATTTAAACGCGAAGTCTCACCATCACCCGAAACAGAAACGGGGGATACTGCACACCTTAGCCCACCAGTCATAAACAATATCAGACAAACAACTTCTAAAAGACGAGCTACAACATCTACAACAAGCACAAGTGAGCAATGGATACACAAAAACAGAAATCCAACGTGCCATAAGGAGGGAACCTCGACTGAAAGGGCAAGAAAATGAGGAGGGAGATATCAAAACCAACGCTTTCCTGCCATGTGTGAAAGGCACCACAGGAAAAATAAGCAATTATTTAGAAAAATATAACGTAAGAACAGTCTTCATAACCCACCAGAAGATACAAGACATACTCAAATCACCCAAAAACCGACTGCTATTACAGACAGAAAGCGTATATTGCATTCCTTGAAGCAAATCTGAGGAAGTGTACGTCAGACAAACTAGAAGAACAATAGCCACAAAAAAGAAAAGCACGAGGCAGCAGTGCGTTTGCTGCATACAGATAAATCAGCAACGCAGCACACAGTGTAGACAAACAACACAGAATCGATTTTGACAAGATGCGAGTATTAGCAGCCATCTGCCATATAGGTCCAAGATTAATTCGTGAAGCAATAGAAATTCACAAGACAGAAAAGACTATGAATCGCAAACAAGGAATGAGAACAAAGCTCAGTCAAACCTGGAGGCCAGTCATTGAAGTCAGTAGTGTATGGATATAGGGCCTGAAATGCGGACTTCAGAGTGGAATCACCAAGTGTTTGGGAACTTCTTTCATGAAATGCAAACTTGGAGATTAGTCACAGGTGGAACAGGATGGGGATGATGTGATTCCAAGGTGTGAGCAAGACAATGGAACCCTTTCAAGTGGACCCCATCAGTCGTCCATTGATCTTGGAATGCAGCAACTCTGTGGAGTGTACTCAACACATACACAGTACCTGCATATAAATAGAAGTCACATACGACACATGCACACTGCGCCTGAGGATGCCTCTCATGTGTGAGGCGAATTGTCGTGATGTGGAGAGAGGAAGCGATCAACGCGGCTGTCCTGAGAGAGCAGCTTTTCGAAGCAATCATCAAATATACACATTGCTGTAGAAAAAACATGTATAATATGATCTGACTTTCAACTATAATAAAAAATGCAAAATAATCAGTGTTAGTAATACATAAAGTGAGAAATGGTTTAATGTAACATTTATCCTATAATAATAATTGCATTTCTATAGTGCTAATTACCCGAGGATCACAAAGCGCTGCACCGAACTGTGGCGAGAACGGCACATCAACAACGAGATAAGAACGGCAAATCAGCAATAAACGTTTTTTTGGAGGGTTTTTTTTTTTACAAATCCGAACTGCGGATATTACAGCATGTCAACATCAGGACAGTTCAACTGAAAGTGAAATAGCAACAACAAAGTTTAGAAGGACATAAAAGAAGCGATTAAAAAAATAACAATTCTGCAACAAACAAGAAAGGAATAAATGTTCCCGAGCAAGAGCAGGTTGGAAGAGCGCCATCATGCCAACACGACAACACTGAGCCGCAATAATAGTCCTAACCGGAGGACTTGAAAGCCTTAAGGAACAAGTGAGTCTTGAGACAAGATTTGAAGATGCTCAGGACTCAGCTGAATGAATCTCCAGTGGAAGGGCATTCCAGAGTCTGGGAGCAGAGTGCGAGAAGGCTCTGTCACGCATCGAATGGAGGTGTGACCTGGGCACATACAGCAAGCCTGTATTGGAGGATCTAAGTAGTGTTGAGGAGGGTAACTGAAGTAGGTCACAGATGTATGTTGGTTCAGCACCAGTAACAGCCTTGGAGGTGAGAAGGAGGATCTTGAATTCAATCCTGTATTTAACAGATAACCAGTGGAGAGACACCAGCACTGGGGATATGGGATCGTGTATAGGTGTGCGAGTAAGGACTCTAGCAGCTGCATCTGCAAACGTTGGAGACGATTGATCAGGTAGGCAGGGGTACCAGGGAGTAGTGCATTGCAGTCATAGATTTGTTGGGAGATGAAGATGCATATTAGCTTCTCAGCATCAGCAGGTGACAGGATGTTGCGCAGTCTGGCTATATTTCTGAGATGAAAATAAGCTGCCTTCCTCTCCTTGTTGATGTGTGTCTTGAAGGAGAGTGAGGAATCAGAGTCACACCTCGACTCCGGACTGCCTTAGTAACGTCAATGGTCTCGTCGTCAAGCATCACTTGCATAGGTTCAACTATGGACAATTGGTGCGGGGTTCGGACAAGCAAATCTTTTGACATGAAAAGACCAGACGCATTGATGGATGACTTTGCGTGGATATAGATATGGATGGACTCACCTCTACGCATTGTGGGCTCTGGTACCAAACTCATTGATAGGGGTTGGACTCTCTCCTATTCCTGAGTTGCACAGCGGTAGAGGTGATCGGCAGGGGTGGGGGATAATCACCAGCTCCCGGCCAGCTGCCACTCATTTGGAGTTTGTCCCGCGAATGAGAGGGTTACCTCAATGCGAATTCGGGTCACATGGAGGACTGTGACTGTTGTCTATGTATATGCACCAAACAGAAATTCATAGCACAATCCCTTTTTGGAGAAAGTGTTTGGGATGCTGGAAAATATTCCACCTGGTGACCCCACAGTTCTACTGGGAGGCTTGAACACTTATGTGGACAATGATGGAGAAACCTGGAGGGGTGTGATGTGAGTAATGGCTTATCCGATCTGAACTCCAGCAGTATTCTATTATTAGACTTCTGTGCTTGTCATTGATTGTCCAGAACAAACACCATGATCAAACACAAGGAGGCTCATTAGTGTGCCTGGTACCAGAGTATCTTGGGTCAAAGATTGATATTCGGCTTTGCAGTTGTCTTATCGGACCTGAGGCCATATGTTTTGGACACTCGAAAGAAGAGAGGAACATAGCTGTCTACCGATCACCATCTGCTGGTGAGCTGGATCAGATGGCGGGGTAGGATGCCGGACCGACCTGTTAAACCCAAACGTGTAGTAAGGGATTGCTAGGAAGGACTTGTGGAGGCCTCTGTGTGGAGCGATTTAAGCTCCCACCTCCGGAGGACTTTCTCCCACATCTTGAAGGAGGCTGAGGAGATGGAGTCTGAATGGACCCTGTTTAAAGCCTCCATCGTGGAAGTAGCTGCTAGAAGCTGTAGCCAGAATGTGTGTGGTGCCTGTTGTGGCGGTAACCCAAGGACCCGCTGGTGAACACCATTGGTTAAGAAGGCTGTCAAGCGGGTAACAGAGTCCTTCTGGGCTTGGTTGGCACGGGGCACTCCTGATTCCGTGGACACATACGAGAAGCCCAGAAGACCTGCAGCTGCAGTGGTTGCAGCAGCGAAATCCCAGGTGTGGGAGGACTTTGGAGAGGCTATGGAGAAGGACTTTCGCTGGCTTCAAAGAGGTTCTGGTAAAGATGTTCAAAGAGAAACTGCTCGGGAGGGGAAAGCAGAGCACCACCCAGGCTGTTAACAGCAAAGAATGGGAGGTGCTGATCACGACTGGCGATATCATCAGCAGGGGTAAGGAACAACTTGAAGAACTTCTACACCTGACAGACGTGCCCTCGAAGGAGGAGGCAGGGCCGGAGTGTTCTGAGAGTCAGGGTCCACCTCCTCGGTGGAAGTCAATTAGGTCGTCCAGGAACTATACAGTGCCAGGAGTAGACAAGATATTACCAGAAATGCTGAAGGCCCTGGATGTTGTGAGGCTGTCATCGCTGATACACCTTTTCAATGTCGCGTGGGTGTCAGGAACAGTACTACACGATTGGCAGACAGGGGTAGTAGTTCCCATTTTCATAAAGGAGGACCAGAGGGTGTGTTACAACTACCGAGGAATCACACTGCTCAGTCTATCTGGGAAAGCCTATGCCAAGGTGCTGCAAAGGAGAATCCGACCGATTGTCGACCTTCGGATTACAGGACTGTTGATCCCGGCAGTGGAACAAAGAACCCGCTTTTACACCATCACAGATTCTTCAAGAGTCATGCAATTTGCCAAACCAGTCTATATGTGTGACTTGGAAAAGCACATAACCATGTGCCCAGAGGGGTTCCATGAATTTTATCAAGGCATAACCGAGGACTAGAGTGTATCTCTCCAGTTTGGGGGTAGGAGGAAGGTACCTCTGCTTTTTGCAGATGATTTTGTCTTCTTTGCTTCATCAGACTGTAATATCCAGTCTGCACTAGAACAGTTTGTAGCCGAGTGTGATACGGTAGGGATTAGAGTCAGTCTTCGTTTCAACCCTCACCTATGGCCATGAACTTTGGGTAATGGCCCTAGATGGTTGAAATGATGTTCCTACATAGGTTTGCTGGGCTCAGCCTTTAAGATAGGGTGAGCGCTCAGTGATTCGGGAAGAACCGTTCCTCCGGGAGTAGAACAGCTGCTCCTCCGCATTGAGAACAATCAATTGAGGTAGCTTCGGTAATTGATAAAGATGCCTCCTGGGTGCCTCCCTCTGAAGGTGTACCAGACACGGCCAACTAGGAGGAATCTCCGAGGCAGACCCACGACCTGTTGGAGGGATTAAATATCTCAGCTGGTCTGGGAATGCCTTTGAATCCCCCAGGAAGAGCTGGAGGAAGATGCTCTGGAAAAAGGCGTCTGGAGTTTTTTGTTAATGCTGTTGCCTCCACGACCCGCACCAGGATAAGCGACATAACAATGGATGGATGGATGGAGTATTGTTTCATATTTAAATCGAGGACCATTTTATCAAAGAAAGATTTGCATTCTATCTCATATGTCATATAAAATCAAAGGCATCAAATAGCCTGCATAAATGTTGAACTCTTAATGAAGATCTGGCTATTTTTTCAATTCACTTCCAGCATAACTAATGCTAAAGATTATAATTCCTATAATTTGTATGGCGTCACGCTGATTAAGTGTGAAAGTAAACCAAAACATATCTATGCCTGTGTAGCCGGCTCCAACCTGCACCGTCTCTCTCTACACCCACGATGTGGCCGCCGATCGCACGAGAGACTGCAGGCCGGTGCCCAGGCCAATTAGATGTCACATAACCAGGTGAACTCCGCGCACGCGGGTGCACGCGTGTCAAGGAGGGGATGATTCGGATGGTAAAGTTCTGCGTTGTGTTTTTGTTCAATCCCCCTCGCGCATGCACCGCTCCTGGTCCGCCGAAACTCGATGTTCTTCTTCCACCACAAAGACTCGGTCTCACACGTATCTTCTCTCGAAATGATTATATTTATTAACTCCGCAGGCACAGCACCTGCAGGAACAGCCGTTATAACACCCGCGCATTACAATCGCATTAACCCCTCTCGCTCGCCTCGCAACAACTCCTCTAACTTAACAATGTCCAATGGGGCGGGGTGGGGCGTAGCTGACTGTACGTGGGGCGTGCATAATACAAATACGACCGCATCATTCCTCAATTAACATTAATATGTGCGGCATATGTACGTGCAACTCATCTTATCCGTTAACACTGGTTACATTCACCCCTCCTGAATTGCACTATCATAACCGCACATATTAACCCGCGACGCAACCATCGATCCAAGTATGCCATGACGATTCGGCTCCTCTGACATTGTCAAGAGTGGTTAGCCCACAGAATCCCCACAGTCAAATGTGATGCTGAACACACCACATTGGACTCAGACGTCTCACATCTCAACATCTCAAACCCCAGTCAATACTACGAAACAAAACCTCTATCATTCTCCAACTAACATCTCAATATGTGCAACATACATACGTGCAACTCATCTCATCAGTTAACACTGGTTACACCTGAGATTATGTTCGGTGACATAATGAGGATACAGCATCCCTGATAAATATCGCCCCATGTCAAATCCTCTTGAAGGCTCCTTGAACGTGCAGTAGCCATGCAACTCCAGAAACACATCCTCAACAACGACCTCCTCGATCCCTTCCAACCTGGGTTAAGTTTCGGCCATAGTACTGAAACTGCTCTGGTGAAAGTAATAATAATAATTGCATTTATGGAGCACTTTTCACCCGAGGGTCACAAAGCGCTGCACAGAGTTGTGGAGGGAATCACATGTCAACAACAACAACATATGAACGGTAAATTAGTAACGATAACATGTTTTTTTTTTGTTACAACAGCGAAAAATGCCAGACTCAAGTTAGTACAAACGCTGAGCCAATTCACATGCAATCATCATGCGTGTGACATGACAAATGCCAGCTTGCCAAAAGAATGCTGGCGTGTATCACAGTAAAATGCCACAATGTCCATCGTGTTATTAGCAGTCTTTCAACCGGTGATGTAATCGTTTTGCACAAGAGACATGTATCACAATCTTTACACATTTAACAGCAAATCAATTTGTCAATTACAGTCGGTTATTTCGCTTACAATAGAGCATCGAACGTGGGTGCGAGAGTGAGTGATTCCGAAGTTCTATCGTAACTGGTCGTGGAAAAAAATCCCTAAATTAACGTTATTGGTGCCAATTTTTCCTTCTAATGTCGTTGTTGTTGACGTGTCATTCTCTCCGCAGCTCTGTGCAACGCTTTGTGCCCCTGGGGTGAAAAGCGCTCTTTAAATGCAATTGTTATGTGGATCTTCAACAGCCACCAGTGCCCGTTATATTCACTGCTATAGAACAACAACAAAAATCGATTCTTGAAATGTATGCCACTCAAAATCGTTACACTTTAGAAATCATGAGCAGATGACTCAAGGCCTAATAGCTTCACTGGATTTTTTTTCGTTCAACATCAACCGGGAAGATGAAACATAATTGCTCACTTAAAAATTCTCACAATTATGACTGCAAATAATTGATGTCGAAGGTTAAATGTATTAAGTTCGTGCGGCAATGCTTAAAAAGACGACTTGCACTGTATGTGAACAGCAGACTCCACAAGAAGTGAAAGAGTTGGAAAATATTGTTTTTGCACTGTGCTGATGATATTACATTAATTTAGAATATCTATGGCATTCGATACACATCGAGCTCTTCTCTGTCCATTGCACAGAAGTACCATGAGCACTGTATAGCAGCTGCAAGGTATTGTCGTTCTCAAACATGGGCTTGCGAGGTCATGTTGACAACAAATTAGCAGAAAATGTGACAATCTACAGCGATGAGATGTATACAGTTCACCTCAAGGTCTGAGATATCGGTTTCGCAGAAAATGCAACCACTAATGTTGGTTGATCTGTATGGCTAGGTTGTTGTAATGTTTCCATATGATGTCACCTGTATTCATTACATATTTGAAAAGCCAAAATTTCTATGTTAATGTATATATATCACATTTACGTTTAGGTTAGACTTTATTTTTGCACAGGTTAAACTCATTATTCGATAAATGCTCATTTCGATTACGACCAAGTTACAACACAGACATCTGGTCAGAGATTTTTTTAAAAGAACAAACGTATGCAAAAACAACAACGGTCGAGTATATGTAAGAGACACCTCAACATATTTTTAAAATTTTCATCCAAATCTATTTCAAAACTATGATGTTTTACGTTGTATACTTCATAAAGACGTACAACAGTCAAAGTGTCCATGGCAATGATGCTGACTGTAATGGCATCATTTCCACAAAGTAGCTTGATTTATTTTTGTCCCTGGTTGGTCACTTACCTCGCTGTGTTCATTCTCCACTGAGTTATTGAGTCTGTGATGGCGGTTTATCGAGTCTCTGCCGCAAGAACAACCATTCAACACTGTAAATTATGAATAAAGCACATTAGGACGGAAAACTGAGTGCTGGCTGGAATACACATATATTTAATAACATGCACAGAAATAAATTGTGTATTCAAAAACTGTCAGCCTTATCCACACCACCAACTCGAAAGAACTGAATTTGTAGCTATTTTGTCATTCAGATCATAAATCCAGAGAGAAATGTTGCCATTAGGCAAGCTAATAATTCCCTATAGCGTAATTGTAAGTTTTCTATATATGGGATCCCAAAGGGATTTAGCAAGCAGCACACTGATGACGATATGTACTGACGGTTTATAATGAGGATAAAATCGGTTTAAGGATGTGTCTTTGTTTCAATAATGCGTGTTGGATTTCCCAAATGTTCTCAACCGTTTGAGTCAGTGGTATAAATAACAACATGGCCATATATTCAGTTATTTTGAGTTTGTGGTCTCGATATGGTTGAGAGCTATGTACGTAAAATGCAGAGCATCCATTCATTATCAGTCCGCTTAATTCTATACATTACTTCAAATAAAAGACAAATACAATGTGTATTAAATGTTCTTTGAACAGCTCCAGTGCAAAAACGGATTGGTCAATCATCCACCTATTTTGGCTCAGTGACTTTTTCGAGAATAAAATGTGTTCATCACATCTGACTCGGTCTGATCTGACTTCGGAAACGACCAGCTGCGATACAGGCTTAATGACATAGTTCCTCAATATGGACAGGATCTTATTTTCTCAGACAGATGTAGGATTCTGGAAAACGTTACCAAAATATTCTGGAGCCACCACTTACTGGTGATCAACTGGGGATGAATCCTGGATTTTCCAAAAAAGTAACGCAAATAACCAAAATAATCTTCACAATGCTGCCTTGCACTCCAAAATTTTTGACGGGCAAATCCACTCGTAAAGTATAAATGTATATTTTTTTACACAACACCAGTCACACGGCCTTCCAGGAGTGGTTGTTTTCAACAGAGTTGGTTCAATATAGTACCCACACGCTGAGCTCCAGTGCCTCCGGGGCTGTGTGCCCAGACCACTGCTGTCCGTATTACCGATGCATGACTGCTCTGCAAATTACAGCTCTAACCACATAATTGAGTTTGCAGATGACATCAGTAACAACGATGAAACGGCATACAGATGTGAGGCTGGCAGTCTGGTGCAAAGACAACAACCTATCTCAACGTTGACAAAACAAAAGAGATGACAATAGGCTTCAGGAAAGCCAACGCTGCCCACTCCTCGCTGTTCATCAACGGATCCATAGTGGAGACAGGAGCACCGAGTTTCTTGGTGTGCATATTGCAGATGAGAGCTGGTCACTCAATACCGTGTCCCTGGCCAAGGAGCACAACTACGTCTCCACTTCTTCTGATGACTGAGGACAGCCAGCCTTCTTCCACCCATCCTCTTCACATTCTACAGGGTAACCATTGTGACAGTGCCTTGAATAGATCTATGACTGTCCAGCATGAGAATTGCAATGCCCCTGACCGCAAATACCTGCAGCCGATAGTGAAGACAGCTGAGAAGATCATTGGGACCCCTCTCCCCTCTATCCATGACATCTACCTCAAACGCTGCACACACAGGGCCTACACCATTGAGAATGACCCCTCTAACCCCCTCTCCTCCACGACGGAATCTTTACCCTCCTGACGTCTGGCAAAAGGTACCGCACATCCAGGCCAGATCTGCCAGACTCTGCAAACAGTTTCTTCCCCTAAGCCATCAGGTTCAACACTATGCTGCACCCCCCTTCCCTCCTTATCATAGCAAGCGAACTCAGAAGCTCCATAACTTCACACACACATGCATTCCTGCACTGGCCATTTCACTTTACTCGATCTAACTCTTCTGCACAATGCTCCAATACTCCAATACTCAGCACAATGTCAATAAACTATATGTATTCTTTGTTGTCTGAGTAGTTTACCCTACTCTGTTGAATATGTATTTAGGCTTCTTTTATTTTTGCACCAATGGATCAGACCTTGTCGTGGTGGGGGGGCTTGTGTGTTCCAATGAACCTCAGAGCGATGTTTTCTGGAGTCCAGCACTCCTGGTAGGGTCACCCATGGCAAACAGGTCTGAGGAGAGGTTACAGACTAAGTACGGTCCACCCAAAGACCTTTATGATGGTTCGAAAAAAGATCATGAAAACTCTGCCTGGACAAAGGTTACCGGGACCCAACCCTGGGGCCAGGCCTGGGGGTGGCATCCGTCAGCAAGCGCCTGGTGGCCGGGTGACCCACCTAACCCGGTCGGGCTCAGCCTGAAATGAATACGTGGAGCAGACTTGTGGGCCGACCACCCGAAAGGCAAAGCGTGAGGGTTGGGTGCGATGCCGTTATGGCAGCGAAGAGGACGGACTTAGACGGGCTAGACCTTTGCAATGGAAACTGGCTGTTGAGACGTGGAATAATGTCACATCTCTGCTGGGAAAAGAGACAGAGCTTGTGGAGGTGGTGGAAAAGTACCGGCTTCAGATAGTTGGTCTCACCTCCACACATAGCATTGGCTCTGGAACCAAACTTTTCGATCGGGGTTGGTCTCTCTCTTACTCTGGGGTGGCCCCCAGTGAGCGGCCCAGGGTGGGAGTGGGGATACTCACAAGCCCCTGGTTTGGTGTTGCATAGTTGGAGTTTTTCCCGGTGGACGAGAGGGTCGCCTCGATGAGACTTTGGGTTTCGGAGAGGAAAACTTTGACTTGTTTGTGCGTATGCGTCAAATAGCAGTTCAGAGTATTCGGGATTCTTGGAGACAGTTGGTGCAGTGCTCAATAGGGTTCCGTCTACTGACTTCATAGTCCTACTGGGAGACTTCAATGCACACGTGGGGAACGATGGAGATACCTGGAGGGGCGTGACTGGAAAAAATGGCCTCCCCGATCTGAACCCAAGCAGTGAGTTTTTACTGGATTTCTGTGCTTGTCATGGATTGCACATAACAAACACCGTGTTCGAACACAAGGAAGCTCGTAAGGGTGCTTGGTACCAGAACTCTTTGGTCCGAAAGTCAATGATCGACTTATAGTTGTTTCAGCAGACCTAAGGCCGTATGTGATGGACACTCGGGTGAGGAGAGGCACAGAGCTGTAAACTGATCACCACTTGTGGGTACTTTTTTGCCAGTATACAAATATTAAGTTACAATAGGTTTTACCGTATCTGGCGATTATGCAGGTGTTAAGATCTTAACACCTGCATAATCGCCAGATACGGTAAAACCTATTGTAACTTAATGATCACCACTTGGTAGTGGGTTGGATCCGACGCACAGGGCGCCTGCCTGCTAGACGTGGGACACCAAAACGAGCAGTGGGGTGGCCTGGGAACGTTTGGCAGCGTACCAGGTGCGGAAGGATTTCAACTCCCACCTCGAAGAGAACTTCTCCTGCATCCCGGGAGTGGTCAAGGACATTGAGTCCGAGTAGCTCTTGTTCAAGACCTTAATTGCTGAGGCGGCTGCGAAAATCTGCGGCCTAAAGGCAGTTGGTGCCTGTTATGGCAGCAACTCTAGAACCTGTTGGTGGACACCATCAGTGAAGGAAGTCATCAAGTCGAAGAAGGAGACCTTCCGAGCAATGCTTGTGAATCGCTCTTCTGATTCGACTGAGAGGTATCGACTGGCCAAGAGGGAAGCAGTTAAAGCGGTTGTTGAGGCAAAAGCTCGGGCATTGGAGGAGTTCGGAGAGGCCATGGAAAACGACTTTCGGACGGCTTCAAAGATGTTCTGGAAAACCATCCGGCACCTTAAGAGGGCTCGATGGGACGTCGCCCAAGCTGTTTTCAGCAAGGGAGGGGAATCACTGACCTCTACTGAGGAGATAACTGGAAGGTGGAAGGAACACTTTGAAGAACTCCTTAACCCGGTGGACACGCCCTCCTTCCAGGAGGTGGTGCTGGAAACCTGTGGTGGGGTCTGGTCCATTACTGTGACTGAAGTCACTACGGCGGTCAGTGACCTCCAGAATGGTAATGCTGCAAGCGTGGATGAGATTCGTCCAGAGCTGTGAAAGCACTGGACAGTGTTGGGGTGTCGTGGTTAGCACGCCTCTTCAATGTTGTGTGGAAAGTGGGTTCCGCACCTCTGGATTGGTAGTGGTCCCTATCTTGAAGAAAGGGGACCAAAGAGTGTGCTCCAACTACAGAGGGATCACACTCCTTAGCATCCCAGGTAAAGCCTATGCCAGGGTTCTGGAGAGGAGACTTCGACAATTCGTCGAACTACAGATTCAGGAGGAACAATGCGGTTTCTGTCCTGGCCGTGGAACCATGGACCAGCTGTTTGCCCTCTCACAGATTATTGAGGGGTCATGGGAGTTTGCTTACCTAGTCTACACTTGTTTTGTAGATCTGGAGAATGATTATGACCGCGTGCCCCGAGATTTACTGTGAAAGGTGCTGCGGGAGTATGGGGTACCGGTATCTCTTTTGAGAGCAATCCAGTCTCTCTATTCCAAAAGTGAGAGCTGTGTCCATTTACTTGGCGTGAAGTCGAATCCGTTCAATGTGGCCATTGGTCTCTGGCAAGGGTGTGTCTTTTTTTTCCTCCTATTCATGATTTTCATGGACAGGATCTCAAGGCACAGTCGGGGTATGGAGAGTGTCTCTTTGGGGGCGTGGAGGTGGTATCGTTGATGTTTTCAGATGACGTTGTTCTTCTAGCCTCATCGGATTGTGATCTCCGACGGGCACTCGAGCATTTCGAGGCTGAGTGTGAAGTGGCTGGGATCAGCACCTCCAAATCTGTGGCCATGGTCCTCTCATAGAAAAGAGTGGGTTGCCTCTTCAGGTGAGGGGAGAGCAGTTGCCCTTAGTGGAGGAGTTTAAATATCTTGGGGTCTTGTTCACAAGTGATGGTAAGCGGGAACGTGAGGTTGGCCAGCAGATTGCAGCAGCGTCTGCAGTGATGTGGGCACTGTACCGTTCCATGGCAGTGAAGCGGGAGCTTGGTCCTAGGACAAAGCTCTCAGTTTACAGGTCAATCTATGTCCCTATCCTCACCTATGGTCATGAACTTTGGGTAATGACCCAAAGAACGAGATCGCGGATACAAGCGGCAGAAATAAGGTTTCTCCGCATGTTTGCTGGGCTCACTCTCCATGACAAGGTGAGGAGCACAGAAATCCGGGAGAAACTCAGAGTAGAGTCGCTGCTCCTCCGGATTGAAAGGAGCTAGTTGAGGTGGTTCGGGCATCTGGTAGGGATGCCCCCTGGAAGGCTCCCCCCGGGAAGTCTCCCAGGCACGGCCCACTGGGTGCGCCTTGTGTCCTGATCCTTCTAGGACAGGCTGGAAGGATCACATTCTTCGGCTGGTCTGGCAATGCCTGGGAATCCCCCAGGAAGAGTTAGACTCTATTGCTCAGGAATGGGATGTCTGGTCCACTCTCCTTGGACTGCTGCCACCGCGACTCTCACCAGCTCAAGCGGTTTAGAAAATGGATGGATGGATGTTGTCTGCGTAGTTTGCCCTGCCCTGTTGAATGTGCATTCAGGCTTCTTTTATTTTTGCACCGGGGATCAGGAGAAACATAATTTCGTTCCCCTATCTACTGCAATTGTATACGGATAGAATGACAATAACGTTTATTTTATCTTATAATATCTATTGGTTTTGCCATTCTGTGTTTTACCAGTGGAGTCAAGTTAACTGAAACCAATGGTGGTCAATTTCCAGAAGTTTACACGCAGGGATCCTCCATCTCAGTAAGATATGGATACTAGTTTTAAATAAAACGCTAATTATTCTCGTTGTGGAGAATGGATGTAGGGCGGCACGGTGGCCCAGCAGGTAGCGCTGTCGCCTCACAGAAAGAAGGCCCCGGATTCGAATCTCAGCTCTGGTGCCTATCTGTGTAGAGTTTGCATGTTCTCCCCGTGTCCACGTGGGATTTCGCCGGGCACTCCGGTTTTCTCCCACCGTCCAAAAACATGCTACTGCACAGGTTAATTGGCTTGTAGACTAAGTTGCCCACAGGTGCCCGGTGATGGACTGGCGTCCCATCGTGGGTATATCCCTGTCTTGTGTCCTATGTCTTCCGGGATAGGCTCCGGCTCACCGCGACCCAATACAGGACTAAGCGGTTTCTGACAATGAGATGAGATGACAATGTAAGTAACAAAAGAAGTAAACAGAAAACATGCCTTTGCCCCATATCTGTCGATAGCATATATATATATATAAATATGACAATAGGTGCTTTATGTTCATGAATAGCCTGTGGGTATCATCAGAGGGAATGGCAGTGTGATCTTGGGTGAAGTGAGGTATTGTTACTTTTCTCTTACT
>JAZEWT010000006.1:12780885-12795414 GCA_036362905.1 Mordacia mordax
TTGGAATGGAGCTGCATTGTGGGTTTGACCATGTAAAAAAAAGACACATGGCCTTACTCGTCTGTTTTATTGCGACACGGTGTATGTTATCTCACCGAGTTCAATCAATTTGCTACTTCTCAATCCAATTTTCTACCAGTTTTTAAAAGTTTATAACCTGTAGTATCTAGAGGGCCAAACAGAGGCCACAAGGAAGGTACTTCCGTGCCACCACAACACCCCAGGCAATTTCTTAAATCCATACAATTCGTTTCCAATCTCTATTGTGGATGCGTGCAGGAACATTTTTTTGGTGTGAAGTGTTTATTGCATGAACATAACCTGCAACCTCCCACATCCAAAGTGGGTACGCTCTCGACCACCAAAATACAAGTCGTTGGGGAATTATTGACATTTGATTTCCTATTTTGTCAACGGTCGACATAAGTGAGAACAAAATTGTAACCAGAAATGCAATTCAAAAATCGATGAGCTAAAACACAATTCACCCGCTGGCAGTTCTATAAATGTGCAGTGGAATTTTTTTTTATAGAATTTCCTCCACAGCCTCACCTATGATCGGCAGAAATTTGAAGAGACGGTAAAAGAAACAAAGGGACACGGGGTAATAGCGAGTCAGAGCTGAGCAGTGCCTTTTCTCTGGATGGCAGAGTGCAATTAGGCGAGAGGCAGAGACCTGGTATGACAGATGAACGGAGAGAGGAACAGATTGCTGTCCTGTGGCAGGGAAATAACGACTCAATCCGTAAAATAACTGCTGTTTCGAGCAGCTGTCCTCCAGAAACAAAACAAAACCAGTCGCTTATAGTTGGGTATTTTCAACTGTCATCACTGTATTCAGAATTTTTTTTCACCCCCTGCTTCAAAGTTTATTTGGGCATTATTAAATCCAGAACTGCATATAATAAAATTGTGCACACCGTATGAGCATTAAATAATGTGTTTTACACTGCTACATATGAACTTACATATATTATTTACAAGCGCACTTTTTGCGACGGATGATGACCGATGTTCAAGAATAAGAATGATTAAAAGCTAACTTGCAGACAAGTGGAATGCGTCTAAGAGGGCGTCCCGCCCGAGAGATGAGGCAAAGGAATCAGTTCACGTGCAGGTGCTTTGCTGATTAGTAGATTGCGGAATTACGTGAGGTAACCTTCATCCAGCAGATGGACTTGGCTGATGATGGTCATGCAACACAATTAGGAAATGATATATTTTCGGGCTAGGTATGCATCAGGTCATAGATAATTTCTTGCTCGCTCATTGGTTTGCAGTGTTTGTGACGTCACAACTAGCCGTATAGGATGTCTTGCATTATTTTATGTATTACATTTCTTTTTCTGTGGTGCTGTAATAATTTATTTCCCAACGCTTCAACATTGGAGGCGAAATGTCCGAAAGAGAGAGAGGAAACACGTGACACGGCCATCGCGAAAAACAACTCGGAACTATATTGTCGTCAATATTATTTAACCAATATCCTGCTCGTGTAGGCTAAATGGCCTACACGAGCAGCTTGGAGCTAATCGCATCATAGCCATTTAGTGGTCAACACAGATCTGCCAAGGTGGGGAAGATCGCTGTAAAGGCCAGTGTCTCTTTAATTCTCATAGTGTATTACAATACAGGTTTCTTCACCTGTTGTAGATGATTATCATAACAGCTATTCATTCATCTTCTACGTGGTGACTTTCATTTTAAGCAGAGCATGATACAGATAGCTTATCACGGTTTAACATCACCACTCGCTATTGTGTTTCCAATAGAAAATCAAATCTATCGTGGTATATTTGTTATATATGACAACATATAATGTTACTGTATGTGGAAAATGTTGTATAGCAACAAATGTAAGCTGAGATAGACTGAAGGGAGAAAAAGGCATTTGTAATATTTTAATTGATACGTATGTTATCTAAAATGTCTACTTTCCTTTGCCATTCTACTGATAAATGAAGGTGTTCCCATGTTTTGGATGTTGTTGGACCATACTTCACCACACTGGTTGGTGCAGAATGGTGAAGAAGGCACCCTGTACCAGTTCATATATCACTCTGTCTCTGGTAATCCCTCAGCGAGAATCAAACGGCCGAGTTTTAAACCGTAGTTCTCTATGCCACTACAGTATATGACACTCTTCTACCCCACAAATGTTAAGATGATGCATGTTCATTCTTTACAACCGGGAGATAGAAAAGGAATTCGTGTATCAGGGAAAAATTCTACATCAGAGACGTCCTACTAAAAATACAAGTTTCCGTGGCCAGGAAAGATCGTAGAATGGATGACTGCAGATGGACGAGGCTAGCAATGGATTGGCAGCCAAACAAAAGAATGCCCAAGAGTTTATGTGTATTATATTTAGCCCGGTGAGAACTCAAGAGCTAAGGACAGTCACATTTGTAAAAGTGACATTGGGAATTAGGCTGAGAATAGGGGCAGGGGACAATGACTGTTATATATATACAAATTAAGGCAAGCATCACGGAGATGGAGCTGTGAGATACAGTAAGCTCATGCAGAAATGAGATGGATTGTTGCGTCACAGAATTGTAAGGGATTTCTACATTGTGCGTGTAGGAATGATCTTTATCCAGCAGCCTTTAAACAATGGTTAATGATGATGAGGATGATGTGTGTGGGCGGCGCGGTGGCCCAGTGGTTAGCGCTGTCGCCTCACAGCAAGAAGGTCCCGGGTTCGAATCTCTCGGCTCGGGTGCCTTTCTGTGTGGAGTTTGCATGCTCTCCCCGTGTCCGCGTGGGTTGTCGCCGGGCACTCCGGTTTCTTCCCACAGTCCAAAAAGCATACTGCTGCATAGGTTAATTAGCTCTTTGGCTAAATTGCCCCGCAGTGCCCGGCGATGGACTGGCGTCCCATCGTCGGTATATCCTTGCCTTGCGCCCTGTGTCTGCCGGGATAGGCTCCGGCTTCACCGTGACCCTGTATAGGACTAAGCGGTTTCAGACAATGAGATGAGATGAGATGATGTGTGTGTGTAAAAAAAATGTTCTCTTTTATAATATGAGTGCGATTCAAGAGACACTAGAGTAAGCAGAAAGTGAGTCCGAACCTGTGAGGCTGTTGCTCTGAGACTTTACAATGTCGATATTGAATGCAAGTTAGAGCGGCCGATATTTCAGTACTTCTGTCAGGAAGAAAAAATCGCGAAATGTGTCGTAAATAAGACTATGCAGAAAATTACATGTTTACACCAAGGTAGCATGTGGGTGGTGGGTTTTTTTTGGATGTTCCTGTTTAAAAGCATTACTATTTTCTCTTCTGTAAATCAAATGAACATTTTATGCCCACAACATTTTTATGAATTATGCCATAAATTACGTATCTCTGATTCCTGAGTCCAGCTTTGATGTACAGCAGGAGTGGGGAATGGATGCAGCTTGTCAGTGGTAATGAATGTTTAGGCTGCGGTCCATGAATCTTTTACCCAGTCTCCAAACTGCCATCAATTCAGTCTTCCCAGCACACGAAAGGAAGATTGACTCTGTGCCACCTGTCCTTTTCAACACATCCTTCAACTATTTTACGGCCAATATCAGGTGCTTGTGTCAAAGCTTTTAATATATATGCACACTATTACTAACTTATCTCAACTTCTAGGTCTAAAACAGACAAGGAATCCAATTGCAGGCTACATTTATGTTACTGACGACATTCTGGTCATATTTGTTCCATAAGGACCAAATGTTGACTCAACTTTGTTTTTAATAGTTTTATTTTTTTAATAGTTTTTCAAATCTATAAATATGCTGCAAATACGAATGGGCAGGATGTTTTTTGTACGTTTTGTACTGTGGGTGGTGGTTTATGAAAGTTGAGATGATACATTTCATGTTATTCATTTGTTCAGAAAATACTGGTTCCTACAGACCGTACACTATACCATGACAATGGTTTATTTGTATTTGTAGCTTGACGACAAATTGAATGGGAACAGGTTATTTTCTTCTGATTAATACGTCCATATTTGTACATTGAAATAATTTTCTTTCAGACACGTATCTATATAGATGCTTCGTCCTAAATTGCCACATAATCGTGGATTCATAAAACTTACACAGTACATTTGTATGCAATAAAGTAATTGAGCATGTAAAAGTATCCTAGTGTTGCAAGTGACTGAAGTCTTAACGTTTATTTTAGCAGATGAGACACTGTTTTATATGGCAATAGAAATAGTGAATGTGCTCTGTTTTCTTGAAGTTTTTTTAGTGTTATGCAAAAGATAACAAGAATAACATTATTTGAATGTGGATATTGATGCGGGCGGCGCGGTGGCCCAGTGGTTAGCGCTGTCGCCTCACAGCAAGAAGGTCCCGGGTTCGAATCTCTCGGCTCGGGTGCCTTTCTGTGTGGAGTTTGCATGCTCTCCCCGTGTCCACGTGGGTTGTCGCCGGGCACTCCGGTTTCCTCCCACAGTCCAAAAAGCATGCTGCTGCATAGGTTAATTGGCTCGCAGGCTAAATTGCCCCGCAGTGCCCGGCGATGGACTGGCGTCCCAACGTCGGCATATCCTTGCCTTGCGCCCTGTGTCTGCCGGGATAGGCTCCGGCTTCACCGTGACCCTGTATAGGACTAAGCGGTTTCAGACAATGAGATGAGATGAGATATTGATGCACACGACTATAAAATTATGCACGATAGCCAGATGTGATGGCAACACTTTCTCACAAAATATTACATGATAATTTACCACACAACTAATTTTAAAATACAGTCGCAGGGCACAATTTTAGAGGCATATGCTCTTAATTGTTTACGCTGGGAATATTGTTTTCGCACAAAATATTGTTCATGCTCGATAATAGCATAGCTCACATGTCAACTTGTATATAGTTGAATGTAATTCTTGAGTATTAAGGAATACAGCATTAAGATGAGTGGTGACTTGAAGCATGAAATGTTGATTCATGAAATGCAGTTCATAGTGTACGTTTTGCAATAAATGTCTCGGTGGTTTAAAATAGAATTTTACTACAAGCTTCATGTGTAAATATGTTTTGCAATATTTTAAGTGCTTCAGTGATTAAACAAATAGAACATTTACTTGCATTGAGAGAATCAGAAATCAAACAGCAGCATTACACGGTTTTCTTTCATATCATTTTAAAGTGTTTCATTTTGTAATGACATTCTGTTTTCCATTAAGATATATCACTAATTTAAATATATTTCCTTCCTGGCAATACTTTATAACGTATGCAGAAGCACAATTAGCATCGAAAAATGTATATCAAAAACCCCCTAAGTCAGCATAAATCGTTTAGAGGAAGATCCCACAATTGCATCTTGTGATTTTATAACCACACTTTTAGAAATAGCCTCTGTTTAAACACATGCAATTTATATTTCTTTCTTTGTGTTGCATTAAAGGATAATACGCCTTCAAGTTTGAGTATTCAACACGAAAATTTACATTTATGAACAAAAATATGTTGGTGTCAAACCTTCTTATTTGTCGTATAAATATTATTCCAAACTAAAAAATCTTAACTATTGTGTATCAGAGCTTTAAGTGTCCAATGCGGACATTCACACATTGGAAAAAGAAAAGATATGAAATCGTGTTACCTGGCTTTGTTTTTTTTATTACAAAACGTCTCTCATTTTAAGTAAAATAATTTAATAGGAATGAGAAGAACAATGACATTTTTCACTTAAAGCAAAATATTATTAGCACGGTTGATAAGTTAACTCAAATTTAGCCGACCTAGATCAAAGGTCATAGGTTGGATATTGCTCATCTTCAAAGTCAGTGGTTTCTTCCAGTCAGTATCAGCATTTACTCAGCTCTATATGATGAACATTTCTCACGTTCCGTGACGGAATTATAGATTGACAAATAGCACTTACATCAACAAGGCTGCCTCGTCCTTGCAGATTGTAGTATAAATAAATCCTTACGATAAATTACAGGTTTTTTTTTACAGAAATTAGATATATGTGACGTTTTATAGACTAAACTATTTTGCAATGCGTAAACGTTGCAATTAAAACGAATAACACGCATTTAAATTACTATTTGGAGAGAGAGCCAGTGGCCCATGGCTTAGGGCGCGAAACTGGTATAGCTGAAATCCTGGGTCGAAATGTGCGCAGTCACACGTGATTAAATCAGCTTCTTAAGTGTAGTGACATTATTGTCTAAACCTGATCACCAAACGCAGCACACGTTAAATTAGTTTTTTCACTTATTTTTGAGCTGTAAAAAGAACAAGTTCAGCAAGGCACTTAGAGAAGTATGTCGAAAAAAAGGTTCAATGAAGGGCTCACAGAAGTTGTTTTGCGATCTATGCCTTTGAGATAACATTTCGCATAGTGTGCATTGCTTGAAAGGGATCCAAAACTACACCTTGTCTAATTGCATGGGGAAAGAGGGAATGTTTTATTTTAATATGATGGGCATGTCAAACATAGTTAATGACTCTGAATTCTTCCTTGTGTATCTTATGTTAAGATACTGGATGACTGAACAATCAGGTTAAGTGATGTGGATATACATACATACATCTTCAAATCCCGTCTCGAGACTGACTTCCTCTGGCTAGGACTGTTGATGCTGCTCACTCTTGTGCTTGGCTAATGTCTCTCTGTCGACCTGTGCTTGCTCAGGAACACTTATTCCTTCCTTGATTTGTTTAACAATTATTTTTATCTGTTATTTTATGTCCTTCGCTGATTTATAAACATTATTTCACTTTTTATCGATCTACTTTATGACGTGCCGTTCTCGCCACCTCTCAGATGTGTAAAGAAAAATATGCTGGTGTTGCTGTTGATATGCCATTCAGATGTTCTTGTTGTTGATATTCAGTTCTCTCAACAGCTCTGAGCAGCGCTTTGTGACCCTCGGGTGAAAAGCGATCTAGAAATGCAGCTATTGTTATTTGCTCCCGCAGAGCCACGGAACGTGTGCAGAGAAGGCTCTTGAGAGACAGTTCCTATGTACCGCCCCCCCCCCTCTGCCACCTGATTTAAGCAATCCTGTGTTACGCCACGGCTTTGACTCCGGGCTTGTGACGGCTTACAGCGGCAACACCACGGCGTACTTGCTTTCTCAGCCAGCAAGCACGGATGAGCAGAGACTTCTTGATTTTCGATGCTTTATTTAAACCAGCAGTGCACGGGGCCGGAGCAGCGGCACACAATGAGCTGCTACATCGTGATGCTGCCTCCTCCTTCCCGTTCCCCCAGGAGACTCTCTCCGCCCCTCCAACCCCCGCTCCTTATATCCCCACGGCCCCTTCTAGCAAGTTCTAACCGACGTCACCCTTCTACCGTAAAAGTCCCCCCCGCCGCAGCCCGTGCTGTCCGTCCCCCACGTGGCTCTTCTAGAAAGTTCTAACCGACGTCACCCCACGTGGCTTTGTCCCCCCTATCCAATAAAATTCCCTGCAGACTGTGCTGCTTCGTCCCCCACGTGGCGTTAGTCCCTCCTCTATAGTAAAAGTCCCCCACCCCATTCCTTAACTCTGCACCTGTATTCATAAGTATCACAAATTCTCGCAAGCTTTTTTTTTGGAAGCACACGTAATACCATGGATCTCACGTACCCCACACCCAATAACGATGTAGAGGTCCACATTGGAGTACCCCGAGACCACGACTATGAGTTTTAGACCAGGACCCCCGCTAGGAGGGATAAATTGCAAAGTTCTCCCAAGTTGTGGTTCCTGCGCGGTCACGCCTGGAGCCAGAGAAGCTGCCATGATTGGGACGAAGGACGACTGACCACCCAGGAGCAAACATTATGGTGGAGGGAAGTGAAGAAAAGACCAATAGGTGTGAGGGTCGGCAGCGCGACGAACGAGGGGACCTTGTTGTGCGGTGACGACAGCAGGAGGCGAGCAGCAACAATGGTACAAACAGCTCTCTTTTATTGAGAGCGCGACGAGACAATATTGTGAGCAGTACACGGGCGGACGATAGCGCGGAGATAGCGAGAAGTTCTGGCCCCGCTCCTAGGGCGTGGGCCGGTTTATATAGGAGCCGTAACTGCCCTGATTGGGAGCCCGTGCACAGGTGAGTGGCTGATTTTGCACCTGTGCGCGGGTAGGTGAATTATTAGGCAGGTGTCCCAATCAGGGCAGAAAGGACCGCCATACAACCCTTACAATACCGACAGGGTTTCTGACAATAGGGTGGACGAATCAGAGAGGGGGAGGGGAGTACATGACTAGAGGGCTTCCGGGAAGGAGGAGAGCTGTCGTCTTAGCTGCCGTGCTGAAGGGGAGAGAAACGGTCACTATTCAGCGGTGGGGAGACGATCATTGGGCATACAGGGAGAGAGCGAGAGAGAGACGTGGGGAGAGACGTCACGGGCGAGACATGGGGACAGTGAGAAAAAGGCTGTCAGGGACGGGCATATGTGGGTATAGAGACACGTGCAAAGGGGGTGTGGTGGCCATTGTTCAGAGGGAGCATGCGAACATAGAGGAGAGGTATTTAGCAGAGAACGAGACGTGGAGACAGTGAGAGGAGTTCTTTCAGAAGCGGGCCACGTGGGAGGAAGAGATACACAGAGACAGAGAGACAGGAACAGTTATAGAGAGGTGAGAAACTGGATAGCTGGAACACAGAGACCGAGAAACACGTGTAGATAAAGGGGGAGTTTCGGCCATTGTTCGGAGGGAGCGCACGGATACAGAGAAGAGGTATTGAGCAGGAAGTGAGATGTGGAGGCAGTGAGAGGATTTCTTTCGGAGGCAGGCCATGTGAGAGAGAGAGATACACAGAGACAGAGACGGGAACAGTGATACAGAGGAGAGAAACGGGAGAGCTGAGACCGAGAGACAGGGAGACATGGGGCGAAGCGCCCTCCATTTTGTGGCGGGTTGGCAGAGCCGGCGGGAGAGGCGACCGACACTTGATTGATGACGAGTTTGTCTAGAACAGCCATCACGTGTATGGTAACTGTATTGCTGGTAAGTGTGGCGAGCGTTAGCGCGGTGTGAAATCTAATGCCGGTGATGAGAGCAGCGGTTAGCGCACTGTGTGTTTGTGGCGAATGGTGGCTCAGCAGTTAGCTGTGTGTGTGGGGAGAGCTGTGGAGCAGCAGTTAGCATGCACACGCGTTGTGAGCGGTGAGTGCGGGAGTGCATAGAGGAACGAGCAGCCCTTGCTAGGCAGGTGAAAATTTGTGGCGAGGATGTAGGGTGGGGAACAGCCGGAGAGCGAGGCTCCGTCGTGTCCCTCATGGCGGGACCCCCCTCCCCTCGGGCTGGGTCTTCCTTTGAGGAGGGGGGGGGGGCAGCAGCGGACAGTCAGACCCCTCTGCTCCTCTCCCCGGCTGCTACCCCACTCGTTATGGATATGGCAGGCATTGAGAGGGCTAGGGGTAGCGACCCCTATATTTCAAGGGGCAGCGACCCCTACACACACAACCTCCATAGTAGAGAAACATAATAACAAATCCAAATATCTAGATTTTAACAATGGGATAGCTTGAATGGGGGTAATGGTGAAGGAGATTCCTCCTCCCTACCCCACCTCGTCAAGGAGATGACGGAACCCCTCATTCCAAACTATCCGTAAGGAGCCATGAAAATGACCAACCCAAAAATAAAATGGCGGCCTTGAGGGGGACATAAATCAAAGTAAAGAACGGCGAAATCAAGCCGTCCCTCTTGTCCCCCTAAATGCTTAGGAGCAAGGTCTCCTGACACACTCGAGGAGAGGACCAATGTGGGGACAGATGGCAAGGATTTCTGTGGATAGTGTCAATAAATAAAGAAATTTGCTTTATCAGAGTACAACATCTTTTTTTCTTTGAATCACAATGCTACTATCCACAAGTCTTCTCATTATAAAATAAGTTTATCAACATGAGCCAAAGCTGGTAAGCCAGAGGAGCAGCTGTACTTCCTTCATGTAATTTCATTGTGGCTTGTCGCCTCTTTGTAAACTGTTTTTCAACATCATCATCATTCTAAACAGCCATCATCAATCAACTTCTGGATCCCCTCCACTTCCGATGATCTCATGATGCAATTGTCATTCTTGACAAAAACTGACTTCATCACTCGACCTCCTTAGCATCCTCTCTGGTGTTTACTATTTTGTAAAATAATTTTGGTCTTGGATATTTATTTTGGAATTACTTAGTGGTTATTATAGTTATACATTTCATTTTAGGGTGGCATGGTGGCCCAGTGGGTAGCGTTGTCGCCTCACAGCAAGATGGACCCGGGTTCGAATCTCGGCTCGGGTGCCTTTTTTTGAGTGTGGAGTTTGCATGTTCTCTCCCCGTGTCTACGTGGGTTTTTGCCGGGCACTCCGGTTTCCTCTCACAGTCCAAAAAACATGCTGCTGCATAGGTTAATTGGCTTGCAGACTAAATTGGCTTGCAGACTAAATTGCCCGCAGTGTCTGGTAATGGACTGGCGTCCTATCGTAGGTATATCCCTGCCGTGCGCCCTGTGTCAGCCGGGATAGGCTCTGGCTCACCGTGACCCTGTACAGGATTAAGCGGTTTCTGACAATGAGATGAGATGAGACATTTAATTTTAATTCGAAGGCTTTCGTGACCAATGTTATCATAGATTCCATTTTTTTGGGTTAGGTCATATAAAAAAAATGTTTGTCATAAACCCTCCACCACCCGACAACTGCCAATAAGTAAAGTAATGTCAACGTTAACAAAACCTGCCAATTCTTCACTAAACTATCTCAGCATAATTGCCACGTTTTGTTAACATTAACACACTTTACTGATTGGCTGCTGTCAGGTGGTGGATGGTTTACGACAAATATTTTTTTACGTGACCTAACTTAAAAAATGGAATCTATTTCTAGTTATACATTTTGCAGTAAATTATACTTAAATATTAGTGAATTAATTGTTATAGATAATGCTACTACATTATTTAATTGCTTGTATAGCACTGTCTGTAGTCATTATTACAGTGTGGAGACTGATGGTATCAATCAATCACGTAAAACATTACAATCCCATGAAGTCACATGAGACGTGTATCTCAAGGTAGACATCTTGGATTAGGCAATGGGGCATATAGAATATAACCCATGCAATTTAATTACCTCTAAAAGATGCCATGGGTATGCACTTCCCAGTTAACTCAGGGTTAATTTCTCTGTGCTTTACTATTAAAGAATACTAAGTGCAGGCCATAGACCAACAGTTTTTTGAATGACAAATCAAACTTTTATCCTTGGAGCAGCCTCTCATTTTATTTCAGCAAGGCAGTTAATCCTCAGCCGCGGGATCTGTAGAGCGGTTTGGTGAGGTTAATAAATAAAGCTCAGCAGGTAATGCTAAGCCGCATGTGTCCAACAATTTGTTACAGAGCATTTACACCTGTCCAGCTGAGCTATGGGCATGTGCAGAATGGCCTTTTTAGAAAAAACTACTAGACATACATACACTTAGACTACACAGATGTGAATCACCCCAAGAATTATTCGGAGCGTTGAAAAAACAAAAAATGAACATTGCACGAATTAACACTGACGGCGTTCATCCCGTTTGAAGCCCTGAGCCATTGAAGGAAATGCCAAATTCCTATGGTGTGTGTGCGGTTATAATATAGAGCGACAACTGTTGACTTCTTTATGCAGTATTACTCACTTTATAGACTCAAAAAGGGATGATGGGTTAAGTAAATCCTGCACCATGTTTTGAACTGGCACGTTCTGATTAAGAGCTGCTCGCTCTACCACGAAGTCACTAGTCTCAGTGTTTCCATGGATAATATCTATTTTTTCAAAGACATAACCAGATAATTGCTCCTGCCTAATGTATGGCGAGAGTGTTTTGGGATACAAGGGCAGAGCAATGTCCTACAATAAAGAAAACATCCTCAGACGAAAGGCAACGCCCTAAAGTCAAATAGGAAGAGAGTATCTCTGTGTACACACAACAACTGCCATTTACCATTAAGTGGCGGTGACTTCAGGTGACTTCAACACGGTGCTTGTGCCAACTAATATGCACTTTGAGACCATGCAATTATTATTGAATAATTATTATTATTATTGAATAATAATTGCATTTATAGAGCTTGACACCGGAGGATCACAAAGCACTACAGAGAGCTGTGGAGAGAACGGCACGTCAACAACAACGACATTAGAACGCAAAAGAGGCAACAATAACATTTTTGGAGTTTTATTTTAATATACACATTGCTGCAGAACAACATGTAAATATTATCTGACTTTCAGCTATAATTTTAAAATGCTAAATTATCGGTGTTAATAATAAAAATATTGGGAAATGGTGAAGAATCACAGGCAGGAGTTCACGGGGTAGACCGAATGTGTTAGGAGTCGGCTGAAATGACTGCAGATGCACCACCTGTGTTTCCTATTGTACAAACTTTGCTGCAATTTAGCCACTCGACGCTCAGCTCGTTGTGAGCAATGCTCTTTTGCCCTCCACTGTTATTGGATGGCGAATACCTCCGACTGCTGTGTAGCTTCCTTCGTAAGATTCCTCTATAGCAGCCAATCTTGAAAGTGATGGTACTAATCTTCGGCTAATCCATTCAGCTCCATGTGTTGTTGTGCTACATCAGTTCTGTAATTGGAGGGCGAATACCTCCGACTGCTCTAGCTTCCTTCATAAGATTCCTCCATAGCAGCCAATCTTGACAGTGATGGTACTAATCTTTAGCTAGTCCATTCAACTCCATGTGTTCTTGTGCTACATCAGTTCATCTATCTTGCGCATCCATTTAGCTTTCTCTATATGGCCGAACAGCAGCTACTTGGGCATGCAGTAACTGGGTATGTGGGCTGCATGCCCAGCCAACGCAGCCTCACCTAACGGGGGAACTCATCGATTGGACTGTGTTCTAATTGTTCAAGCATTTGTGGGATCCTCACACATTCTACTATGGTTTCTCAGGAAGGATGGAACGTATCCTCACCTGAATGTTTTGAACTGGCATAGATATTCAATTAGAGCGGTCCACGTTTCACAAGCATAGAGGAGAGAGGACAAAATTGTAGTCAAGAAGACCCAGAGTTTCGTGTGAAACGACAGTCCAGGCAGCTTTTACAGTGTAACACAGCCACTCACATCCGTCCAAAGCCTCCACTGGCCACTGTGGCAGCTGTGAAATCTACGCTCACAGTCATCATAGCTTTACTAAGGAGGTGGGCGAATGTTTTACCAGGATGCTCAACAACAATAACCGAAAATCGTTGCCAGAATACCATGGTATTTATGCCAGGTTATATCCACTTTGAGGCCATCTGAAGTGTCGAAGGCTCACTGACAGGAGATCACGGGACAAACCCCGGTGTTATGGGTTATCTGAAGGAGATGACTGGCAGATGCACCTCCTGTACTCCATATTCTGCCAACTCATTGTGTTTTAGCTGCCTCCTCTGCTCTCCGATGTTGTTGGAGGCCGACTACCTCCAACTGTCCCGTATTGTCCTTCACAATCCTCCTTCACAGAGGTCGATCTTGATACCGCTGGTACCAGTCTTGGGCAAGTCCATTCGGCTCGAGTTCCTCCTGTACCACATCAGTCTATCTCTTCTATAGATCGTGCTGCAACTGTTTAGCCAACTCTATTCGGTTAAACAGACGCTGCTTGGACATATAGTGGCTGGGCACGCTGGCGACATCACTTAGCCACAAGTTTAGCAGTGGAGGTCTCACTCTAAATCAGTAGGGCAGCATTACCTTGTAATCGGCTGCGTAATGCTGTGTCGAAGCTGCCTAACCTATCACTCCACCCACGGCTTGGGGTCTTCTCAGTGACATCATCTCTCTCAATGATTGCAATATGTTGACCCCCCCCAGTGGAACATCTAGCCCGATTTGAAACTTTTATGGCTGGGCTATCAATGATCCATTCTGGGTTTAACCAGGTTGGATTGCGTGAGCAGCCAGGATACCCACAAATGCACACACACGCGTACACATTCTTTATGAAGGCATTAAATGTTAATGGTAAATCCTGTACTTTAACATTTTTCTATTAATTCTAATCCCTTCTTAACAAAGTACGTGTCTTGTATGTATGTGTGTGGCTAAAGTTAATTTAAGTGAGATTTTTACACCTGCTGTTGGATATGAGTTCACAAACAACATGTATTTCGGATATCTTTTTAAAAATAAATACAAGCAAAAAAAACAACATTCTCGTTTTATTTGTGGCTTTAAAAACAAAGGTCAAACAGGGCATCATTGCAACTGCTATTGATGTCATCGCACCTCACCACATTGCGTTCATCTGTGAGATGCCATAGTTATTGTAAAGTCATGACCTGACCTTCCTAGTCCGCTATTACAACTTAGGTCCGTCCCTTGGTCACTGACCTCTGGGTGTCAATCTAAATGTCTGTCTTGGTAGCCTGTCCTTCATCCTGCACATATCTCACCTATTGCACTTTTTCCCTGAATGCATCCAAAACACTTACTCGCCATATCTTATTCCGAACTTCCAGGTTGCTTGCCTTCCGTGGATTTCTTAACATCCTCCACACGCATCTGCCTTGGTCATTGTAAAATGGGCAAATTTTGCTGT
>JAZEWT010000006.1:12806030-12816364 GCA_036362905.1 Mordacia mordax
ATTAAGCGGTTTCAGATAATGAGATGAGATGAGATAATAATATTGACAAAAGTAATTCTCAATTAGTACAGATAATGCCTTGTCGAAGCTTTTATTTTCAGTGCATTACACTGTCCAGTGGCATAAATATTTAGTTTAATGAAGCCTAGGTATGTGTGTGCTTGTGAGTATGCAGTGATGTTTATGAGTCCTTGTGTCTTACATGTAGTGTTTACATTAATATTGGATTAGCACTAAACATTTATAGAAATGTAATTATATTACCATTCTAGTATTAAATACATTTAACATGTCAAAGTTAAGGTGTGCTACTCTCGTATCAATGTCAAATGACTCTGTGGGGCAGTGTATTTTCATCTTCTAGATAAAAACATACAGCGTGAAATGTGATCACCTATGGAGACTAAGTGCTAAACTATCACATTCAAAATCTATGTATGCTAATGTGGTGCACGGATAATGGATGATTACATTTAATTGCACAAAATATAAGCGAATTTGTGTCTAAACAACACCACCTCCCCCCAGTTAAGTTTAGCGTTTGCAATTATTTTTTTTTCAAATCACCACCTGTTCTAAATTGTTTTTTTCCCAGTGTTGAATACTAAACAAATGAAGATCAGAGCAATGATTAAGTGTTCTATTCTTTAGTCTCATAGGTAAACAGTCCACTCATTTACAGCTGTTGTATTCATAGCCAGAGGCACTGTTGAACGTGTGATAATTGTTCATACAGGGCAGGAATGGTAGCGTTTGTAGTGTGGTGCCTACACTTTCATTAAAATAAACCTTTTAAGTGAGGGATGCATTGTGGTGGCTTTATACAGATCGCACGTGCGCACTCACACATACACGCATACACACGTCCAAGGTTGCATTACAGATTTCAGATGGAAACACGTATTTGTAATAATTTTATTATTTTTCACCGAATACAACCCTACTTAATTGCTGCTACCCAACAATGAAACCCACCTTGTGAAATTATTACAGAAAATGTCCTGGCCTTAGACGGAAGTTAATTGAGTGCAAAAGAGTCACTGCCATTTGAAAGACTTTGGGTCGCAATTACATGTATTTAGCTGTGAGCTTACTATTGACTGTTTAATTAAGTAGTACTGTGGTGCCAGTGTCTTTAAAATCCTGCTTGGTAATTTATACGGTCTTTGTAATATATCGATATCACCACAAACTTTCGCTGCAGCTGAAAAAATAATGCGAGTTTCTTAATTCCCACTCCATTTATTACATCTACCAGGAGTACAAATGGATTCACCTTACCTCACACATGTGATAGAAATTAATTATTATAGCATAAATACCCAGTGAGCTTGCAAGCTCTGCAACTGAACAACACAGCAACGCACGAAAAGAAAAGGCAAATAAATAGTCACAGAAAACATGACTTCAAAGATGAAACCCTAACGATAATCATGCAGTTAAGAGTAACAATAAAAATTGTACAGCTCAAAAATTACCGATGATTCCAATAAATTAAGGGGATAAAGAAGAGTAAGAGTATAATATTAGCATGAGAATAATTTGAAGACGCTTATTGCGTAACAAAATGAAAGAGCAAATGCAACCCTTCCCATGGTGTGAGGAGTGGATGTTCCACCTCTCCCAAGACCCGTGCCCACCGTGGAAGACCAGACCTCTGCTGGCACTTAAGCTAGCAGTACTATAAACAAGGGCGGCACGGTGGCCCAATCGGTAGCGCTGTCACTTAACAGCAAGAAGGCCTGGGTTCGAATCTCGGCTCGGGTGCCTTTCTGTGTGGAGTTTGCATGTTCTCCCCGTGTCCACATGGGTTTTCGTCGGGCACTCCGGTTTCCTACAACAGTTCAAAAATATGCTGCTGCATAGGTTAATTGGCTTGCAGACTAAATTGCCCGCAGTGCCCGGTGATGGAATGGCGTCCTAGCGTGGGTATATCCCTGCCTTGTGCTCGGTCTGCCGGGATAGGCTCCGGATCACCGCGACCCTGTACAGGACTAAGCAGTTTCTGACAATGAGCTGAGATGAGACTATAAACAAAGCATTGTAGGGCAGCACTATTCTCTTTAATGGCAATGCAAGCTATCGTTCACATTGCAATGCGGATGACAAGAATGGTCAGACAGAGAACCAGTTAACCGCACGGACACTGAAGAGAATTTGGTAGCAGGTAATTTGCTTCATATTAATAAGTAAAATGTAGTTTTTCAATGCATTATTAATGTGTTCTGCATGTTATACCTCTATAACACGAGTAAGATGCATCTTGCATATTGCATTTTAAAAGTCTACTGAAAACATAATAAATGTCTGTAATACATCTGCCAAAAATGTAACATTTTTTTCATCAACTAAGTAAGGAAAACATAAAACAAACCTCAAACGTGTTAGATTAAGAACACAATATGGCTTGCTTGCATGTTGTTTACAGTTTTCACTGTTCATACTTAAAATTTGTTTGACATTGATATACAGTAATTATACAGTTATAGTAAAATAAATGGGTGCAACTGAGGCGTACCGCTTAGCACACTGTGCTCTGCAACCTTTGAGCTAAGAGGAATTAATGTCCACGGTCAACATTAGAGGTGGGTGATATTTAAATCGGTCCAGGTCCTCTTCATCAACCAACACTCACCAACATGGTGAGATATAATGTTTAATTTCCAAAGCTGTTCTTTCGGTTTATCCGTGTCGCCCCCTACATCAATACAATAGTGAGATATGGTCAAATAACCACTATGACAGCATCGGCAGGCCTTCACAAATTGGTGGATTGACAAGGCTGCAAATTATTATATTCCTCTGTCAATCTACTGCAAGCTACAGGCCTCTTCACACTGTCAGTAATGGTACTTTCTATCCATCTATTGCAGCTTTTTTCACCGTACCTCACTACACTGGTGAATGCAGGTTGGTGATGAGGGTGCATAAGACCAGATCAGGAAGCACCCGCTGCTGATGTGAGCTATAGCTGGAAATTTAAACCACATTTAATTTTCACGTTCGTCACTAACACACCACTCCACATAAAGTTACATATTTTACTTAATAACATGGAAAAAAAATGGAAAACAACTCGGTAGATGTTAGGCAATGTAGAATCATAATAAAATAGGATACACTTTAAAATGGCAATAAACTTAGAAACCTTTCCTCAGGGTAGCTGTAAAGTATCAATGTCATATCGTTAACAACTTAAACTAGAACTTGCGTACTGAAGTGTGCCCTTGGGTTCAAGAACTATTCCAAGCACCGGATTTTCACCACGTATATTAATTGCACTTGTTAATCCATTTTTGCATGAAGACTTCCGCACACCGTGTTGGACATAGGGCTTGTTTAACCACACTTTACCATGAGGAGCCAGCGTGATTTGGTGAAGTAAAATAAATAGATGTCCAGATATCTACTTGGAGCCATAGCTTAGATTTTAAAAACTCAGTACATTGGGTTTATAGCCCACTGAGCCCCCAGTTGACTCATTTGAAATTTCGGAATTTCCAAATTGGTTTAGGTCAGGGCGGCGCGGTGGCGCAGTGGTTAGTGCTGACGCCTCACAGCAAGAAGGTCCCGGGTTCGAGTCTCTCGGCTCCGGTGCCTTTCTGTGTGGAGTTTGCATGCTCTCCCCGTGTCCGCGTGGGTTTTCGCCGGGTACTCCGGTTTCCTCCCACAGTCCAAAAGTATGCTCCTGGATAGGTTGATTGGCTCGCAGACTAAAATTGTCCCGCAATGCCCGGCGATGGACCGGCGTCCCGTCGTCGGGTGTATTCCTGCCTTGCGCCCTGTGTTTCCGGGATAGGCTCCGGCTTCACCGTGACCCTATATAGGATTAAGCGGTTTCAGATAATGAGATGAGATGAGATATTGATGTTGATGATCCAAACAATTACATCTCAACCACCTTCCAAGCACTTTTGGAATCCATGAATCACTCCCAACTAAGTTCTCGCTCACTCACATGGCCACTCATTCCTTCGTCACTCAAACACTAAGTGTGTCGACCTGACCACCATTTGAAGCTGTTACGATTAATAGCCTCTACTTATTAAATGCCCGGCGATGGACTGGCGTCCCGTCGTCGGGTGTATTCCTGCCTTACGCCCTGTGTTTCCGGGATAGGCTCTGGCTCACCGTGACCCTATATAGGATTAAGCGGTTTCAGATAATGAGATGAGATGAGATAATGAGATGAGATGAGAGACTTATTAAACGTGTCTTTTTTTTTTTGGGCAACCTCGTTCGAGGTCTGATGATCCAAAATGCAATTTCCAGATCAGTTAAAGGCAACTGCATCACCCCAAATACCATGATCCCTCCTCTGGCTCCCAATACAGTCTTTGATCAATTTCAAGATCACAATCAGCGTCATCAAGATCCTCTCTGGAATTATCGATGTTTATTGCTCCATTCTCATTTCGCTGTACTGCCCTCCACACAATAACCTACCTCTCCACTCATGTAATAATATTTGTATTTCTAAAGTACCTTTCACACTCTCTGCTTCAGCAACCAAGGCTTTCTTGTCGAATCCCTCAGTCGGCATTTGGTCAGTGGGAGATTTCACATTCGCCTTGTCTGCTCGCAGTCTGGAACTCACTTCCCCCAGCCTTCCATGCTGTCACCTCCCTGCCTTTGCTGAAGCCCAGGCTCAAGAGCTTTATTTTATCATCTATCTTATAGATTGCAACCATAAATTAAACATGACCACTGTTTAAACATAATTTTTTAAACATGTCCCCACTACCTTCATACAGCATTCTAATTGCGCTTTTCCTTGGCATTCAGTTGTGGTGGCGCAGGTGTGTGTGCAGAGAACAAACGCATAGGCACAAAATAATAATTAAATGGCATAGCACATTGTGTATGGAGAGAGGATGGGTGAAGGTGTATTAATCATGAAGGATACTTATTTGTGATTTATGAGCCTGATGTCATTATACAGATAGAGATCGCGAGGCCATGACAGGGAATGTGAAGTGGGATCTGTCAATAAACAGTTACGTGGCATCACGACGGCATGATTTAAAAAGGTAAGCTGTGGGGAGTGAAGTGAGAGCGAGGCTCAGAGGGCAGGTGTAGCCTGCTTCAACCTGCACCGTCTCTCTATACAGTCACGCTATGGCCGCTGATCACACGAGAGACTCAGGCCGGCGCCTAGGCCAGCCAGAATGTCAGACAACAGGAGAACTCGGCGCGCATGAGTGCACACGTGGCGAGAAGGGGGTGAATCTGATGGTAAAGTTCTGCGTTTTGTTTTTTTGTGAATCCCCCTCGCGCTCCGCATGTACCGCTCCTGGTCTGCCGACACTCGATACTCTTTTTTCCACCACAAGGACTTGATTACACACGTATCTTCTCTCGAAATGATGATATTTATTAACTCTGCAGACACAGCACCTTCAAACACACCCACCAACATACGAAGCCACATCAAAACTCCACAGTACTCTATCATGCTTCACCCACACTCGCTGAAAAACCGCGCACCTAAGATGGCCGCCGCGTGCAGCCACGTGCACCTCGCGCCAAAACCCACAAAAGATTCCCCCCTCTCCTAAATAACAATATCTTAATCGAACCGCTTAACACCACGTACCTTCAAACACACCCACTAACGTACAAAGCCACATCAAATCTCCACAGCCCTGCAGATAGTACAAAACACCTCATTATTAACCAACCGCTACGTATATACAGTTATAAAAAATATGCAGGTATCGAGCAGCAAGCATTCTCACCTCTATCATGCTTCACTCACACTGAGAAACGCTTCTGCAAGGGTGGGTGTGTCCATGCTGACACGACAGCATTTTAACATATGCGACCATGCTTATGTGCAACTCATTACCATAGCCACCGGTTACACAGGCAATGGGCGGTGCGGTGGCCCAGTGGTTAGCGCTGACGCCTCACAGCAAGAAGGTCCCGGGTTCGAATCTCTTGGCTCGGGTGCCTTTCTGTGTGGAGTTTGCATGCTCTCCCCGTGTCCGCGTGGGTTTTCGCCGGGTACTCCGGTTTCCGCCCACAGTCCAAAAGCATGCTCCTGGATAGGTTGATTGGCTCGCAGACTAAAATTGTCCCGCAATGCCCGGCGATGAACTGGCGTCCCGTCGTCGGGTGTATTCCTGCCTTACGCCCTGTGTTTCCGGGATAGGCTCCGGCTCACCGTGACCCTATATAGGATTAAGCGGTTTCAGATAATGAGAGATGAGACACAGGCAATGTCGCGGCGACGAGCTACGGTGGATGTCTTCACCTTTACACGCCGAATACACTGCCGCGTGGGAAAAATATATCTCAAAACGCATAGAAAGCTCTGCAGAGGATAAAGAACTGTGGCCAGTGCATGTTGAGAGGTGGCTGCTGTCAAGACACACTTTGTCGTAATGTGAGAACAACTGTGAGAGATCGAGTCAGACAATGTTGAATGAAAAGAAGGATGGGAAACGTAGAAAGTTTTTTTTATTCAAAATCAAACATTTCATGCCATGCTTATTATTTAAAAATGCAATTTATATTTCTCCATTATTGTGAACTTAGTTTTGAAACATCTATTGGGGATGAAAACACGACACGTGGGTTATGACTTTTTAGAAGAACTTCAACAGCTCAGTGAGACAGTGATCCCACATGAGGCAGAGCAAGCCGAGCACAAAGCGGAGAATGAGATAATGAGATCGTGTCACCTTGACCTGCATAATGGCCTGTTCGGTGATTCACCTCAGCATTACCCCCCCTTCACCTGTTATTCGGAATGACTCAGGAGCTGCAGCAGACAATGCACCACGAAGAGCAATCAAACAGACGAGTGCTCTTGCAATACGTAACTATAATATAAAGCCATGGCATATGTCCCATTTACTTCTGGGCTAAAGATATACAAGCGTTTCTGAACAACAATGTTTGGCTTGTACAGCCTGTGGACAAAAGGCTATTATGAAGACGTTTGGAAAATTTTAGTTAGTTGCAAGGGCACCGTGGAAGTTGGATGGAAGCTATCTTGGTTGGCAGATGCGGCAATAATCATAGGAATGTGGCAAAAAGATTAAGCAGATATGAGGGAATAGAAGGACAACAACAAGTGGGTACTGACCAGCTCTAATCCCAGCAAATTAGTATTTACTGATGGAGAGATGTTACGTTGAATTGTGCTGGGAATGGTGTATCATACTGGGTCTTACAGAAGAGCTGATCCATCAAGCAGCAAACCTTGTATGGACAGTTTCTGGATGAAGCAGCATTTCCAGGGCATTGCAAGAAGCCGTGTGTGTGTATAAGAGGCTATATAAAAGGCAATGAGAGGCTACCTAGTAAGTGGCAGGAGGCTCTGGGTGCAGGCAAAGACATGCCTGATCGGGATCAGTTCAGGACTGTGAGTGGATGAAAAAGTTTTAGAGGAGTGAATCATTTGAACAATGGGAAAGGCCTGCGGATTTATACTTAACGCCACTATATTCAATAGTAACGAGCTGACATGACAACATTTTAGTGTTGGACATGCTACGGGCAATACCCATAATTAAGAGATGGAATCGTTATACGTTTCATTGAATGTAATACTGTATATCTCGAACTGGCTGATGGCATGGGTAAATTCCTGACCAACTTGCAGACGTGTAAATTTAGAAAAGTTAATCAAAGGCTGTTTATTTCACTAGAGTTCTCTGTAAATATTTATCAGGATGTAATGCTCGGATTATCGCATGAAGAACTAGTGTTGTAATGGATGTGGGAAGAGCAGGGTCAAGTAATCCCACGAGAACAGCAGCAGGTTATGCATCCATCAATAGTGGCACAGAGGCAGTCACGAAAGGGATTGATAAGAGACACCTTTCAGAGAAAAATCGCTAAGTAGAAAGGTCTGTGGAGTTGGGGCTTTTCGGGACGGACAATACGAATGGACAGTACGAATACGAGACCCGTGACTCATCTCAGCCTCGTGTTGTTGACTCATGTAATCCCGTGTTGGCGAGCTCCTGTTGTTTGCTCATATTGTCCCGTGGTGTTTGCATGATGTCATCTGGGGGGGGAGCGTGCGAGGGGAGGGGGGGAACGGCGGTGATTGGTGGAGAGAGAGACGACGGCCAGCAGACGGGGGGAACGGTGGATTTATGAGGAAGGTCAGTGGAGCCGAGAGTCAGTCAGTCAGGAGTCGAGCCAGGAGTCAGTGGGACAGACGATCGGAGAGGAACACGTGGTCTGCGGAGAATAAAGAATCCTACGTTTTCGAACTTTAGCTGGAGTTATGAGTGATTCGGAGGTCAGCGAGGTTGGCGGAGTGTGGCGGGAGACTGAAGATGCGGCGCCGGTGGAGCGAGGAGATGAAGATGCCAACTCGGTCTCCACCAACTCCTGGTGACATCTCGGTCGCGCCTTAGTGAGAGAAAAACGTGAGGCGCCTAGCCCAGGGTCATGACTGGTGCGCCACAGTTTGGTGTCTGAAGCGGGAAACGGGCCCCCGTGGCCGGGGAGAGTGCAGGCGCGCTTGTCGATGACCTACCGGGGTGACGCCGACGAGGACTGGGAAGACTTTGAGAGGCACGTGGAGTGTCAGGGGAACTACGGATGCTGGCCGGATTACCAAAGAGCGGACGCAGTCATTGGTCAGCTGCGGGGAAATGTAGGACGCTTTGCGGACAGGCTTCCATTGGAAGTACGGAGGAGCTGGGTTCGGCTGCGAGAGGCGCTACGCCACCACTTCAGACGGATGTCGACGGCGGAGGCACGGGAGGCTCTGGAGACGCGGCGGCGGCAGTGCAGGGTGTCGATAGAAGACTTTACCGACGCGATCGCCACGTTGATGCGGCGAGCCCACCCGCCTACGACGAAGCCATGGCGGATAAGATGACCCGGACCACCATCCTGGCCTATTCTAAAAGAAACGGACTGGTGGTTCGAGGATGTTATGAGGCCGGAATTGAGCCTCCAAGAGGTGGTAGAGCGAGCTGTGGCGTGTCAGCGGGCGTGGAGACCACGGGGCCATAGCGGACGGGTGGCGGCGTACGACGTGGATTGCCAGCGGGAAGGCGGCGAGCGTGAACAGCCAGCGGAGTTAATGAAGGGACGGTTGGCGACTGTGAGGGCCAACCCGGGCCCGGTCGCTGCCACTCTGCGAGAGGACCTGCGGCTAGACGCCATCCTGAAGGGGCTGCAAGCACTGCAGGGGAACCAATAGGAGATGGATCGTCGCCTGCAGGCGCTGTCCGCGCAGCTACAGCCGAACGCAGGGCAGCGAGTGTCGACGCCGGCTGCACGGGACATCAATCGAGAGGTTGACCGCTGCCTGCAGCTGCTGAGGGCTCGATCACCGGCAGGAGCGGCGAGGCGATGGGACGGCGATCTGCCACTGGTAAGGTGTTACGGGTGCCAACAACAGGGCCACATTCGGCGGGATTGCTCGAACATGGGAGTGGCGCAGCCGCCGTTAAACCCCCACGCACCCTGGTAAGCGGGAGTACCACAGGCGTGGAGTACCATATCCCGAAAGATCAGGCGGCGAGGGGGAGAGCGGGCGAGTCGGGGTGGGGCTCGGGGCATGGGCTGCGTTCGAGAACGCTACTCGCCGGGATCAAGGGGGCCTCTGCGACGGTGGAGGGGTTGGTTGGGGGCCGGCGGACCTGGATGCTTTTGGACATGGGGGCAATCGTCTCTCTCCTTAGTGACGTTCATTGTCTCCACGTGGGGATTCCGCTGCAGCACATGAGGGAGACGGATAAGGATCTACATCTGACAGATGGGTCGGCGCTGCAGCTGCGGGGGCAGGTAACGCTGGGGGTACGGGTGGGGGCGAGCGAGTGCCGACAAACTCTCTACGTGGCAGCCGATCTGTGCCACGAGTGTGTGCTCGGCACCGACTTGCTGGCTGCCCTGAGGCTGGAGGTCTGTGCTGCACGGCGCTGCGCTCATCAAGCGGGGACTGGCATTGAAACACCGTTCTGCGACGTCACTCCGCTGAGCGATGCGAAGAAGGGGCGCTCGCCGCTTTGTGCACACGGAGCGTCATCGCGCCGCTGAGTGAGGCTCTGTTGCCCATCACCTTGCGGGCAGGGAACATGAGTGAGGAAACCGTAGGAGAATTTCTGCTGCTTCCACACCCCGAGTTGGCCCGGCGGAGTGGTTTGGTTGGCTCGGCAACACTGGTACAAGCGGGGAGCGGGGCTATGGCATTCCCGGCCCTTAATCCCCACGCCACTCTGGTCTGGCTGCGGAGGGGGACCATTGTGGCCACCGCTCACCCGCTGCGTACCGCCCACCAGCCGGGGGCGGTGTACGTGGTGTGGGCCGAGGGGGGTCATCGGTGGAAGGGGAGGAGGAGGACCTGGCCTAGCATGTGG
>JAZEWT010000006.1:12827130-12853581 GCA_036362905.1 Mordacia mordax
TCCAGGGATTGGGTCGTCGAGGCCCCCCGCCACGACTGCTACCCAAACCACATTACACCGGCCCCTCACGGACCTTCCTGCGGGTGGTGAGCCTACTGGAAGACTGTGACAGGCACATACATTAAAGTGGAAAAGAACAGAAGTGAGCATTAAGATACTGGTAGATATGGGTGCAGGGGTCACGATTATATCCCAAGAAATGTTTGGAATCCTCCCACAAAAATGTAAACATTTGCAACTGTAGCCGGCGCCTACCTGCACCGTCTCTCTCCTCACCCACGACGCGGCCACCGATCATACGAGAGACCGCAGGCCGGCGCCTAGGCCATCTAGAATGTCAGATAACTAGGTGAACTCGGTGCACGTAAGTGCACACGTGGCGAGGAGGAGATGCGGATGGTAAAGTTCTGCGTTGTGTTTTTGTTTAATCCCTCCTCGCGCTTCGCATGCACCGCTCCTGGTTCGCCGACACTCGACACTCGCTTCCACCACAAAGACTTGCTTCCACAAGTATCTTCTCTCGAAATTATGTTTATTCACTCTGCAGACACAGCACCATCATACACACCCACCAACACACGTAGTCACATCAAAACTCCACAGCCCTCTCACGCCAGCACTCATACTCGATAAAAAAATACCGCGCGGAGCTAAGATGGGCGCCACGTGCAGCCACGTGCACTCCGCACCACAACTCACAAAATATTCCCCCCTCTCTCCTAAATAACAATATCTCGGTCGAATCGCTGAACACCACGTACCTTCATACACACCCACCAACACACGTAGTTACATCAGAACTCCACAGCCCTGCGGATAATACAGAACACCCCATTATTAACCATATACGGACATAACTTTATAAATATGTGCAGAGCTCAATTAACAAGCACTCACCTCAATCACGATTCACTCACACTAAGGAACGCTTCCGCAAGGGTGGGCATGTTTCCCTGTACGTGGGGGCGTGTGCGATGCTAACGTCAGCATTCTAATGTGCGACCATGAATATGTAGAACTCATTACCATAGCCACCGGTTACACAACCTGTACAAACCAAATATGTTGCCGCAAATGAAGAGGGCTTGGGAATAATTAGAATGGTAATGGTTCCCATCTCAATCACAGCCATAATGTTCCAATGTCCCGTTCTAGTTTACCACACATTGGCAGTTGATTGTCTGTTGGGCACAGGTTTTTAAAAGCATTTATCCTTGAAATTTGACGTCGCTCAACCTGTGGTACAACGATAGGTGTTGATTGTGCCACCCCATTGTAACAAGTATGCTTGATACTCCTCTCATCTCATCTCATTGTCTGAAACCGCATAGTCCTATACAGGGTCACGGTGAAGCCGGAGCCTTTCCCGGCAGACACAGTGCGCAAGGCAAGGATATACCGACGATGGGACGCCAGTCCATCGCCGGGCACTGCGGGGCAATTTAGCCTGCGAGCCAATCAACCTATGTAGCAGCATGCTTTTTGGACTGTGGGAGGAAACCCGAGTGCCCGGCGAAAACCCACGCAGACACGGGGAGAGCATGCAAACTCTACACAGAAAGGCACCCGAGCCGAGAGATTCGAACCCGGGACCTTCTTGCTGTGAGGCGACAGCGCTAACCACTGGGCCACCGCGCCGCCCGCCTGATACTCCTGTTTTGGTCAAACCTATGGGTTTCTTCTCTTCTTTGCACTACGTCAACGCGGTGTCGACGTAGACCCCTAGTGGGGTTTTCATGGCTGTGGGCGCCAAGGTGACCTACTGTACGGTTTACAAGGTCACGTGCAGGCCCCGCGATACTCCATCAGAGGGCACTAGGGCACAATTTAACCAACTGTCAATTAGCCTAGGCGTGTTTTTGGAATGGTGGGAAGAAACAGGAGTATCTGACGAAAACCTACACGGACACGGGGAAAACTCGCAAACTCCACACAGAAAGGCACCTAAGCCGGGGAACTAAACCTGGGATCTTCTTGCTGTGAGGCGACAGCGCTTCTCACTGAGCCACCACACCACACACCTATGCGCAAAATTAGAGATAGGCAGGAATTGAGGGGAACGGATACAATTGCAGGTAGAAACACACTCTTATTTATGCAGGTTTTGCCACAGCATATTTAAGTGGGAATCAACATCGGGCAAGTGGCTTCCATGATCCCCACAAGAGAGGATAATCCAATGATCAGTGCCATTTCTCCAGAGCAACAGGGTGATATACTTGCTAATTTGATGCACGAGCTCTGTGGTGCTAATGATAACTTGACAGCGAAGCAATCACAGACGTTAAAGGAGCTACTCAAAGACTTTACGGATATGCTTAGCAAAAAAACAATATGATCTGGGCCGGGCTGAAAGTGTGAATTACCACATTGACACTGGGAAAATGATAACCCTATATGCCAAAATTATTATAGAATGGGTCCCAATGAGAAACAAGATTTTCAGGAGACAGTGCTCCCTCTCACAGTCCATTAGCGACACCTTTTTATTAGGCAAAAAGCAAGATAACTCCCAATGATTTTGTGTATGTTTCAGATAATTAAACAAAGTCACCCTGGCGGATGTTTACCAGATCCCTCATGTACAATTTATTAGACTCTTTATCAGAGTGGGAATATTTCAGTACGTCATCAGCGAGAATGCGTGCTGAAAACCCGCTTTGCAAACCACCAGTTATGACAACTTTTTGAGTTTTTCGCAGAAGTGTAATACAATCAATTATCGTTACCTTGATATTCTTTCTATTATTTTCATGTTTTTTTTTATTGGTTATTGCTTATTAGATTTTGCGCTTAATACATTGGGGCCTTCTCTGCTGTGTGGGTTTGAAGCCTCCCTCGTGTCTCAACATTATCTCAAGTGCTTCCAAGATCATTATTATCAATTTTTGTACCACGTGTACACGAAATAATCTTGTACCACAATAACAAGCTGATCCTCACTTTCTCTCTCTTATTTAATCCTTCACACACACACTGCCTAATTGTCACATCTGCTGTTCCATTGTCCTATTGTTTGTTTTGCAGCCGTTGCGTGTTCAATTCGCCTCAACTGCACGTCCTCATCGCGTTATATAATGATAATCCAATATAGTCACGTTTAATTTATATTACTTTAAAATTTTCATCCATCCATTTTCTACACCGCTTGTCCTGGTGAGGGTCGCAGTGGCAGCAGACCAAGGAGAGTGGACCAAACATCCCTTTCCTCAGCAATAGATTCCAGCTCTTCCTGGGGGATTCCCAGGCGTTCCCAGGCCAGCCGAAGGATGTAATCCCTCCAGCGTGTCCTGGGTCGGCCTCTAGGTCTCCACCCAGTGGGCCATGCCTGGTAGACTTCCTGGGGGAGCCTTCCAGGGGGCATCCTTACCAGATGCCCGAACCACCTCAACTGGCTCCTCTCAATCTGGAGGAGCAGCGACTCTACAATGAGGTTCTTCCGGAATTCTGTGCTCCTGACCTTATCATGGAGAGTGAGCCCAGCAATCCTGTGGAGAAACCTCATTTCTGCCGCTGGTATCCGCGATCTCATTCTTTTTGTCATTTCCCAAAGTTCATAACCATAGGTGAGGATAGGGACATAGATTGATCTGTAAACCTAGAGCTTTGTACTAGGGCCAAGCTCTTGCTTCACTACCTCAGACCGGTACAGTGCCCGCATCACTACAGACGCTGCTGCAATCTGCTGGCCAACCTCACATTCCCGCTTACCATCACTCGTGAACAAGTCCCCAAGATATTTAAACTCCTCCACGAAGGGCAACTTCTCTCCCCTCACCTGAAGAGGGAAAACCCACTTTATTTTCCGTGAAAGGACCGTGGCCACAGATTTGGAGGTGCTGACTCTCATCTCAACCATTTCACACTCAGCCTTGAAATGCTCGAGTGCCCGTTGGAGGTCACAATCCGATGAGTCGAGAAGAACAACATCATCTGCAAACAGCAGCGATGCCATCTCCACGCCCAAAAAGTGGACACTCTCCATATCCTGTCTGTGCCTTGAGATCCTGTCCATGAAAATCACGAATAGGAGCGGAGATAAAACACACCCTTGGCAGAGACCGACGGCCACATTGAATGGATTCGTCTTCACGCCAAGTATATGGACACAGCTCTCGCTCTTGGAATAGGGAGACCGGATTGCTCTCAAAAGAGATACCGGCACACCATACTCCTGTAGCACCTTCCACATTAAATCTCGGGGCACACAGTCATAGGCTTTCTCCAGATCTACAAAACAAATGTAGACTGGGTTAGCAAACTCCCATGACCCCGCAATTATCTGTGAGAGGGCAAAAAGCTGGTCCATGGTTCCACAGCCAGGACAGAAACTGCATTGTTCCTCCTGAATCTGTGGTTCGACTAATGGTCAAAGTCTCCTCTACAGAACCCTGGCATAGGCTTTTCTTGGGATACGAAGGAGTGTGATCGCTCTGTAGTTGGAGCACATTCTTTGGTCCCCTTTCTTAAAGATAGGGACCACTACCCCAGTTTGCCAATCCAGAGGTACGGAACCCACTTTACAAGCAACATTGAAGAGGCACACTAACTACGACACCTAAACACTCTCCAGTGCTTTCAACAGCTCCGGATGCATCTCATACACGCCTGCAGCCTTACCATTCCGGAGGTCATTGACCGCCATAGTGACTTCAACCACAGAAATGGACCCGACCCCACTGCAGGTTTCCAGCACTGCCTCCTGGAAGGAAGGCGTGTCCACCGGGTTAAGGAGTTCTTCAAAGTGTTCCTTCCACCTTCTAACCATCTCCTCCGTAGAGGTCAGTGTTTCCCCTCCCTTACTGAAAACAGCTTGGGTGATGTCCCGTCGACCCCTCCTAAGGTGCCGGATGGGTTACCAGAACATCTTTGAAGCCGTCCGAAAGTCGTTTTCCATGGCCTCTCCGAACTCTTCAAATGCCCAAACTTTTTCCTCAGCGACAGCTTTCCTCTTGGCCAGTCGATACCTCTCAGTCAAATCAGGAAAGCGATTCACAAGTGTTGCTTGGAAGGCCTCTTTCTTCGACTGGACGACTTTCCTCACCGATGGTATCCACCAACGGGTTCTAGGGATGCCGCCATGACAGGCACCAAGTGCCTTCAGGCTGCAGCTTTTCGCAGCCGCCTCAGCAATTGAGGTCTTGAACAAGAGCCACTCGGACTCAATGTGTTTGACCTCTCCCTGGATGCAGGAGCAGTTCTTTTGGAGGTGCGAGTTGAAATCCTTCCACACCTGGCACTCTGCCAAACGTTGCCAGGCCACCCTCACTGCTCGTTTAGGTCTCACAGGTCTATCAGGCAGGCGCCCTGTGCATCAGATCCAACTCACTACCAAGTGGTGATCAGTTTACAGCTCTGCCCCTCTCTTCACCCGCGTGTCCATAACATACGGCCTTAGGTCTACTGACACAAACATAAAGTCGATCATTGACCTTCGGCCCAAGGAGCTCTGGTACCAAGAACCCTTATGAGCCCTTGTGTTTGAACATGGTGTTTGTTATGGGCAATCCATGACAAACACAGCAACCCAGTAACAATTCACCGCTTAGGTTCAGATCGAGGAGATAATTTTTCCCTATCACGTCCCTCCAGGTATCTCCATCGTTCCCCACGTGTACATTGAAGTCTCCTAGTAGGACTATGAAGTCAGTAGATGGAACCCTATTGAGCACCGCACCAACTGTCTCCAAGAAGGCCGAATACTCTGAACTGCCATTTGGTGCATACGTACAAACAACAGACAAAGTTTTCCTCTCGGAGACCCGAAGTCTGTATAAGGCGACCCTCTCGTCCACTGGGAAAAACTCCAACTGTGCAGCACCAAGCTAGGGGCTTGTGAGTATTCCGACTCCTGCCCTGGGCCGCTCACCAGGGGCCACCCCAGAGTAAGAGAGAGACCAACCCCAGTCGAGAAGTTTGGTTCCAGAGCCAATGCCATGTGTGGAGATGAGACCAACTATCTGAAGCCGGTACTGTTCTCCACCACAAGCTCTGGGTCTTTCCCCGCCAAAGATGGGACATTCCACGTCCCAACAGCCAGTTTCCATTGCAAAGGTCTAGTCCGTCTAAGTCCGTCCTTTTCGCTGCCGTGACATGATCGCACCCGACCCTCGCATTTTGCCTTGCGGGTGGTGTGCCCACAATTACTTTTAGTTTTTATAATTCTTAATTACCATTAATTATCTGTCGAGATGTGTGTGTGAACTTTCCCGGAGTTGATTCTGCTTGCTCCTCTTCACGCGCCAGCGATGATCGCGCTTTCGTTGGTGGACATTCATCCACTCTCTACAAAACAGACATACTGGGAGTTTCCATTGTAACAAGGAGGTGGGTTTATTCTGCCGCGCTGCACACAAACAAAGACCACGTGGTCAACTCATGAACACTTGCCTCTGACGCGACTCTCTCTAACGCCCCGACAGAACAGAACAACTGCACTTCCATACATTCCCTTTTATACACTCTCCCGATGTCACCTCGTCTCGTCACATCACTTCACATCTCCGACCCAATCCGATTATGCCACACGTTGCCTCATGTTTCCCCCATAACACCACCTGATGTTTACGATTTGAGAAAGGGGGGAAGTTGTGCAATCCCCAGTCACCCCTGGTGACCCCTCGTACGCACCTAACCTGTCCCGTTCATGGCTTGGCACCACACATTATCATTGCGCTTAAAACATTGAGACCTTCTTAACTGTATTTGTGACTGTGGCTTGCCTAGTTTCTGCTCTCTCTCAAACGCCTAATATTCTGTTTACATATCGACTCTGTCTCTTTATATATTCACGTAATATATTATATATACAGTTTTTAAATACAGTCTATAATGCATTACTACACTCTATATTCTATTTACTTAAAATCTGTAATTACAGCTCATACTGTCCTTCATACAGTATTTAATGTGTACGTATAGCCCATTTTATATAGTCTTTAAATACAGCCTATAATGTATTGTGAAAGTCAATATTATGGTTACGTGTCCACGAGGTCTGTTCATGTAATCGCATAATATTATATATAAAGTATTTAAAGAAAGTCTATGGTGAATTATTCAGTCAATATTCTAATTACATCGTCTTTTATTACAGTCAGTGCTGTCCTTACATACAGAAATCATTGTGTAAAGTCTTTAAATACATTCTTTAGTGTATTATTAAAGTCTCATCTCATTATCTGAAACTGCTTAATCCTATATAGGGTCACGGTGAGCCGGAGCCTATCCCGGAAACACAGGGCGTAAGGCAGAAATACACCTGACAACGGGACGCCAGTCCATCGCCGGGCATTGCGGGACAATTTTAGTCTGCGAGCCAATCAACCTATCCAGGAGCATGCTTTTGGACTGTGGGAGGAAACCGGAGTACCCGGCGAAAACCCACGCGGACACGGGGAGAGCATGCAAACTCCACACAGAAAGGCACCCGAGCCGAGAGACTCGAACCCGGGACCTTCTTGCTGTGAGGCGTCAGCGCTAACCACTGCGCCACCGCGCCGCCCGTATTATTAAAGTACATATGTTAATTACTTATTACACCACACGTGCTCTACACACATTACAGTCTATACATACAGTCTATAGTCTTTTGAGCATATAATAGTCTTTAGTTTAAACATGCGGTCTCGTCCATACAGTCTACACATACTGTTTATAGTCTATATAATCTATCCATACAGTCTATAGTGTAGAGATGTGTCGAATCCTGGGTGTGGTCTTTACTTGGACCCTTTGTCCCCAGAGTTGGGCTCCGGCCCCTGTTCGATATGATAATCTACACTTCCGCAGCTCTAAAGAGCTTGATTCCTCCACCAGTTCTTATAACCTCAGCCTTCTGGCAATTTGCCGTGAGTTTAGGATACTTCGACACCCTCATTCAATCTATTGGGACAATGGCAACAAATAGGCCATTGACCTGCCTACAATTGATTTCCCGACTCCCATCCCCGTATTAAGCCCTATATATCAGCTACCGAGAAAACAACAAGTTAGACCATTTGCAGCTCGATGTTGCTTAATTAAAATCCCGCTTTTTAGCATCCGTCGTCTAGCACAAACATTGCCTGCAACAGAATCCCACTTTGCCCTGCTCAATGTGTGCTCTCTGAACACAAAGCCCTACTCATTGCCGAGCTGATCTCGGACAATAGTCTGGACCTACTTTGTATAGCCGGCGGCTATGGTAATGATGAGTTGTACATATTCATGGGAACGCATAAATTAAAGTGCTGACATATCGGCATGGACACGCCCCCATGCACAATGAGTCATGCCCACCCTTACGGACACGTCTTTGTGAGCAGGAGACTTTAAGGAGGTAAGGACGTGCTTTCCGTCTGCTCTTAAGGACAGAGCACATATTGATAAATTATACATGAGAGAGAGAGACGTAGAGGTTGTCTAATAATGAGGCATTTTGTACTATCCGCAGAGTTGCAAAGGAGGTTTGACGTGGCTCTGTGTGTTGGTGCATGGATATTGTTTGTGAAGGTACGTGGGTGTTTTTCAATCGTGAGTTTTGATTGCGTAGTTCTGCGCTTTTCAAAGGATGAATCTTGGTAATACTTGTTCAGGAGGTCGGGAGTTCGATAGTCGAGGTGAAACGGGTTATTTTGGAGTTAAGTGGTTCGAGCAAGATGTTGTTATTCAGGAGGGTGGGGATTCTTGTAATGCTTCAAAACGGTTCCTATTGTGTGGGTTTTGGCGTGAAATGCATGGCTACCTGCAGCGGCCATGTTGGGCGCGTTGTCAGCGAGCGGGAGACTTCGGGAAAAGGTGCGAAGAAGGTTTGACGTGACTTCGTACGTTGGTGCATGAATATTGTTTGTGAAGTTGGTGCTGGTGATGGTCGAGCAAGTGAATAAAGAGTTGTTTATATAAAAGAAGAGACGCGTTGGCTTGGGTGGGGCAAGCCTGTGGTGACGGAAGAGGTGCATCGCAGCAGAGCATCGGTGACATGCGTGGAGCACAAGGGAGAATCTACATAAAAAAATTACACAACACAGACTATTTCCAGCTGAATATCCTCTCGTGTAATTGCGTGTGCACGCTTCATTCAGCTGGTCAACTCCGCTATTTTGTTAAACGTCGTGCTAGTCTGTGTCTCTCGTATGATCACGCAGCCAAAAGTGAAAGGAGAGAGACGAAATGGGTGGAGTCAGTTATATTTGCCTAACAGAGACCTGAAATCATCAAGATGATTTTCTCACATTGAATCAGACCCTGCCGTGAGACTTTACATTCAATCAAAAGGCTCATTCAAATGGCTGTGGTGTCAGCCTAGAAGTTCTCCACCATGTGGCTGCCGACATCTGACCGATTCCATTGCCGACCTTTAATTTTTATTCGAGCATATGTCTCTGGATTGGAAGTCTGCTCAACGTGTGAAGTTGGTGCTGTTCTACCTCCCACCTGGAGCCTCCACTTCTTTAGTCAATGACTTGTCTGAGCTGCTTTCTAAGATGTGCTCTATTTCTAAAAGGATCCTGATTTTTGGCGATTTGAACATCCATGTTGGCTCTCTAAAGAGCCCTCTTGCAAGGGATCTCATGGCCACTCTGACCTCACTTGGCTTCTCTCAACACGTGACATTTGCCACCCACAGATGCGGCAATACTCTCGACCTGGTTTGCTCATGCAGCATATCGGTAACCAACCTGTCAGTCACTAATCCTGGTTTGTCTGATAATTCTGCTGTGTGGTTTGATCTTCAAGTACTGCCTCCCATTTCCATCACCAAGTGCCATATCTAATTTCGAAACCTTAGCGCCCTCACTTCATACATATTCACCGCTGCAAACAAAAGTACTTCATTTTCAGCCTCGGCTTACTCTGCCTCTGATGCGACAGTAGAAACTTGCAAAAACATGCTATCAAGCATAGATGATGATTTGGCCCTATTAAACCCACGCTGTGTCTCAGACAGTAAACCATCCCCCTGGTATACTGCTAAAAAATTCCGGGATCTCAAGGCGAATACACTCACGGCCGAACGGACTTGGAGAAAATCTGGCCTCACCGTTCATGGTGAAATCGTTAAGGAACAACTCCTTTGTTACCAGAAGGCACTTTACTATACCTGTACCAGCCATCTTTCCAGGATTCTGGCTGATACTTGCGACAAGCCTAAAATTCTTTTCTTGGCCATTAATCAGCTAGGTCATCTTGCCAGTCACTCACCTTCACATCTCCTCACGAATAAAGATCAGGCAGATCAATTGATTCAGTTTTTCTCTGAAAAAACTGAAGCCCATCGTATCTCTACCCAGCCTCAATCACCAACCAATACCTTCAATAATTGTTCCTCCACCTTCCTTGAGCTCAAAATTGCTGCATTATCTGAATTAATGGAATCCCAAGTCTCCTCTTTAGTTACCAGATCCTAGCCCACAAACTGCTCCATGGATCCTTTCCCATCCAAAATCATCCAGGCAAGTTTCAAATTCCTTGCCACGTTCATCACTAATCTGTTTAATAACTCACTTCACTCTGGTATCGTTCCCCCACTGTTCAAATGTGCCTCGATTGCAACATCCCTGATAATTATCACCCAATCTCAAATCTAACATTCATCTCTAAGGTCCTTGAACGTGACGTAGCCAAGCAACTGTAGAAATACCTTCTTAACAATGACCTCCTTGATCCCTTCCAATCTGGGATCAGATTTAGCCATAGTACTGAAACTGTTCTGGTAAAAGTACTAATCGCTGCTGATAAAGGCTTGCCAAGTATTCTTGTCCTTCTGGACCTGAGCGCTACCTTTGAGCTCAGCCAGCTCCTACCTGTTCGACCAGAAGCAGTTCGTCTGCCTCGGAGGACAAAACTCAGAGTGATGATTGCTTCGAAAAGCTGCTGTCTCGGGACAGCCGCGTCGATGGCTCTCTCTCCTCTCCTTGCGATGTTTCGCCTCACACGTTGGAGGCATCCTCAGGCGTACTACGCCTGAGGATGCAATCATCATGCATCGAGCCGTGAAAACCTACATCATTACAAAACTCAGAGTTCCATCCTGTTTTGTCTGGAGCTCCTCAGGGTTCAGTTCTCAGCCCACTCCTCTTGAGCATCTACCTACAACCTCTTGGCCATATCCTGCGCAGCCTCAATTTTAGCTACCATTGCTATGCCGATGACATCCAAATCTAAATCTACGGCAAGCCATCCATCAATGCATCTTGTTTATGCATTTCGTCCACACTGTCAATTGTGAAGGCCTGGCTCAATTCAAATTTCCTAAAACTAAATAGTGACAAGATAGAAGTTTTGCTTGTCAGAACCCTGCATCAATTGTCCAAGGCTGATCCTATCCAATTGATGCTTGATAACCAGACAATTGCAGTTGCTGTTGATGGCACACATCAACAAGATGACCAAGGAAGCCTATTTCCATCTCAGAAATATGACCAGACTGTGCAATATTCTGTCACCCTCTGATGTCGAGAAGCTATCTTCACAAATCCAGTACTGCACTGCACTGCTATCTGGCACCCCTGCCAACTTGATCAATCGTCTCCAATGTGTGCAGAATGCAGATGCTAGGGTCACTCACACACCCATCCACGATCACATATCACCAGTACTGATATCTCTCCACTGGTTACATTTAACTGGACTGAATTCAAGATCCTCCACACCTACAAGGCTCTTATTGGCTCAGCTCTGACATACATCCGTGACCTACTTCAGGCACCATCCTAAACACAACTTCGATCCTCCAGTACAGGCTTGCTGCATATGCCTGGTTCACACCTCCATTCCATGAGTGACAGAGCCTTCTCACGCACTGTTCCCAAACTTTGGAATGCCCTTCCCTTAGAGATTCAATCAGCTGAGTCCCTGGGCATCTTCAAATCTCGTCTCAAGACTCACTTGTTCCTTAAGGCTTTCAAGTCTAGCTAGGACTTTTATTACGGCTCACTATTGTCATGCTGGGATGACCTGTGCCTGCTCAGGAGCACTTATTCCTTCTTTGTTAGTTGAAGGATTATTTTTTATCACTTTTTTACGTCCTTATATAATTTATTGCCACTATTTGACTTTCAGTTGAATTGTAATGATGTAGGTTTTCATGGCTTGATGCATGATGATTGCGTCGAAAAGCTGCTCTCTCGGGACAGCCGTGTTGATCGCTTCCTCTCTCCACCTCATGATGTTTCGCCTCACACATTTGAGGCATCCTTATTTGCAGTGTGCGTGTGTCGTGTGTGTGACTCCTATTTATATGTAGGTGCCATGTATGTGTTGCGTCCCCTCCACAGAGTTGCTTCATTCCAGGATCAATGAACAACCGTCGGGGTCCACTTGAAAGGATTCCAATGTCCTGCTCACACCCCGAAATCACATTAACTCCATCCTGTTCTACCTGTGACTAAACTCCTAGTTTGTATCTCCTGAAAGAAGTTCCCAAACACTTAGTAATTCCCCTCTGATGTCCGCATTTCAGAGCTCTATATCTATGCAAACCTGGCAGCCAGTCATTGAAGTCAACAATGCACATTGAAGTCAACAGGCTGATTTGGCACTGAATGTCGATTGCTCTTTGCTGGGAGGCACATGCATCTAGAGAAAGTGAGTGGATTCATGATGGTTACTGCATTGCCATTATTTCATCGGCTACCTCTATAATAATATTAACACTGTATTCTGTAATAATGTCAAGCACTTAGATAGGCCAACCACTGCCATGTATATCTGCCTACACACCATCGCTCCTGTTTCAGCAAAACCTTTCATTATCCCATACAGCCAATTTCTCCAACTCTTCTCTCCTTTTATTGCCTATTTTTAAGCATTGACCTCTCCACACCACTGAACATTTCCCTTGACCACACCAAAGCATCCCACATACGTTGACATCCTCCTTCAAAAACTGACCTTTATATGTGCAATAATTTTCGCTATTTCTTATGCATGGTTTAAATCAATGCATTCTATGCTGATTCTGCTCTAAGGTGATTTTTGACTGAATGCAAATTGACTAGTGATTGGCCCACAAGGTTATCGTTGAGAGAGATACATTCTCTTCAAATGACACACAGACTCCAAAGAAGCTTTTTCAGTGCTCACTGTTTATCTTTGTGTGTACACATTGATTGGGAATGCACTTAAAAGAAACGCTTAAAACATAAATAAGATAGCCTACAGCTTGTAGAATCGTAATTTGCTTTTAATTTCATCTTTGATCATGAATATAGGAGAGCAATTATCATTAAATTTGCTATTAGTATTATTTATATTAGGACATTTAAAGATTAGTGAAACGAAATGAACTTAAAAACACTTCATCAATTAGAGTGATGTGTGGGGAAAAAATACCCGAAAGGCATATAATGCAACTGAAAATATAAAACAGGGCATGCTGACAAATATATCTCATAATTTCTCAGGGATATGGTGGACATGGCATTAAAAGTCCAAAAATATTAATACTAAGGAGACCATGTGGCTTAAAGGTCAGATTGTTGAGCTGACACTGCTGAGCTCTTGAGTGCGATTCTGAACATCTGCCGGTGAAAAAATCTGCTGCAGTCTTAGTGAGTTTGTGAAGTTACAGGAAAAGGGTAAGTGGGGGTGGGGGGAGGAAGGGGGGCCCGTCGCCCAGTGACCCTTCCGTCCAGTCATGTGGTGTTTTTGAAAACAGCGTCTGGTGATGCACTTACGTAATGCACAGGGTTAATAATTGACCATCGAGTCGGGATGCAGATCGCAGGGTCTAGAGAATATATAAAAAGACGATATGGAACAGAGGGCAGTGGGAGCTCTCGAGTACAGAACAGACAATGCACGGTGGACCGGGGCGCACATGTCTCGGCTTCAACCACATTGGCGCACAACAGTCAATAAAGAGTTCTGCAGTAAAGACCCTTGCCCGAGCCCTGCTATGAGCGAGTTGGAAGGGAAGGAGGTGGTGATCCAGCTTGGGGGGAGGCTGGCGGTGCGAGACGAGAGGGAGCCACAGAGTGACACGGAAGACGAGGAGGCTGACACAGTGTCCACTGATACCCTGTTGTCTACCCCAGCCATGCCTCGCTCAGTGCCTCGGCCGAAGCCACGACCAGTGCACCACAGAATAGTGTCAGAGGTGGGATATGAGCCCCCATGGCTGGGGAGCGAGCGGGCGCACCTGTCGATGACTCACCAGGGTGACACCGATGAGGATTGGGAGGACTTCGAGTGGCACGTCGAATGTCAGAGGGACTACGGGCACTGGCCGGTTAGCCAGAGGGCCGAGGCTGTCATCGGCCAGTTGCTTTGTGGACAAGCTCCCATTGGAGGTGCGGAAGAGCTGGGTCTGGCTGTAAGAAGCGCTGTGCCACCGCTTTGGGCAGATGTCGACGGCGGAGGTGCGGGAGGCTCTGGAGACACGGCGCCGGCAGTGTAGGGAGTCTATGGAGGATTTTACTGACGCGATCGCCATGTTAATGCGGCGAGCTCACCCGGCCTATGATAATGCCATGGCCGACGAGATGACCCAGACGTCATGAGGCCGGAGTTGAGTCTCCAAGAGGTGGTGGAGCGAGCCGTGGCATGTCAACGTGTGTGGAAACCATGCGGCCAGGGCGGACGAGTGGCGGCGTGCGACGCGGACTGGCAGCAGGAAGGGAGTGAGCGTGAACAACCGGAGGGGCTGACGTGGGGGCAACAGGCGGCCATGCAGGCAAACCCGGGCCGGGTCGCCATCGCTCCGCTCGGGGACCCGCGACTGGACATCATCCTGAAGGGGCTGGAAGCACTGCAAGAAAATCAGCAAGGGATGGATCACCGCTTGCAGGCAGTGTCCACACAGATGAAGCAGAGTGTGGAGCACCATGTACCGACACCGACATTGCGGGACATTGGTCGAGAGATCGACCTCCGCCTGCAGCTGCTGACCACTCAGCCATTAGAGGGAGCGTTGGGCATTGGCCGGGCCCAGCAGGACGGTGGGGCAGTGACCTGCCGCTGATAACCTGCTACAGGTGCTGCTAACAGGGCCATGTTCAGCGGGATTGCCCAAACATGGGACCTGCGCATCCACCGTTAAACCCCAACGCACCCTGGTAGGCGGGAGTACCATGGGCGCAGAGCACCATATCCTGGACTGTTGGGCAGCGAGGGGGAGTACAGGTGAGTCGGGGGGGGAGCGGGGCTCGGGGTATGGGCCGCACCTGGGAGCGCTGCTCGCCGTGACCAGGGGGGCCTCTGCGACGGTGGAGGGGTGGATTTGGGGCTGGCCAGCCTGGATGCTACTGGACATGGAGGCAACCGTCTCCCTTCTCAGCGATGTCCATTGTCACTGCACGGGAATTCCGCTGCAGCACATGAGGAAGACGGACCGGAATCTGCGCCTGGTGGAGGGGTCGGGGCTATGGCTGTGGGGGCAGGTGATGCTGGGGATGTGGGTGGGAGCAAGCAAGCACCGACACACCCTCTATGCCTGTGTAGCCAGCGCCAACCTGCACTGTCTCTCTCCACCCACGATGCGGCCGCCGATCGCACAAGAGACTGCAGGCCAGTGCCTAGGCCAGTTAGAATGTCAGATAACATGTGAAGTCAGAGCGTGTGAGTGCACACGTGGCGAGGAAGAGATTCGAATGGTAAAGTTCTGCGTTGTGTTTTTGTTTAATCCCTCCTCGCGCGTCGCATGTACCGCTCCTGGTTCGCCAACACTTGATACTCCACACGTATCTTCTCTCGAAATGATGTTTATTCACTCTGCAGACACAGCACCTTCATACACACCCACCAACACACGTAGTCACATCAAAACTCCACAGCCCTCTCACGCCAGCACTCACACTGAGGACCTCTTCTGCAAGCATGGGCGTGTTTCCCTGTATGTGGGGGCGGGTCCGATGCCAACACGCCAGCATTTTAATGTGCGACCATGCAGATGTACAACTCATTACCATAGCCACTGGTTACACCTGCTATGAGCGAGTCGGAAGGGAAGGAGTTGGTGATCCAGCTGGGGGGAGGCTGGCGGTGCGAGACGAGAGGGAGCTGCAGAGTGACACGGAGGATGAAGAGGCTGACACGGTGTCCACTGACACCCTGTTGTCCACCATGACATTCCTCGCCCAGCCCCTCGGCCAGAGCCACGACAGGTGCGCCACACGTTGATAACCTCAGCATGGCCACCAATCAATGCTAAAAAAAAACCCATCCAATTAATAATAATACAAATAATAATAATTGCATTTATAGAGTGCTTTTCTTCCGAGGGTCACAAAACTCCGCACAGAGCTGCGGAGAGAATGGCACGTCAACACAAACGACATTAAAACAGAAAATCGGCAACAATACATTTTTTGGGGGGGGGGGTTTAATATACACATCAGTGCAGAACAACATGTAAGATATGCTCTGACTTTCAGCAAAAAAATTAAAATGTTAAATTATCAGTGTTAATTAAACATATATTGGATAATGGTTTAATGTAACGTTTATCGTATGCTAATAATTACATTCCTAGAGTGCTAATCACCCGAGGATCACAAAGCGCTGCACAGAACTGCGGAGAGAAGGGCACATCAATAATGAGATACGAACGGCAAATATTTTTTTTTTTTACAAATCCGAGCTGCGGAGAGAATGGCATGTCAACCACATCAGGACAGTTCCACTGAAAGTCAAATAGTAGTAACAAATTATCGAAGGACGTAAAAGAAGCGATTTAAAAAATGATGCAACAAAAAAAACAAGGAGTAAATGTTCCTGACCAGCCGCAAATCAGAAGAGAGCCATCATCCTGGCACAACACATTCAGCTACATCAATAGTCCTAGCCGGAGTCTTGAGACGAGATTTGAAGATGCCCAAGGACTCAGCTGTGCAGAGACACCCGGTTTTAGTCTGTATCCCAAGATCGATAGATTTTGTGTTGAAAAAAAAATATTTTTTACTTTGGAGTGTGGTAAATGCGGGTCATTTAAAATTTAAATTTTTGTCCCATTTTATTTTAGACTTTTCTTTATTTTAGTCTTAACCACGTAAAAATGTCAAGTCAGCTCAGGGCGTGTCTGGCATCTGGAACATATCGCCCCCATCAGACTGAAAAAAGAATAGTAATTTGAAAGGATCGCTTGTATGGCGGGCCCAGAATCGCTTTGTCACCGGTCTTAAAACTTTTTTTCACTAGATTGCATTGTCATACGAGTTATGTCTGCGTGCAAAATTTTAGCTCTCCAGGTTTATCGGAAATGCTTTAATATTGTGCTCAAGTATTTTAACCTTTACACACATCCTCAAAATCATTACACACATCCCTCAATGTAAGTTAAGTTAAAGCGGGTAAAATGGATTTAATCGATAATATTGGTCACGAAAGCCTTCGAATTAAAGTGTTGATGAAGGAGCTTGAAGTAGGTCATGGATGTATGTTGGAGCAGCGCTAGTGAGAGCTTTGTAGGTTGGAAGGAGGATCTTGAATTCAGTCCAGTTAAATGTAACCAGTGGAGAGATATCAGTACTGGTGATATGTGATCGTGGATGGGTGTGTGAGTGACCCTAGCATCTGCATTCTGCACACATTGGAGACGATTGATCGGGTAAGCAGGGGTCCCAGGGAGCAGTGCATTACAGTAATCAATTCGTGAGGAGATGAATAGGTGTATTAGCTTCTCAGCATCAGCAAGTAACAGGATGTTGTGCAGTCTGGCTATACTTATGACATGAAAATAGGCTACCTTCGTCACCTTGTTGATGTGTGTCTCGAAGGTACGGCATCAAGAGTCACGCCTAGTTACTCCTGACTGCCTTAGCAACTTCAATGAGCCAGTCATCAAGCATCAATTGGATAGCTTTAATCTTGGACAATTTGTGCAGTGTTCCTACAAGCAAAACTTCTGTTTTGTTGGCATTTAGTTTGAGAAAATTTTCATTGAGCCAGGCCTTCACAATTGACAGTAAGGATGACATACAAAGACCAGACACGCTGATGGATGACTTTGCATGGAAATTGATTTGGATGTCAAAGGCATAGCAATGGTAGCTGAGATTGAGGATGCGCGGGATATTGCCAAGAGGTTGTATGTAGATGCTGAAGAGGAGTGGGCTGAGAACTGAACCCTGAGCAACTTTGGACAAAACTGGATGAATCTCAGAGTTTTGTCTTCCGAGGCTGACAAGCTGCTTCCGGTTAGACAGTTAGGAGCTCAGTCAATGCAGGGCACTGCCAAAGACCCCCATACCTTCCAGTCGCTCAAGTAAGATGGGGTGGTCAATGGTATCAAAGGCAGCGCTCAGGTCTGGGAGGACAAGAATACTTCACAAGCCTTCATCAGCAGCGACGAGAGGTCATCAACTACTTTTACCAGAGCAGTTTCAGTACTATGGCCGAACCTCATTCAAAGGGATTGAAAAGGTCATTGTTAAGAACGTGTTTCTGGAGATGCGTGGCTATGGCATGTTTAAAGGACATTCGAGTTGGATGGTAGATTTGAGATGGGGCGATAATTAACAAGGATGTTGGAATCGAGGTCAGGTGTTTTAAGCAGGGGGGTAACTGCGACACATGTGAACAGTGGGGGGAACGATACCAGAGTGAAGTGAGTCATTTAACAGATCAGTGACGAATGTGGTAAGGAATTTGAAATTTCGCCCGGATAATTTTGGATGTGAAAGGATCCAGGGAGAAGTTTGTGGGCTGAGATCTGGTAATTCAACAAGAATCCTCGGATTTTATTAATTTAGAAAATTTCAGAACTTTTGAGCTTAAGGAAGGTGGAGCAGCATTTATTAAGGTATAGGTTTGTACTTGAGGCTGGGTAGAGATACGATATGCTTCAGGTTTTTCAGATTTAAACTGAATCAACGGATCCGCCTGATCTTTATTCATGAATGGAGGTGAGGGCAAGTGACTGGTAGGCTGAATGAGATTAATGGTCGAGACAATAATCTTGAGCTTGTCACAGATGGCTGGTATGGCACAGTCAAGTGTCTTATTGTAGCAGAGGAGCTGTTCCTTACCGATTTGACCATGAACAGTGAGGCCAGATTTTCTCCAAGTCCGTTCGGCCCTGCGTGCATTCGCTTTAAGATCCGGAGTTCAGCAGTATACCAGGGGCATGTTTTCTGCCTGACACATAGCGTGATTTTAATGGGGCCAAATCATCACATATGCTAAATAGCACGTTTTTGTATTCTGCTGTCGCATCAGAGGCAGAGTGAGCCGAGTCGGAGAGTGTCGTACTATTGATTGCTCTGGTGAATTAGTCTGGAATGAGGGCGCTAAGTTGTCGAAATTGGATTTGGCACTTGGTGATGGAAATGGGAGGCGGTACTTGAAGATCAAACCACACAGCGGAATGCTCAGACAGACCAGGATCAGTGAAGGACAGGCTGGTTACCGATATGCTCCATGAGCAAACCAAGTAACGAGTATGGCGGCATCTGTGAGTGGCAGATGTCACATGTTGAGTGAAGCCAAGTGAGGTCAGAGTTGCCATGAGATCCCTTGCAAGAGGGCTCTTTAGAGAGTCAACATGGATGTTACACATGTGAATGTTTCTTAAATTTGTATTATAGTATGTGCACTATGCACCTGAGTGCACATTTATCGATATGAAGCTAATTTCACGTGCTTTTCCTTTACCATTCTATAATCTGTGAACAGAGAATAGGGCACTACGAGCAACCCTTCATAAAAGCAGCCGTTGATGTTGATAGTAATTTCAGCATATGTGCACGGAATTTTAATGCCTGGATGTTTTGAGCACTGATTTATTGGGTCATACAGCATGACAGCAGCGATGTATATTTATTTATAAGGTTACCTCTTTTTGCTAGAGCTCACATCTGTACTAAAATTATCTTTCATTCAACATTCTTACCATGACATTGATTGGCGAAGCGAAATATTCGAACATCTTCAAATGCCTGTTTTTCTCGGTCCGGGGTATTACCATTTTTGTAAAAGTAATTCAGAATTCTAAATCCTGTTACTTTATATTCATTTTATTAATTCTGTCTTGTGTGAATACTTCCTTTGAACAATATCGTAAGCTGTCAGATGATATGTCACAAAGCCTATGGAAGCTTTTCATGGCCATGCAAGTGTTAGCGCCTGTACCTGATAAAAAAAAACCCCACACATTTCATTGTCGACGTAATTGCTAATGTATTATTTAAGGGTCAATATTTCATGTTAGTTTAAAGACAGGTAGGATAGGGATCATCACTGATGTCAAGTCCTGCCATTATCTTGTCTGGTTGTAGACAAAATTAGTCAATAATGCACCCTTGGCCTTCTGCTAATTTGGTATGTATATCAGATGGGCTCCATATTTTGGCTGAATCTGAAGGTTGTTGGCAAAGTCACTTTTCCCTTTGAAGCAAACATTTATACTGATGATGCATGTGCTGGCTTTCATGAAATTCCGTACATGTCAACAGGACCAATATTGTCGTGTTTATTTCCAAACTCATTATGCCATTCAGTGCCAGGCATATTCATGTGTGATAATTGTGTAAGATACAACATGAGATCGCAAAACACTTGTTTGAAGCGTTTACATTGAAATCATACACTGCACACAGCACACTGCTGTTCACGCAGAATTTTTAGTTCAAAGGAAGGTTGTTGATATTTTTTTATTTGCTTAATATATTTTTTTACATTGTTGAAACCTTTTATCCTTGATGGCACTTGGCTGTCATGTAGGTGTAATAGAAGTGGGAATGTTGTGTGCATGACTGATGACACATTGCAATGTAGCCCACGGAAGCAGATAAACTTACATGAGAAATAATAAGAAAAATATGGAAGGGGCATTAATTCCATCATTCCTCTGCAGCGTTCACCTCTCAAACTGATACATGTTGTGCATAAAGCAGGAGAATAGCTGGGGCGTAAATGGAGAAAATGGGAACTTCTGACAGGGAATTATTTGGTAGCAGCAGGAATGTTATTTGTGGACATATATACAGTATCAATCCATACATTCGCACATACATATAAAAATTGGCTAGAAAAATCTTGGCAAATGAGACACATGTAATCACAAACACGAAAAAGGTGTTATAGGAATCTCCAAGGGCTTATAGCTCCACAACACATACCATGAGTTGCTTAAGGCTCTTGAAACAAATAGATGAAACTTGCAGAAATTCCAAATATGAATGTGCAAGGTAATATTTTCGCATACTAAGTAGCACGGATTAGAATTTTTGGAAACATTTTTCGGACCGATTTTCCCTTGGGCTACATAATACACATGACGGATCTTCTGAAAAAAGAAAACAAATGAAACATTCAACAGATCAGTGTTCATGCTGGAATTCCCTTATTTTGCCTTAATCTGCACACTAGGGATCTAATTATCCTGATCAGTCTAGCATTAAACCATGGCTGTTAAATAGCAACCACAGGGTGTACACTAGTGGGCTCTAATTAAAGTCAGTATGGCGAGCACATGTTAAACAGCAGGGAGTGGAAAATATTTAAACATGGAGGCTCATATACAAGCGCTGAAACAGTGTCCCATCTGACACTTACCTCTATTAATGCTTAGTTTTATGTGTGTGTCTCCATTCAAATCATGTAATATGTCCAAGTACAAATCTTATTTGGAAACACCCATGTCGAGCATAAATTACAGTATTTTGCTTAGATTCATATTTTTACAGAATATAGAGACTGACAGAATATTTATAATTGCTATATTTTTTTATATTGCTTATTTATGTCCTATAATATATTACTACTAGTTGACTTTCAGTTGAACTATCCTGATGTTGTTTACATGCCGTGCTCTCCACAGCTTAGTATTGTAAAAAAAAAACACAAAGGAAGTAATTCTTGCTGATTTGCCGCTCTGATATCGTCGTTGTTGTTGACGTGCCATTCTCTCCACAGCTCTGTGCAGCACTTTGTGACCCTCGGGTGAAAAGCGTGTGTTAGATTAAACATATCCAGGAAGAACGTACACATTAAATTGTCACTTTGGTGTGATAATACAAGGCACAAAAATGTTCTGGGAGTACAAGAACGTCTGAAGTATCCAATACATTAAGATCCTCCGTCATGTCAAATGGGATATTTTATAAACGGGCATTGACGTTGCCTGCATGAACATGAGCCATTTTAATTTTGGAAGTCAAGTTATTTATGTGATTCCTCCAGGTGGTTGTCTTGTGAACAAAGAATCACAGATCTTTGGCAACACAAGAAAATGAAGGGTCTGTGTGGAATAATGCCATTGAACTAATCCACGTATTTATCTCAACTGTTTACTGTTATCATTATGCTGGGTGGATCAACATATTTGTTGTAAAATTCTCCCATTTACTGGTCACTAGCTAGAGCCTCGATGCATGTTAGTGAACGTTCAATTTGCATAATGATGTGGTCCAAGTGAAGGTCATTTCCTACTGGTCCAAAGGGAATGTTTTTCTGATGCTGAAATTCCTCACAATCAGGATGAGTGGGCTGCCTTGAAAATGGGCTGCGCATCCCAAGGCACACCAACAAGACACATGAAATTAGAAGAAAATATACCAGTGTTTTAAAATCGTGACAACGGTGGCCACAATATATCATAAAGCGTGGTCAATAAAGGGGCTGTTTTAACCTTTTCTAAGATAAGTAGCGTCAATTGCGAGCTAGACTTTCTTATGGCATATTGTATGCCCCTGCCAGCGTGGATTGTAATTTTAAATGGCCCTTGGGAAAAATAATTCACTAAGCTGTTTTATTCCACTTGGGATCACTGAGACAGCTATAAATCTGAGTAAACTAATGTTTGGTTGTCAAAGCCACATCCCATTGTGGGCATTAGATTTATTTATTTACTTACCTGCTTACTTATTTATGATATAATTACAACCAGGATAGATTTTGTAACTTTAAAAAAGTACGAGACGTACTATTAATGCAATATAGTATTCAGTAGACACTGAAATGGATTTCTAAAAAAATACAACCCTACTTCACTTCTTTTTAAACAGCGTTCAGTCAAATGTGTTTCTTCATGAATTTACAGTAAAATGGTATTTTGAACCTAAAGACGCCACAAGTATATTTAGACAATGAAAAAAAACAAGCTAAATTTACATTTCACTATTTTTAAAACACACACGCAGACATCCTGTCATTTTTCTTCCACAGCATCCTCATGGGTCAGACCCAAGGTTCATAAAGATGGTGGGAGGAAGAGGTGCGATGCTCAAACACAGGTTGTACTGAGCCCTATAAATATTAATTTCCTGCTCATTATGCTGGCCTGACATTTAGCTTTCGGCCACGCTTGCCTTGCACGCCCTTGGCCAGACGCGGTGATACCTCTGAGAAGGGGGCTCCCAGCAGTGCTCCGTGGCCTGCAAAACAGCACTAAAGGGGGTGCTATGCAGGGTCGACGCAAACCAAATAGCCCAAGTGCTGGTCACGGATTTGTGGCTGCGTGATTTACTATGTGCCAGATCACAAATTGGCCTCGGCTGCAATGTTGATGGAAATTGTGGCCATCAAATCAAGAGAGCGACTGTGAGTGAAGAGAAAAAAAGGCACAGGTAGACTCATTGAATTAGAGTAGAATTAAGCATGTAATATCGTTCCAAAGATATGGCCTTTGCCATGTAGCAAAACAAAGACAGCAGCAATGAAAGCAATCATTAAACGTTTTGGTCAAATACATGAAGCCTGGGGATGTTGAAAATCCACCTTGATGAAAACTAAGCACAGCAATACAATTTAAATATTTTGCGTACTGCATACTTTAATGAAAGGTTAGAATCACTTTTTCGAATTATACACTTGTTCCTTTCTGTGTGGGGTTTACGTGTTCTCTCCGTGTCTGCGTGGGCTTTTGCCGGGAACTCCATTTTTCCTCCCACCGTGCAAAGATATGCTACTGCCTGGGTTTATTGGCCTGCTGAGTAAATTTCCCCCAAAAAGTGCCCTGCGATGTTTTGGCGTCACATCGTGGGAAAAGCCCCGTCTTGTACCCTATATCTACCAGGATGGGTTCTGGCAGGTACTGATAGTGATGTCAACTGAAATTGTACAATTCTAACAAATGAATGTGAGTGATAAAATTAAAATGTCATTTTAATATTACATTTTACTAACTTCACAAGCACTTTAATTTGAAAAAAATCATTGTGCGTGATAATTAAAATCTATCAAATGAGAGATCAGGATTAGAATACTGATAATATTGTTAATAACTCTTTACTGTACAACATTAAGTATACCAAACTTATATATATGATGTACACACATTCCACAGCCTGAACACTGAGGTAGCACAAGGGCGCAGTGAGTAGCAATGCCATCTTACAGCAAAAAGGCCATGGGTTCAATTCCGAACTTGGGTATATTTCTCTGTGGAGTTTGCATATTCTCGCCGTGTCCGCATGGGTTTGCGCCAAGTACTTATGTTTCCTCCCAAATTACAAAGATAAGCTGCCTGGATTAATTCACCTCACGAAGCTCAGATTTGTAACAAAAAAAATATTGTTGTTGATTTACCGTTCATATGTTATTATTGTGGGCGGCGCGGTGGCCCAGTGGTTAGCGCTGACGCCTCACAGCAGGAAGGTCCCGGGTTCGAATCTCTCGGCTCGGGTGCCTTTCTGTGTGGAGTTTGCATGCTCTCCCCGTGTCCGCGTGGGTTTTCGTCGAGTACTCCGGTTTCCTCCCACAGTCCAAAAGCATGCTCCTGGATAGGTTGATTGGCTCGCAGACTAAAATTGTCCCGCAATGCCCGGCGATGGACTGGCGTCCCGTTGTCAGGTGTATTTCTGCCTTACGCCCTGTGTTTCCGGGATAGGCTCCGGCTCACCGTGACCCTATATAGGATTAAGCGGTTTCAGATAATGAGATGAGATGAGATGTTATTATTGTGGCGGCACGGTGGCCCAGTGGGTAGCGCTGTTGCCTCACAGCAAGAAGGTCCCAGGTTCGAATCTCGGCTCGGGTGCCTTTCTGTGTGGAGTTTGCATATTCTCCCCGTGTCCACGTGGGTTTTCGCTGGGAACTCCGGTTTCCTCCCACAGTCCAAAAAACAAGCTGCTGCATAGGTTAATTGGCTTGCTGACTAATTTTCCGGCAGTGCTCGGTAATGGACTGGCGTCCCATCGTGGGTATATCCCTGCCTTGCGCCCTGTGTCTGTCGGGATAGGCTCTGGCTCACCGCGACTCTGTACAGAACAAAGCGGTTTCTGATGATGAGATGTTAATGTTGGTGACAGCGTTCTCTCCACAGCTCTGTGCAGCGTTTTGTGACCCCCGGGTGAAAATCGCTCGAGAAGTGCAATTATTATTATGATTAAATTGTCCCTAGTGTCTTGCGATGGACTGGTAATCCAACCCTGAATATAGCACTGCCTTCTGCCCTATCTACCGTGATAGGCTCCGGGTCATCCACACCTTCTACAGGATTAAGCGGGTATTGACAATGACTCAATGAGCAAACAGTGCAATAAAAGTAGAGGTGCAGCCCTATAATCGCTTATTCACACCACTGCTGGTGGAAGGACCTCCACTGGAGCGAAGTCTCGAGGGTGTTTGGTCAGCTTTCCCACAATGAGCACACACAGTGAGAGGTTGGGGTATTAACACTTTACCTCACTACATGTGACCAACTTGTGGACTACCTGTGCAGTATCCACGTATATTGCTGGATGGAGACACCAAACGGAACACCGAAAGAAGGAATCGAACTGGCGAATTCTAGACGCAAGTCTAGTGTGCTAGCCAATACTCTGTCCGGCAGTATGCGGTTCTCTCCCTCCTCGTCCACCTTGCCATGCTTCCGGCCTGATTGTGAAGTGGAAGCTTCTTTCTCTCTCTCGACGACAGGCAGGGTAGGACGCGACGCTTTCTTCATTGTAACGCTGTGTGGAGTCCCTTTCCACCTCTCCATCCATCTCTCCCTCTAGTGCTTCAACCGTCTCCACTTCTACGGGGCTCGGCGCCGGCTCCTGAATCCGGCGTCTGGTGGCCATCCCAACAGTAGCGCTCTCCTGTTAGTACCCACACCCGTGCTTAGGGCAACCCTATCTCTGGGCGACATGCAGTACCACGCTCACTCTCACCCGGGCGCAAACACCTTACTCCAGGCTCTCGACGCCCCGATCGCACCACGCTCACCCACGCAACGCTTCGATACAAAATACCGGATAGCTGGGTCGAGTTGAAGAATTTTACTGCTGCAAACAGGCGCGTCGCGGCAACTTCTCTCTTCCCCAGCAGCCTGATCTGCCCGACAGTCCTCCCTCCTTGCTCCGAAAAGAACTCGCCCCGCCTTGCTCCGTGCCTGCTCAAATACTCCCGCTGCCCGGACGCCATGCCCCGCCGTCCCTCTTCCCCAATCAGCGCTGCCTTCCCTTGTCTCCAAGCGTGGCTCCCTCTACCAACCAATCCTCGCCATTGTAAACAACCGGCGCCAACAGGTCTAGGAAATCGGCCAATCCCATGGCGAAGCCTGACCGTTACACGGCAGAATTATGCTGCACTGTCCTCCGAAGACCC
>JAZEWT010000006.1:12856431-12868976 GCA_036362905.1 Mordacia mordax
TGAGGATGCCTCTAACGTGTGAGGCGAAACGTCGCGAGGAGAGGAGAGAGAGACATCGACGCGGCTGTCCCGAGAGAGCAGCTTTTCGAAGCAATCATCAAATACAGTTATCTTTATTAAGAGTCAGGTGTTAGAGGTACAGCCGACTCGAGCAGTAACACTAGCGTGCGGTCGTGCAGAATGAGGTGAAGTTCCGGCACCGCCCCTATGGCGTAGGTCGGTTTATATAGGGCCCGTGATTACCCTGATTTGGTGCCCGTGCACAGGTAAGTGGATTATTAGACACCCGTGCACCTGTAAGTGGATAATAGGCAGGTGTCCCAATCAGGGCAGAAAGGACCGCCATACAACCCTTACAGTACCCCCCTCTTAAGGGACGACTCCTGGCGGACCCCTTAGGGCGGTCCGGGTGTTCAGTGTGAAAGGTGCGGATGAGCTCTGGGTCCAGAATGTCTTGCGCTGGCACCCATGAGCGTTCCTCAGGCCCGTATCCCTCCCAGTCCACCAAGTACTGCGGGTGATCCCACACCCAGCGGGAGTCCAGCAGCGTGTGGACTGTGTAGGCCGGCTCGCCCCCTATTAGACGGGGAGGCAGTGGTGGGCGGTCAGCGGGAGACAGGGGTGAGGTAGACACTTTTTTTGAGGAGCGACACATGAAAGGTAGGATTGATTGTCATTGATGATGGAAGGCGGAGGCGAACAGCTACTGGGTTAATGATTCGGATGATAGGGAAGGGACTTATGTAGCGAGGAGCAACTTGCGTGAACTCCCTCGGAGGGTAAGGTCCTTGGTAGACAGCCATACTTCTTTCCCCACCTCGCAGCAAGGAGCTGCCGTACATCACTTATTGGCTTGACGTTGACCTTCCCGTGAAGCACTCTCGAGGGCTGTCCGGGCCGTCGCCCAGGTCTCTCGACAATGCCGGACCCAGTCGATAGCTGCGGGCACGTCGACTTCAGGTTCCTGGTCAGGGAACAGTGGCGGCTTGTACCTGAACTGACATTCAAAAGGAGACATGCCAATAGCGGAGCTTTTAAGGGTATTGTGGGCGTATTCCGCCCAGATGAGGCACTGGCTCCAGGAGGAAGGCTTGGTGAAAGAAAGGCAGCATAACGTCGTTTCCAGGTCTTGATTAACCCGCTCCGTTTTACCATTTGACTGCAGATGGAAACCTGACGAAAGGCTGGCGGAGGCACCAATGAGGGTGCAGAAAGCCTTCCAGAATTTTGAAGCGAACTGTGGGCCCCTGTCTGTGACGATGTCTGTGGGTAGGCCGTGGATCCAGAACACGTGTTGTACCGCTAGCTCCGTGGTCTCCTGTGCAGACGGCAGCTTAGGCAGTGGTACCAGGTGACACGCCTTAGAAAACCGGTCCACCATCACCAGTATGACCGTGTTTCCACGAGAGGCCGGTAGTCCCGTGATGAAGTCCATGGAGACGTGTGACCAGGGTCGAGAAGTTATGGGGAGGGGGTGGAGCAGTCCCATGGGCTTGGTCCTGGGAGACTTGTGGCGTGCACATGTGGCGCAGGCCGCTACGAAGCTAGCGGCGTTGGCGTCAACCGAGGGCCATCAGAATCTTCGCCACAGAAATTCGAGCGTCCGAGCGGTCCCAGGGTGTGCGGTCAGGTTGAACGCGTGAGCCCAGGTGACGACTCGTTAGCGCACTGAAGTTGGCACGTAGAGCAGATGGGGTGGACACGACTCCGGAGCAGGTTCGGAATGCAGGGCTCGCCGGACGACCGCCTCGATATCCCACTGCACCGGTGCCACGATGCGAGAGGAAGGGATGATGGGCTCTGGGACGGGGTCGTGCTCAGGTGGGTCAAACACGCGGGAGAGCGCGTCCGGCTTCCCGTTCTTTCTCTGATGATTGTTACCGTGGCACACACAAGTCGTCTGCCCCCGACGACCTCCCCGTTGCTGGTTCTTTCCTTGATAGGACCGGGGTAGTCCAGCATCACCGAGGTTCATAGGTTCTGTCTCAAGGGGCGGGTCTTGGAATTGATGTCGAGCCTCAAATTCTTGTATCAGAGGAGCATAGCGGGAGTCTGATGGTCACGTAGGACCCGGGTGCCCCCCCTTCACGAATCCTCTCCCGCCGGCGATTATCGATCCGGATGGAGAATGCGATTGTTTCCTCGAGGGAGGTGATCTCAGGTCGGGACGCCAACTCATCGTTACAGGCATCAGACAGTCCATTGTGGAAAGCCGAGATGAGTGCCGGCTCATTCCACCCAGTCTCTGCCGCGATCGTCCTAAACTCCAATGTATAGTCAGCAGCGCTCCGAAGTCCCTGCTGCAGATGGTACAGTTGTGAACCTGATTCGCGGGCCCCGACTGGAAGGTCGAACACCCACCGCATCTCCTTCATGAAGGACTCTGATTGAGTGCAGAATGAGACTTGTTTCTCGTACACTGCAGTTGCCCAGGCCAGTGCCCTCCCTGACAGCAACGAGATGATGTAAGCCACTCGTACCTCGTCCGACGGGAAGGAGGAAGGCTGTAGCCGGAACGCCAAGGAGCACTGCATTAAGAAGCCATGGCAACCGCCTGGGCGGCCGTCATATCTGTCAGGTGGCGGAAGATGCGGTTCGCGTCCAGGTATTGCTGCAGAGGTAGGCAGCTCTGGCAGGGCTGGTGGAAGTGGCCTCGAGACCCCCCCCCCCCGCTGCAGAAATGTCCACCCGCAGTGCGACAAATCGGTCTGTGAGGCTGCGTAGTGCTTGCTCGTGGAGCCTGAGTATTGACTCGTGCTGCCGAAGAGAAATGTGAACCTTGTTAACGTCTGTGTCGCCCGCTGAATCCATGTTGTGGCCGGAACTTCTGTAAGGGTCGGCAGCACGACGAATGAGTAGATTCTGTTGTGCGGTGACGACAGCAAGAGGCGAGCTGCAACTTTGGTAAATAGAGTTCTCTTTATTAAGAGTCAGGTGTTGGAGGTACAGCCGACTCGAGCAGTAACACTAGTATGCGGTAGTGCAGAATGAGGTGAAGTTCTGGCACCGCCCCTTATGGCGTAGGTCGATTTATATAGGGCCCGTGATTACCCTGATTGGGTGCCTGTGCACAGGTAAGTGGATTATTAGACACCCGTGCACCTGTAAGTGGATAATAGGCAGGTGTCCCAATCAGGGTGGAAAGGACCGCCATACAACCCTTACAGCGGGGACTATGACTGAGGTCGACTCCCTTGGAGGGTTTCCTGCCGAAACACCACAGTTTGATCCATGCCTCTGCCCACTGGTTTGAAGAGCACATTTTTAAAGCTGAAAGTTTTCAGTTTAATCTTTAGGTCTTGGTGCTTGTTTCCACACCAGTCAGTTGAAGTATGGTTTTTGTTGCACTAATCAACTGAACGTTATTTATCTTTGGCTTTGTAAACGTAACATTGTGAAGTGTGTATCCTTTTCCTAACTTACACATCCTATTGCTAAATAATTCCAGCAAAATTACACGAAAATACACACAAAAAATTGATAATTAAGGCATGTTATTATAGTGACTCATGGTTGTATTTCTGGACCAGTATCACAGTATGTGTATGGTTAAATGTAAATTGCATTATGTGCATATGTTCAGGCATTTGTAAATGAGATTTTATTTTTGCACGCCCACAGTAAATGTGTACACCACAGAATCATGAGAGATGGCAATGATATGCGGAGACCTTCATCCACCATGACTAATGTATAGTCACTATAAAATATGTTATATGTATTATCACCATATTGTTTGATTTCTTCAAATTACCACAATAAAAGTCTTCTGAAATACCATACCAAATTTATTCCGAATGTATTATCACAGAACATGTCAAAATGTGAGGAATTATTCGGAATCCTCACAAAGCAGTGCATCAACTCGTGTTTGTGAACAGTCGTCGGAAGGAGGAATCACAGACAAGCTTCTGGGGTCACTTCTTTTTCTGAGATTTCAGATTACAGGGAAACATTTCTCCACCCACACGACTGCTGGTGGCCATCCTCCTTATTGCTGGAGAAGCAATAACCATAAATAATATGTGCCGTTTGTCCCACGGTGGACGTTAAGGATCCTTTGATGTAATTGGAAAGAGCAAGCTATTATGTGCCAGCATTTGATAAATTTGAATATTATCCACAAATGTACTTATTTGCATTATTATACAGAGTAAACATCACTCCCAACAAAGGGACTAATATCCAAAGTCACTCTGGGAAATAATACTCACCTGGTATTATTAGCTCGCAAGTGGTTCAACGAAATAAGCCTAAGAGAGAGAGAGAGAGAGATTTTAATTGCATAACACCAATATCAATCTATATCAACCAAGCAAATTGTAAATGTTTTTTTGCACTGAGGGCAAAGGGTTCAAATCCTTCAAGAGAAGAAATGTCATTAACTCTAATGCAAAGGATGTATGTGTTATTTCAGCTTTACTTCCAACTTCTAGAAACATTAGAGAGCCAGAAATATTCCTAAAATTATATCAGAAAGAAATTCATATCAAAGCCGTCATGTCAGCAGGAAACGATATTAACAAGAGACCTCACAAGAATGTTACATGTTTGAAACATGATCACCCCTAGAGCAGGTACTCTGCTGGTAGTTCTATTTTTGATAGCTAAAAAAGAGCAAAATTCAGTGCACAATGATTTGTGACCAGGAGGAAACCATGAAATCTATGTGCTGTTCACTGATTTAAAGCCAGATTCCCACTGCTGCCAACTCTGCTCTCTGAACCACCTGGCAACCTCTTCTGCATTGGTCTTATTAATTTGCCTTTAACGCAGGTTAATGGCCCAAAAAATATAATAATAATTGCATTTCTAGAGTGCTTTTCACCCGAGGGTCACAAAGCGCTGCACAGAGCTGTGGAGAGAATGGCATGTCAACAAAAACGAAATAAGAATGGCAAATCAGCAACAATAACCGGTGGCTATGGTAACGAGTTGTACAGATGCATGGTCGCACATATTAAAATGCTGAAGTGTTAGCATTGCACACGCCCCCACGTACAGGGAAACACGCCCACCCTTGCAGAAGTGTTCCTCAGTGTGAGTGAAGCATGATAGAGAGCTGTGGAGTGTTGATGTGGCTTCGTATGTGGGTGGGTGTGTTTGAAGGTGCTGTGTCTGCAGTGCGAATAAATATCATCATTTCTAGAGATGACATGTGTGGAATCAAGTCCTTGTTGTGGAAGAATAATATGAAGTGTCGGCGGACCAGGAGCGGTGCATGCGGAGCGTGAGGGGGATTCACAAAAAAACATAACGCAGAACTTTACCATCAGAATCACCCCCTCGCCACGTGTGCACTCACGTGCACGGAGTTCACCTGGTGTGTGACATTCTAGCTGACCGAGGCACCAGAATGCAGTATGTCGTACGATCAGCGGCCGTATCTTTGGGTAAAGAGAGATGGTGCCGGTTGGCGCGGGCTACACTGGCAAAGCAATGTTCAGTGATCCTTTTTGGGACCTCTCACAGCACACTGAGGAGCGAGATGCCCCTCTAGTTATTACAATCGGTGCAGTCCCCCTTCTTAAAGATGGGGACCACAAAGGTTTACTTCTATTCTTGAGGACCCTTCCTGTGCTAAAGAAGGGTTTAATCATGTCATACAGGGCAGCCTGCAGACAAGTCCCACCTCTGGATCACCTTACATACTGCCTATATAGGTGGCATCTCCGCTACACACTCACAGGGTTTGGCTACTTCTACCATTATCTGAAGTATCACAGCCCCAGCAGGGTCATCCCAATGTTGTACCATGGTGTTATCTGATCCGGGGGGGTTCCCCTCCCCCAATACCTTACAGAAATTATCTGAAAATATGCAAACTTGTTCCTGGGGGTCGGATATCAGATCACCTTTTGCCCTCTATGAAGGGTAATTAATAAAGCATTGCAAGTCAATCTTTTGATGGAGTTAAAGAGTGATTTTTGATCATGGGCTACCTAGGCAGACTCCATCTCCTCAGCAGCCCACGACCACTGCTCATCCTTGTAACGCCACACAGCTCTCCGAACCTCCGAGCTAAGGCTGCGATAAACCTCCCCTTTTTCGGGTGTAGAAGGTTGCAGGCGGTAGGAGTGGGCCTGCTGTTTTCTCTCAGCTAGCTTGAACACTTTCTCCATCAGCCAGGATTTCTAGTGAGGTCTGGACAGTGTACCCAATGCAGTCGTTCCAGCTGCTTGAGCCACGGCCCTGAACCTCACCCATTCCCCTTGGCTTCGGGAGGAGTGGGGGACAATGTCAACACCAGCTGCAAATGATGATGACATTCTCTTATCAAGTTATCATCAGCTAGCCGAGACCAGGCCACTGTGAATTTGAATTGGGTCCTTGGTGGACACCCACCACTGCCGTGGAAGAATGGCAGTCAGATCTTCGAGATGTCAAGCCGTTTCTCGGTAGGTCAAGGACATGGGCCCACATCCAATGCTCCACTAATATGTAGTCCAGCAGATGGTCTTGCTTGGACCCGGCATGCACCCAAGATGTTATGCGGATATGCCGATGACGGAACAGCGTGTTGGTTATTGGGAGCCCATGGGCTGCACAGACGTCTAGTAGCCTCCTACCGTTGTTGTTGAGCTGAACTGATCCATTCCTTCAAATCCCTCCAGCCCAGTAATCTGCATCATGACCCACTCAGGCATAAAAGTCACCTAGCAGGATGACTCTATCTCGAGGGACCACTTTATTAAACACCTGGGACAGGAGGTCATAGAAGGCATCTGACTCATCGACCTTGCCTGCAATCCTCCACTGATGTTCGTATTCAGTGGGAGCGTAAGCCACCATCATCACCACCATCCCTCGTCTTCCATTTATAGGGAGGCGAGTCCAAAGTCGTCTGGGACTCACAGGTTCCCACACCTCACAACCACGTTCCCACGCCCCCTTCATCATTTTATTTAGAAGAAGAGCCACTCTCCATTGCTTGGCATTTTCCTGTCCCGAATGGAAGATTGTCCAACCCTCCTGCTGACTGGAGCCAAAACCAGTCCATCAGACCTCCTGTATCCCACAGAGGTCCAGGCGGTACCGGTCCAGCTACCGACAGAGTAGTGGCAATCTCTCCTCCGCAACGAGCATTCGAACATTTCACGCGGCCACACACAGCAGCTTTTTGTTGTCTCTGGAGGAACCAATTTCCTGGCTCTGTCAAATGGTTTTTGGCAAGGAGATATTATAAGCGCCTGTCCCCCGGGCCTCTGGCACAAACTTAAGTTTATTTTTCTTTACATGGTTGAGTGGTAATTAAATTGAAGGTGAGGGGGGGTTACCAGTCCTCCACACCCATCCAGAACTCCCTTGGCCACTGTGAAAGCCGCGAGAGCAGCCACCACCGTCACAATCAGGTAGAAGGGGGTTATCTCGCCAGCCAAGTACATGAATACACACACACACTGGACTTATAAGTATTGTTTATGAATAGCCGCCTATAAATATACATAGTGCCTGCCGTATATGCCTTGGTGAATTGTGTATTGAGAGTGGATTAAGTACTTGTGTGTGTCTAGGATGAATGCTAACCACTTGTGAAGGATAAGGGGCATGAGCCTTCAGTGCAGATGCAATATTGTGAGTTGAATGTGTGATTGGAACTGTACTAGCTGCTTATGAATGGTGGGGTGTGAAAGGTACCCACATATGAATTGTTCTATTCGAGATGTACTCATCGTGAACATGGATTGTGAGAGAATTGGTTGATATAATTTTGTCATTGCTATATACAGAGGGGGTAAATTTGTAACAAATAAATACGAGTTTTGTTCTCTGAGCCTGGTCTGTGGTGTGAGTTTCTGGGTGTCTGTCTGCGTCCCATTTCCCCCACCACACCAAGCCGTTCAGTCCTCCTTCCTCCCAATTTGAGAGTATTCTAAGTTGTGAGCTCCCGAGTTTGCTACAGCCTGAGCCAAAGATTGGTTCACCTGTCCATGACAACGATGGACATTTGCATTTAATACATTAAATGTATCCCTCCTTTCTACATGGTATACCGTTGAAAAGTTATTGAATTAATTTGCTTTAACCAAGCTAGTTATTAATATATATTATTATTTTGCAGACACCCTTATCTAGGGTTGCTCAGATCATTATAGAGCTGTGAGGAAACCACACAGGGGCAAGGGGAAGGCAGCCATACATTCATCCAGTGCCAATATTTGCTGAAAACTGCATTATATTATGATGTTTTTGGCCAATTAATTAATAAGTATTTTTTTTTAGATGTGGAAGGAAAACCGGAGAGCCCAGAGGAAACCCACGCAGAAAAGGAGGAGAACACACAAACTCCACACATAAAGGCGCCCTAGGCAGGAATCAAACCACCTAGGGCACGATTTTCTTTCCGTGAGGTGCAGATATAACCACTGCGCCACCCTAAAAGCTAAACACAATTTACTGATTTACACACAACCATAACGCTATTAATTTTGAAGCACAAATTAATAGGAAAAGGCAGGGCATTCTGTTCCTGTAGCAACATGCCAAGGCAATAAGCAAAGTACTGCCGGAACCCTGAGCACCTGCAAGGTATGATTGACTTAGTGAGCATCATTTTCTTCTTCAAAAAAGCGGCTGCATGCTTGTTCATCATCTCACTTTCATCAGCCGTGAACAACCCACTGCTGGATAAAGACTTCCAAAATGTGCCGCCACTTCCCACAAATTCTTTGACGTAATAATCCACCGAGTATGTCCGCAAACTGAGCACAATCGACCATGCTCCATGCAGCGCTTGTAATGCCAGATAATTGAGCCACACGGCTCAATTATATGTGCAGAGTTAAGGAATAGGGGGTGGGAGGGGGCATCAGCTTTCTTGTCTCGTCATGCGGTGTCTCGTGGTGTCTCGTGATATGGTGACTCAGCTTTCCATCGTCATGTGGTGTCTCGTGATGTGGTGACGATGCATAAGGTTAATGATTGACCAACGAGCCGCCGCGGGGTTATAAGGAGCACGGGTTGGAGGGGCGAGGGAAGTCTCTGGGGGAATTGGAAACAGGAGGCCGCGTCATGATGTAAGGAGCGCTGATGGAGGAGTTCGTTGTGGGCCGCTACTCCAGCCATGTGCTGCTGGGGGAATAAAGCATCGAAAAGCATCCAAGAAGTATCTGCTCATCCGTGGTCGCTGGCTGATCTATCGCGGAGTGAATGCTGATCATCGCCGTGGTGTTGCCGCTGTGAGCTGTCACAAGCCAGGAGTCAAGGCCGTGGCGTCACATATGCATTGTCCTTAAAACTGCTTGGTCTACAGCACACATGGTTATCTTTAGAGCTGGATTGTCAGTGTTAGCCAGATGTTGCCAAAAGGCAGTCAGTCCAGGACAAAGCAATATCAATGCTTGAATAGTATAAAATGTAATAAAAGAGAAAATGTAAAAGGAGAAAGGGTAAAACCTTTTCCCTTTTTTACATATGTACACTGGCAAAAGTACCCAATGCCCAGTACTTCTGTTTACACTTGCTACCAGGTAGACATTTAGAGCTGAGTATATCTTGAGGAGATCCAGGACCACTACAGATCGATATTTTTCCATCAGATAATCCAGTCAGTCAGTTTTTTTTCATCTAAGCTAGAAGGAATCGTTGAGATATGTAGTTCTTTTTAACAGTTTTCCAACGGGGAGGGATATGCACGTTGCAACAACTCAGAATATTTCACCTAGGCATCATATCTTTGGACTGTGGGAGGAATTCGGATAACCCAACAACAACCCACACAGAAAGGAGACTCAAGCTGAGGATCTTCTTGCTGTGAGTCGGCAGCGCTACTTATCACACTTGTTTTTCATGTATTCCTTTATAGCCATAAAGACTCCTGGGGTATGTACCTGTCTCGCAGCGTAGGGTTCCTCCAGATCCCGGTCTTCCTCTCCGTCATGCTTCCATGACGATCGCGCTGGCGTCGGACATTCATCACGACATTCCAGAGCAGGCAAAGTGGAACGTCACTGACGCTCCATACTAACAATAAGAAGGTCTTTGTTTGCAGCACTGAACCTGAAGGACGAATATGCGGTCAAAATGTGGTGTATGCACAGGTACGAACTCACACTCCAATACCCCCAACGCAAGTGAACTGCCCCCTCCCCGCGGTCCTCTTTATATCTTCCCCCGAACGTCACATGAACCCCTCCCCTCACGCCATACCCCCAGCCAATCATCTCCCCTACCTTTGGCGCCAATTTCCCCATCACTGTCACCCAATTCCCACCAATGTGACCCCGTGATGTCCGCCAATTTGTGAAAGGGGGAGGGGGGTCAGGAATGGGCCTCGGGCGGTGACGGGGCCCCCCTTATCTTACTAATCCTGACACGGATGTTATAGCGCATCCGTCCAGGCACGGCGCGAGGCTTGACACCGCATACTGTTTGTCAGCGGCTACTGAAGTTGGCATGGCACTTGAGGGGCTGGTGTGGTCTGCCTACATCCAGTTGTCTTTGTCTCCGTGGTGAAGATAATTTCACCCTGCATCAGAAAGGTTTTTGAAAAAGCTGTTGATGATAACATAACACTTGATTACATTCACAGTGTTTGTTCAATGTCAGAGGTGCTTACGCAGAAAATGCAGAGAGGTGACGGGAAGACAGCTATATAGTTAACTGGTGCGAAATTTTACCAAATACGGTGTCTAATACATTATGATGATGATATTGTATTTTTAGCTATGGGAAAAAGCACGAGAACTTGGGGAAAACCCATAGAGAGCAGGGTTAGAATACACAGACTCTACACAGAAAGACACTTCAGACAGAAATTCATCTGTCTGAGGCAGGGCGTTCTTTCTCCGAGGAGCAGCTATTACCACTGTGCAACCCAAATCGAGTAGAAGCCCACCAAAAATTCGGTACTGTTATCCCTGGCCAAGAATCAAACCCATATAACCAGGTTCATAATTCACCGTTCTGACCATTACACCACTATCTCCATCCATAGGCCACATTTACTTAAATTAACTTAAAGAAATAAAAACCTAGCACATTAGCCATACGGTTAAACAAAGTGCAGGAAACAAACATCGTGATCTGTAGTAAGATGTTCCGGAACATTGTCATTCACAGCTGGAATGTTTAATTAGCCTGCAATGCTTAATAAATAATGTCGCATTAAAAAGAATGCCTAATGACTTGGTGGCCCAGCACATCGGTACAAAGTGGCCAAAAGGAGAATACATTGACAAAAGCCAAAGAAAACACTAAAAATAATGGGCAACAACAGTCTCCATGAATGCATGTGTTGCTCTTTTACACAACTTTTAGCTGTCAGTTTTCACAAAAATCTACGGCATTATAGTTTTGTCCATTCCATGAAGCCAAGTTCTCTTGGGCAAAGTGTAAAACTCCATCCACTGCCCTCTATTGTCTAAGCCCAAAGTTCTGTTATTTCGTGCATTTAATTGGATATGTGTATAGCAGTGAATGTGTAAGAACAGTTCATGATTGGCGGTAGTGAATGTGTAAGAACAGTTCATGATTGGCGGTAATGTGAAAATGAATTTTCAAATATAGGTCATTAATATCAGAGCGGAACCTTGACATTTTGGAGGGGTTTGTGTGCTCAAATGAATATGAAGGCTGTGCTTTTCAGTGTATCGGCACCTGGTAGGTTCACCCATGGCAGATTGTCCTCAAGTGAGGGACCAGACAAATAATGATTTATTAGACGCTAACCAAAAGGCCATATACGGCAGGGAGAAACTCACCCAGACTAGGGAAAACTGGGTCCACTTTCTGGCAATAGGCCTGGAAATAGAGCTCTCATGTGAGCACCTGGTGATCAGGTGACCCATGTAGCTCAGTCAGGCACAGGAAAATGACGTGGGGCCTCTGCCTTGTGTGCCCATGACTTGGAAGGAAAATTATAAGGGTCCGCTGCAATGCCTTTGGGTAGCAGAGGCACATTGGGTCTAGGCATACTAGACCTTTGACAACGGAAACTAGATCTTGGCATGTAGGTCACCCCTCTTGGGGGGGGGGGGGCGGCTAATGAACCAAAACACGTGCAAGAGGTTGAGCAGTACTGGCTGAATATAGTTAAGCTCACCTCTACGAACAGTGTCAGCTTTTAAACCAAACTCCTTGATAGGTGTTGGACTCTCTCCTACTGCGGAGTCACACAGGGGGAGAGGTATGCTCATCAACCTCCAGCTAGGTGCCACTCAGTTGGGGTTTGTTCAGGTGAATGAGAGCATTACCTCAATGTGACTTTGGATTACAGGGAGGAGAACTCTGACTGTTGTGTGTGCATGTGCACCAAACAGTAGTTCAGAGTACACAACCTTCTTGCAGATAGTGATTGTGGTGCTGGAAAACACTCCACCCAGTGTCTCCATAGCTCTACTGGTAGACTTAAAAATCCATGTGGGCAATAATGGAGAAATCTTGTAATTGAGAGGAATAGTCTGTCCGATCTGAACCATGGTGAACTTGATGTTCTGGTGTATGGAGTTTAAGTGACCAAGGAAACTCCATACACCCGAACATCAAGTTCAACATGGAAATAGAAGAAAACGGCCAAATCCCGTTCCTGGACGTACTGGTGAAGA
>JAZEWT010000006.1:12947062-12964685 GCA_036362905.1 Mordacia mordax
TCTCTAACACTGTGACTCCAATATCTAATTCTGTGATTCCCATCTCTCACACTCTGATTCCACTGTGACTCCCACATCTAACACTGTGATTCCTATCTCTAACACTGTGACTCCATCTTTAACATTGTGACCCCCATCTCTAACACTGTGACTCCAATCTCTATCACTATGACTCTCATCTCTAACACTGTGACTCTCATCTCTAACACTGAGACTCCCATGTCTAACAATGTGACTCCCATTTCTAATATTGTGACTCCGCTGTAACTCCCATTTCTAACACTGTGACCCCCATCTCTAACACTGTGACTCCCATCTCTAACACTGTGACCCCCAAAGGACGCAGGTGGGAGACATGGGGTGAGACAAGTGATGGGGATGCAGAGGGATGGACCGAACGGCGGCAAAATAATAAAGTTGGCTGCATCACTCATCGTATGTATGATCAATATAATACCAGTGAATGTGGTGAGCAGTGGCATGGAGCAGTTCGCCCGCTGTGTGTTGTGGGGAGCGGTTGCGCAGCAGTGGCACACTGTGTGTTACAGTGAGCATTGGCACTGCGGTTAGCACGCCGTGTGTTGTGGGAGGCTGTGGCACAGCGGTTAGAGCGCTGTGTTTTGTTGGGAGTGGTGGTGCAGCAATTAGCGCAGTGTGTTATTGGGAGCAGTGGTGCAGCGGTTAGCGCGCCGTGCATTGTGGGGAATGATCAGCATGGACACAAAGAGCGCTGTGTGGTGAGCAGGGAGCGGTGAGAGCAGCAGTGCAGTGGTTAGTGCACTGTGACTGTGGTGAGCAGCGTGCACAGTGCGAACAGCGGTGTTCAGCATTCGCAGGAAAGGGTTGATCGGGTTCTGAGTCACACGGCAAGGATGAATCGCGGAGAGGCACAAGATGGTGCGGCATTCCCGGGCGTCCTCAAATCGGGACTGGAGTGAGGGGCAGTGGTTAGCGACCTCCCTACATGTGGGAAAGAGGTGCTGGAGGCAGCGACCCCTACGCTTCAAGGGTCAGGTGGTCAAGTATCTTGACGAGTTTTCCATGCAAATACAGACTAGCTGGGCAGTGCTGACATGCTGCATTTCGCAGTGGTTTGGCTTGAGCAACGCAGCAACGGCCGTCATGGCGAGGTAACCCACCGACAGCCAAATGAAGCATTGTGACATTTTGTGGATGATGTGTGGTGCTTTGCAAAGGGGGCATACCTACACGAGGATAGGGCCGCGGTTGAGCTGGTCATAGTATACCAGCTATGGAACTACCTTTTGGAGACTGGTGGGTAGAGGAGATATGCCAACCATGATATAGGCTGTACATGCTGGTCGTGCAAGCTTGCGCCTGCGAGAGCATGCATTACCTATGGCAACAATGGAGACCGGCAGCGCGGCAAGGGGTGGTCGCAGATTATTGAGAATAGGAGGGGTAGATTGACAGAGAGGGCTCCCAGGAGGCGAGGCCAGGCGTGCAGATGCACCACCATCTTGGCTTTGCGGCCTCCAACAGGACCTCAAGGGGGGCCTCACAGGTGTTACTGAGAGTGTGAACAGCGTCCTCTGAGAGATCAGCGAGGGCCTGGCTAGCACCCGCCGAGAGCTCGGCAAAGGCCTGAACAGCGTACAGAGGACTTCACTGAGGGCTTAAAGAGTGTCACCGAGCACCTGACTGGTGCCCGCTGAGAGTTCGACGAGGGTCTGACTAGTGCCCTCCGAGATTTTTGCGAGAGCTTAACTGGCTTTCACCACCAGCTTGGCATGTTTAAGCGGGACCTCCAGGCCCATGGAAATACAGCGGGGAGGGGGTGCAAGCCCCGACCATGGGGCCCCATGACCTGTTTGCATGCAATAGAGCTGGTCACATTCACCGCTACAGCCCATACACAGGACGGTTGCAGCAGCTATTAGGAAACGCCAACGCCCTCTGATGAATGGGAGAATCAGGGGTGCAATCGATATAATCCCAGTGCAAATTGATGACGATGTGTGTGAGCGAGTATTCCTACAGGAGGCGGTGCCGCCAACAACACGGGTGCTGGGCACAAAGGCTTGGCTGAAGTCATTGGTGGTGGGCATGGGGGGGGGTGGCAGTGGTGAGAGGGCTCGTGGGGGGATGACCGACGAGCGTCCTGCTCGACACGGGCACGGTCTCCTCCATCGTGAGCAGTGTCCACTGGCGACAAGCTGGCATATCTCTGTACCACCTCCATGCACCAGACCGGGGACTCTAGATGGGAAACGCAGGCAGGCTGCACCTGCTAGGGCATGTAATGCTAAGTGTGGAATTTCGTCAGGAATCCTGTGGCGCCCCATTCCTGTGCCATGCGTATAATGTAGGTACGGACCTGCTTGAGTTGCTGGGGTTCGAGGTCTGTATCGGCCTGTGGTGCGCCCAAGGGACGGGATCGGGTGCAATGATCACCTTTGAGGGATCGCAGCCGTGCCAACCTGACCTCGACGTGGAGCCCGGGCTGGCTGGAACGAGGTGTGGACATCCCGCCGATGCCCGAGTCCCTCCTGCCACTGATGCTGCAGTGCTTTGAGGTGGACTTGCGCGCCATCAATGACGTCAAGGTCACGCCCCACCCCAAGCCTGCCAGATGCCATGGGTTGGAAGGATCGGTAACCGTTGTGAGCGCCGGTCAGGGCCACCTGGAACTGCGAGTGGTAAACCCCCAGGACTGCCCCATGCATTTGCGTGGAAGGACCATTGTGGCGGCCGAGCACACTGCATGCACAGCACCATGGGGGTCGGTGTTCGCACTGTGGCCAAAGAACGGCCCACGGGGACGAGAACCTAGCCTGGCGGGTGGGCCCTGCCCCGTCGGGGAGTTAGCAGCAAATGAGGCCCCACAGTTGAGAGGGCTGCTTACGGAGTTTGATAATGTATTTAGCGGACATGATTAGAACGTCGGGCGAACCAACAAAGCCCAACATCATATTGACACTGGGGTCATTCGCCCCATCGAACTATTCGTGTACCACATGGGGGGGGAGGGGGGCGAGACGGTCCAGATTAGCAACACGGTGACAAAAATGCTCAGGGGTGGGATAATAATAATAATTCCATTTATAGAGTGCTTTTCACCCGAGGGTCACTAAGCGCTGCACAGAGCTGCGGAGAGAATGGCATGTCAACAACAACGACATAAGAATGGAAAATCAGCAGCAATAACGTTTTTGGGGGTTTTTAAATACAAATCCGAGCTGTGGAGAAAAAAAGTATGTCAACAACTTCAGTACAGTTCAACTTGAAGTCAAAAAGTTGCAATAAACTATAGTACATAAAGTAAGCAGAGAAAAATTATTCTTCAACATACAAGGAAGGAATACATGTTCTGAAGCAGGCGCAGGTCTGCAGAAATCCCGGCATGACAGCATTGAGCCGCATCAACAGTCCTAGCCAGAGAGCTTGAAAGACTTACGGAGCAAGTGAATCTTGAGACGAGATTTGAAGATGCCCAGGAACTCAGCTGATCGAGTCTCCAATGGAATGGCATTCCAGAGTCAAGGAGCAGCATGCAAGAAGGCTCTGTCACCCATCGAATGGAGGTGCGATCTGGGCACATGCAACAAGCCCGTATTGGAGGATCGAAGTTGTCGTGTTGAGGATGCCTGAAGGAGGTCACAGATGTATGTTGGAGCCGCGCCAATGAGAGCCTTGTAGGTGAGAAGGAGTATCTTAAATTCAATCCTGTAATTAACCGGTAACTAGTAGAGAGGCATCATTACTGGGGATATGTGATAGTGGATGGATGTGCTAGTGAAGTGGGGATCCAAAAAGCGCGGACCACCACAGACCACGCCCAGGTGAATGGCATGGTCAAGCATATGAACTGGACGCTGGCCACTAAGCTGAAACCCGTGGTGGACTAGCATCAGAGACATTAGGACATACATCTGCCATTCGCACTGTTCGCATACAACATGACGGTGCACTCGTCCACAGGGCAGACCTGTTCCTCATTATGTTTGGTTGTAAACCTCACCTCCCTGCAGACCTCTTTTTTTGGAGTGCCGCCACCCCAACCCCAGAGCAGGGGTACTTGCCTGCACATGCTGCGACAAGCCAATGGCGAGGCGTACCTGGCTAGAGAGGGCACTCACCAGCATCAGGCTTGTGCTGCCGACACATGCACTGAGCCCACCGTGTTCCCGACAGGCATGCAGTATGGCTATTCGTGCCCCTGGATGAAGCCAGGTCATATAGGGAAACTAACGTTGCCCTGGTCAGGGCCATACACCATCGCCCAGCAGATCTCTCCACGGATCCTCGCCCTCCATGGTTGGAGAGGGCGAGGGGAGCAGATGGTGAACATCCAGTAACTGACGCTGTGGAGTGTGCTGCCGGGAGATGGGCCCCAGATGACAGCTATGCCCTGCCAACCGGACCCGCCGATGCTGCCTTCAGCTGCGATATGGCGATACGTAGGCCCCACGGAGGATGGGGGGGATACCCAGGGATGCCCGGGGGCCCTACTGAGAGCCCAATACCAGACAGTAGGACCCACCATGGGGTCGGATCCCCGACCATGGGGATGGCGCTGACGCCAGTGGTGACGGCGGCCCAAACCCCCGACTAATCTTCTCATTGCTCCCAGTGCACTCGTCTCTCACTCCTCAAAACGCTCAGTGCCAAGGCACCGTCTGATCAGCCCTGTGGACAGGATGACTGCCCAGGACTCTCACCTATCTGCGGGATTTTACTGCCATGGCACTGAACTGGAGAAGGCGACCCGAGCCCGGGATGGAGTTGGTCGCCGGAGGGGGCTATGTAATGACATGGCTATCATGTATCCCACACGTAATGACGGTATTGCACAGAGCCCCACATTGGTGCACTCCGACAGCCAAACCATGAGTTTCAGCCCAGAGCCCTCGGAGTGGAAAACCTCGAGCTTTTTCCCAGGAAGTGGGATTAACTTTCTCGGGGGTATCACCACAGGGTCTGTTCCAGTGAGCACGGTTGTACCGGAATTAGCTAGGCTGCTGCATAGGGACAATGGGGTTTGGACTGACCAATTATGAGCGAAGATACTGGCGCCTGGATGGAGATGACAGGAACGAGAGAGAGACGCTAGCGACATTCTGGATTAATCAGGACAGTTGGCTGGAGGAAGGAAGCAGAGGAGAAAAGGGCAGGAAGTGCGTAGTTGGTTCGCTTGTGGCAAGGCACGAGAGAGGCAGAGAGTCTACTGTGATTGTGAACGAGGAAAGACACAGTGGTGTGGCCGCGAGTGTGTGTGTGCGACACAAGGAGAAGTGTGAGATGCAGAGACTTTGGATACACAGGGAAATACGGGGACACGGAAACATGTGAGATAGGAAGACATGAGACATAGGGTGACTTGTGAGACATGGGGAGACCTGTCAGACACAGAGACACGTGAGACACAGGGAGACTTGAGAGAGACATTGAAAGAGTATGGAGTGTCGTTTGAGGGGCGAGGGAGGCGGCCGCCACGTAGCGAGACAGGGAGACAACGTGGGTGGAGTGGTCGCCATCTTGTTGCAAGCAGAGAGAGGAGGGGAGAGTGCCAATGGACGGGGGGTAGACACAGGGCGAGACAACTGACGGGGTTGCAGAGAGATGGACCGAATAGCTGAGGAAAAATAAAGCTGGCTGCATCACTCATCTTGTGTGTGGTAAATGTATTGCCGGTGAATGTGGTGAGCAGTGGCGTGGAGCGATTAGGCCTCTGTGTGTTGTGGGGAGTGGTGGCACCACAGTCGGCATACTGTCAGTGAGTCGTGGTTTAGCAGCTAGTGTGCTGTTAATTGTAGGGAGCGGTTGCGCAGCGGTTAGCGCACTGTGTTTTGGGGAGTGGTGAGCACGGACACGTGGAGCTCCGCGTGGTGAGCGCGGAGTAGTGAGCGTGGCGTTGTAGCGGTTAGCACACGGACTATGGGGAACCACGGGTGCAGTGTGAACTTCAGCGCTCAGCGTGCGTAGAGGGTCGATCGGGTGCTGAGTCGCGCAGCAGGGATGGATCGCGGAGAGGACACGATGGCGCGGCATCCCTCCTCAGGGATGAGAGCAAGGGGCTGTGGTTAACAACCCCTTCCGGTGGGAAAGAGGGGCTGGGGGCAGCAACCCCTGCACTTGCAATGTGGTGATATCCACATTGTTGCACATAAGTTGATTTCATTGCTATATATCCTCATCAGACGCATTACATTTCATGAGTTTTTTTTTAGATTATCTAACAGAGAACATACCATTTTGCTGATTTAGACAAAAAATAAGAGTGGGATTATGTTCTGTGTTTGACGATCATTGGTTGGACAGTGTTAGCTTTAGGCCAATACTCACAAGTTAACTTACTCATCTAAGCTAAGGGTGCTTGCGAAACATTCGACAGATTTGAATACCAAAGTGAAAGCAACATGTTTCGACTTTGTGCAACACGATATAATCTCCATATTCACAACATGTGAACCCACAGTCACTCTAAAGGGAAATCAAGTGCTAGCTGACACTGGCATTACCTTTGTTCATGGCTCTAAAATCTAAATAAAATGTTGAATTCGCCTCCAGCCCTCCCCTTCCTCCCCCCGCCTCTTAGCATTGCTAGTAGTTTTCACTGAAAATTAGCGCAAAAATTATCCGTTTTTCACAACGGGCATTCATGACTGAAGCAGGTAAATGTTTAACATGTTAGTGTTTTAAGGGGGCACATTTTTATTGCTTTACTCTCTTTTTTGCTGATTTTATGTCCTATAATTTATCGCCACTGTTTGACTTTCAGTTGAACTGTCTTGATGTTGTTGACGTGCCGTTCTCTCCACAGCTCGGTTTTGTATTTAAAAAAAAAATCCCAAATTTTTTTTACTGATTTTTCGTTCTCTGTTGTTGTTGGCATACCGTTCTCTCCGCAGCCCTACACAGCGCTTTGTGACCCTCGGGTGAAAAGCGCTCCATAAATGCAATTATTATTACACAGCAATCACGAATGGCTGATTTTGACAGTATGTTAAATTGAGATTAAATGAAATGTACAGTAAATCCGTGCATAACATATTTACCAGCCAAGACTAGTCTTATTTATTATGGCAGTTTAACATTGTCCAACAGACTGGGCTATGCATCATGAACTGATTCAACTCCATACTGCCTGAAGAAAAATACAATAATTAGAAAGACCAGAATTTTTCTATTGAGAACTGTAAAATATCAGCCCATCATAATCAGCGTTTGAAATATGGCAAAATGAGAGACCATTTTACATAGCTCCCGACTGGCAGAACATTTTTTGAGTATTGTGAGCTTTGAACTCACAGGTGGGCCACGCTGCATTGGATAAGCAGCGTTAGCTGTGTATGAGCTCTGCTGGGGTTACTCTGCGTGGCAAGTGCAAAGTCTTAGAGGTCAAAACTCCGTGCGAAACGTTGTGCAGGAAACGTTAAGCTGTTAAGGAAGGGACGAACGAGAAATAAAAAGGGAACGAAAAAAACATATAAAAACAAACCTTTATTAAAACAACAGATGCAAGAAATAAAATTAGCCTCCAGACCCCAATGGAGCAAAATAGTTGTCAGCTGTACTTTTTAATGAGCCATCTCTTCATTGAGTTTCTGAAGCGTTGTATATGTGTCTGCAATGAGAGCAGCTGGTTGACCTTGCAAGCTTCATGTGCCCCATTCATAAGGCTGCAGCTGGTTTCTGGATTAGGGCCTTTTAACTATCAATATCTAAGATTTCTATGTTCATGGGTAAAAAAATCAATGTTTTCTTGCTAATTTTAAAATATATATGTATGACCGCACTCAATGTTTGGTTAAACAAAATTAAATACATAGGATAATCCAAAACTTGATAGGATCAAGTCAGAATACAATTATATTGAATGTTTTCAGTTAGCTTCAGTATAAGTACCCATTTAATCCTGTAAATGGTCCTGGCAATCACAGGGCGTAAAGCGGGACTATACCAAGGATGTGACGCCAGTACGCCAGTACATCGCAGGCAATTTTTTTGTGGCAATTCACTCTGCAGGCCAATTGACCTAGGCAGCAGATTGTCTTTGGTCGGTGGGAGGAAACTGGAGTACCCAGCAAAAACCCACGCGGGCACAGAGAGAACACAGAAAAGCACCCAAGCTGGGAATCGAACCAGGAACCTTCTTGCTATGAGGCGACAGCGCTACCCACTGCGCCACCGTGCCGCCCAGATGTACATACACATTTAAATTCCACGTACACGTTTTACAGGATTAGACTAGGAAGCAATTAATTAGGCTGCCAATGGGTTTATTTGGAACATTATTTAGGGAGTATTTATCAGAGCTAAATGTCACAGCAGAGATATTTTAGTGCACATAGGTGTGAATTTCCTGAGTTACTGCACCGTGCTTATAGACTTTGAGCCATACGTTCATGATTAATGACTGAACAAAGAACAAGGCATCAGCTCTTTGCCATATGAAGGTCACCAGTCCAGCCACTGGCCAATTTATAGACGGACAATTGGAAGGTAAATGCTCTTTACAACTTGAGACTATTCTGGAGGCATGAACAAAACCCATTTTGGTCTATTAATTTTCTATATTAGAAGCCCTTAGGAACTTCGTGGCTGACAAGTTGTCTCTACGGGTTGTTTTAACGTGAATGAAAAGTAGCAGATGATATCTATACATTTATTTATATATTTTATGTCCGTTATTGAATCGATTGTATTATTATTTCGTCACAATATTTAAATTAGTATTCGAGACATGTAATGAGGACCAATCACTGCCAACAGTTAGAAAATTGCAGATAATTTGCAAGACATCTTTATTTTATCGGCGGATATTATTGATTGTGACATGTAATAATGAAAATATGTTTAACCCCTGGTTGTTTTATATATAGATCCTTTTATAAAGTTGCTGAAGATTAATGGTCTCTTAATCCAATGGCTACTTTTGCTAGCGGTTATTCGTCAATTTAATGCAAATTTTTCATTATCATTTTAGGCTTTCATCAATTTTAAATTCAAATTTAATAAGCAAAAGTTTACATTGACCTTTGTAGAAAAAATAGGGCAGAATTTAGCGCTACTGTAGGTGTAAGGGACGCCATGGTGAGGCCTTTTAAGTGATACACAAACACCGACCATAACAGCGTGCCAGTTATAACACTGTGCTGGACTCCACATTGCTGAACTATCACAGAGGGGGCCAACAGAGAGTGCAACATCTACTTGGACGATGAAGAACCATTCAAATCAAATTCGTCGTCAAGGTAATTTGACGGAGGTCACGAAAACCAAATTGAAATGAAGGGTGAGTTATAATACCATGGGGAAAACGAGGGGGATTGGTGGCGAGTCAGTGAAAGTTTCAGAAAGGATTAAGAGGAAGAGAAAATGAAGAGATAGGAGGGGTTTGTGGCAGTGCCTGAATGGAGTGATTTCCTGAAGATATTACAAAAAGTCCAAGTTCAAAACGGAGCTGGGCTACAACTCCTTTACACAGGGATTATTCATGGTATATAGGAAGATTTGTTTCTCATTGATTTGCTACTGATATGACCTCGCCCACGGTATGACCTCGATCCACCATTCTTTTTCTTTTCTTTATTTTGCCTTATATTGTTCACCCTCTATCCTCTTCCCCCTAGATCACAGCCGCGGATCATTTACTACGATCACGTGCAAGAGGGTTTGTACTATGTTTCTGTTTACTGGAATTGTTATTGAATAGTTTAAAAACATAAGGACGTTAAAACAATTAAGTGAAATCAATGCATTGTAATTTAGCCATATATAATTAGAATACAAACCTAGCCAAAACCAATAAACCCAACCTTCCTGAGACTTTCCAACTCCTTAATAACTGTGACGACAGATTGTATTTTCGCGTTATTGTGAACCACCTATAGCAAATGAATAAATGAACGGAGGCCAAGTTTTTACAAATCCTGCTCAATGTAATGGCTTGTACCGTTGTTGATAGTGGCAAACTCGCTTGAAACTGCAAGAACCCTGGGACCCTTTTTCACCAGTTATTACAACTGACACCATGAAAGATGGCAGAAAGCAGTCCACCAGCAATCTGCTCCACAATATTGCGGGAGTCAGCAGCTTGTGCTCCAGAATTTGCTTGTGCTTTTCCGCATGCTAAACTACCTTCACACCAGTATTGTACTTGTTTTCATCTATCAAGGTGGCAGTTTCTATTTATTACAAAATAACAGTAAATGGTTTTTCATCCTTTTTTGTGGTTTGCGAAAAGTTGTATACCCTATAGTTTATCCGATTCTCAAACAGCCTCTCGCACTCCATTTCCTCCCACTTTTTAAATTGCTTGTATGTTCATATGAACACATTTGTGGGATTGCCTTACAAGAAAACTGGTGTGATTTTTATATGGTAAATAATGGTTGTTGGCGATTGTATTCTGCTTTTATAGAATGGTAGGTCAAAATGCAAATACTCTAAGCCAAAGCACATATAGCCAGTCGGGATGATGGATGATGGTCAAGAATAACAACTGAGTGGCAATGAAGAACGAAACCTGTCCAAAAGGACGTCCACTGAGGAGCTGAAGCGATGAAGTCAGCTCATGCACTGGGTATGTGCGGATATCTTCATTGCAGAATCGTGGGATGGTGATTGTTGCATTTATCTGTACATCATTTATCCGTCCGGCGATGGACTGGCGTCCCGTCGTCGGGTGTATTCCTGCCTTACGCCCTGTGTTTCCGGGATAGGCTCCGGCTCACCGTGACCCTATATAGGATTAAGCGGTTTCAGACAATGAGATGAGATGAGATTTATCTGTTCTTCAACGCTTGATTTCTAAGATTAAATTCTGCAATAGCATAACAACATAGGGGAAGGCATAAACAGTAATGTGACATCTTTTATCAGGATCTGTTCTGCCATCCAGAGTCACGAAATCATTCATCTTAGACATGCCCTTTACAGAGCAGAAATATGTCCTGTGTGTTTACAGTACTGTAACTTCGTGGCAGTTCATTTAATTTCCGTCAAAACTTATAAAGTTTTTTTCTCTCTCTTCCATACACGACTTGCAACACTGCACCTATGTGCAAACCTCTTTATTTACAACCTGCGTGTAATAGAGTCATATCTTTTTTTCCGTAAATACTCGTACAGTCCTCAAGACAAATTATCCCTGCCAGACACATTCCCCTTTAGGCCACTGGCAGCTATGCATTTTAATCACTCCACAGCTTCTACACACATTGAAATGCCCGGAAGAACTGTTACTGGCAGAAGCGTTTCCCAGGCAGCGGGAAGGCAGGAAAACAGTACTGTCACTTTGGGAACCATGGCCAAGAAGGACAAAGCTCTCTTTTTAAAATTCCTCTGTCTGAAAGAGTCACGTTGCCAAGCAGCAAATTCCATGAGATCAGGCATTGGTTGCATTTATATTCTTTTTTTTAGGAGACTTGTGGGGGAGCTGCGACGTTGGGGCAGGAGGAGACGCGGAGAGAGGGAGTGGTGGGTAGATGGGTGGGGTGCTCAGGCAAAAGGGGCACTTCTATGTGGTGGGATCAATGTCTTGTAATCCACTTTTCTCAGTTTGTAAAACCAAGTGTTATTGTCTGCGATCGTTTAAAAAAGGATGCAAAAAAAACCATCAACAATATCAAGCGTACTAAAACAATGTCACATTTCCCAGGATATTTTTGTTTAAAAAAATGACGTCAATTCTTTGTGAAAATTGTCACCGTCGGTGTTCGTCATGGACACAATACATTCGCTTGTGCGATGTGTTTAATTGTTATGAGGTCATTGCTTGTGCATTTGCTCATACAATCCATTCAAATGCCATGTTGGCTCGGCTGTTTGCCTTCACTAAAAGTGATATGGACACACATGTTTAAACCATGTCATCATTTAGAGTGCAATTTTGTTGATTGTTAGCTACATAGCTGATGCCATACAGGCTGCACACAAGGCAAACCTTTTGAAACACTACAATACATACATATCCATGTAAATGATCGATGATTATTTGAGTGAAATGTGTGCGTTAATCTAAAACATTCAACGTTTGCATACATCGAATATAGTTTTCTTTAAAATTACAACAACATCTATACAGTAAGACATACGGTCTTTATCTTGCCAGGTACATACACGTTATTCGTTCCATTTAATATGTTAACTCTATAAATAGGACGTTTTGTTAGACATTAAATATTTCTTCGCAGCTAATACCATTAACCAACAATGCTTTTAAAATGAATCAAGGGAGATAGTTACGTGTTCACAAATAATGTATTTAATAAAGTGATATACTTTTGAGGCTTAATGAATTAAAGTGGGGAAAATACTAGCTGCTTCATGCAATTGTTACTTAGATTGTTATTTTTCAAATCGACATTGATTTACTCAACTCGTGTGCTTATGCTGAATATTAAAAAAACGACAACGATATAATCTTCAAGGAGGGTGGTAGATATATTGGCAATGCCGTCGAGAAGGTATTTAATATTCAGAAATGTTCAACTACTGCATGTGCGATCGTAGCAGCAGCTTAATGTCATCCGATGCACATACACAATGACTGCAACACTTCCAAGCCGCCAGGGGCAGCCCTGCATCAGAATTCTCTTTCAGTCAAGCAGAGTGAGGGAGGAGGGCGTGCTGGGCTTATAGGAGGAGAGAGAGAAGGGGGAGGGATGGAGAGAAGGGAGGGACGGAGCGAAGTGACGGAGAGAGATAGCTACAGCTATTGAACGCAGACCAAACAAGCACTGTCGCCAGCGCACTCGTGAGCAGACATGCAATGTTTTTCGTCTTCTCTACGTTATAAACAAAAGTGCTAGATTATTTTCCATGCGATACATACCTGTCTTCTAGTTTATTAAAAAAAAACAATTAAACTCAGCGTGACGAGAGGACTGCATTAGATTTATTTGTCGGGGGTTTTTTTGCATTCGTGCAGAGCCCACTTATTCTCAAACAGCTGGAAAAAGAGCGAAGCATCAGAATCAAAGCGAAGCATCAGAATTGATGTGGGCTTAATTTGGAACGATGTAAGGAGGATTTTTCTTTGTCAGCTGGGGCGCCTGCATAGCGACGAGGCAACCGCTGCTTTCTCTCTGTGGATTGTATGGATTTCTGCAACAAAAAATCAACTTCAAGTTCTCAATGTGGAAGTCCAATTCATGAATTGGTGCAGTTACATTTAGGAAAAAGTGCCTTTAAGGAGAGTAAATATTATCTTGTCAGTCATGCTGTTAGTCCATTAACATATCGATAGACTAAGTTTTGACACGGCGTGCGACACACTTTGCAATCAAGTGCCAATTCAATGTGTTCAACAATGGGTAAGTCTAACACTGCAAACTGTACTCTTTGTGTACAAGACTAACACACGTATTATGTAACTGTTAAATATATAAAGGTGCAATAACGCTTATGCTACAATGAAAGTACGTTTTTTTTACAATTTTTATCGTGATATTAAATGAACACAAATATATACATATCTAAATTTTTATTAATGTACGGGAGAAAAAGTAAAGGATTGACTGCTGAATTGCGAATGTAACGTGTGAATGTTTTTTTTAAATAAACGAATGTTTCATCATTCGTTACCTCCATCGTACTGAGCATTTTTTGTTTTTAATTTTCCAGGTTTCATTATACTCAGGGTATTGAGTGGCCCAAGACTGATGATTGTTATAGCAGTCGTCATAGTCTCGTTGTCAACAGTGCAAGGAGCGTGCTCCAAAAGCTGTAAGTGTGATGTGAAGATCGTGTACTGCGAGTCACAGGCTCTGAAAGGACTGCCGCGGAATATCTCTGCCGGTACACTCGGTTTGTCTCTAAGGTACAACAACCTGCACGAGCTGAACTACAGTCAGTTTGCCAGCTTTAGACAACTGACATGGCTGTACCTCGACCACAATTACGTGCATACTGTTGATGTAAATTCCTTTCAAGGGATACGCAGATTAAAAGAATTAATCCTTAGTTCCAATAAAATCTCAAATCTGGCCAACGGTACATTCCGGCCAATATCAAACCTTCGGAATTTGGACCTGTCCTACAACCAGCTGCAGATACTCGATCCGGATCTCTTCAGGGGTCTCCGCAAGTTGCAGAGCATGCACCTGCGTTCCAACACCATCAGGATGATGCCAGTACGGATTTTTCAAGACTGCAGAAATCTCGAGTTTTTGGACCTCGGGTACAACCGGCTGAGAAGCCTGGCACGAAACGCCTTTGCTGGCCTCACCAGGCTGACAGAGCTCCACATGGAGCACAACCAATTCTCCAAGGTCAACTTTGCTCACTTCCCACGACTCATTAGCCTGCGGCATCTTTACCTGCAGGGAAACAAGATCAGCGAGATGACGCAGGGCATGGTCTGGATCTGGAGCACCCTGCAAATTCTCGATCTCTCTGGCAACGAACTGCAGTCCTTAAGCGCGAACGCCTTCGAGTATGTGCCAAATCTGCAGACTCTGCGCCTTGACTCTAACAAGTTCACCACACTCAGCCACGAGGTGCTCAGCTCGCTCAAGTCTCTCAGTGTCATAAGTCTCTCAGGAAACCTCTGGGAGTGCGATCGAAACCTGTGTGCGCTGGGCAGCTGGCTCACAACCTTCGGCATCCGAAGGGAAAAGAACATGATTTGCGCAGGTCCCAAGCACCTAGAGGGTGAGAATGTGATGGAGGCCATCGAAAACTACAACATTTGCGGCAAGAAGCCCCGCGTGACCACCGAGCCCACGGCGCCTGCCCCGAAACCGGGAGTCAGGCCCACCGGCTGGCTCAACCCCGCTATCGAGTCTAGGATCGAGTTTGGAGAACCTATCGTCCTGCCCACAGATCCCTCGCCGGACTTTCCTGTGCACCCTCCGCCACCTCCAGCGGACCCCGACCTCGAGGCCGTGTCATTGCACAAGGTGATCGCTGGCTGCGTGGCACTTATCCTGTCGGTGCTTGTCATCCTGCTGGTCATCTACATCTCGTGGCGCCGGTACCCAGCCAGCATGCGCCAGCTGCAACAGCAGGGTCCCTTGGCGCACCACCGACGCCAGAATAAGCGGCGGAGACGAGGGGGCCGTGATGAGCGGACGGCTCAACCCACGATCCCGCTCGAGTACTACGTGGATTACAAACCGAGCGACTCGGAGACCACCGAGAGGCTTGCCAATGGCACGATGGCACACGGCTCAGCCTTCATCGTCTCGTCCATGCAGGAGTGCGAGGTATAAGCGGTGGCACCCACGTATGCTCATGGCATTTACCTCACTAACACACGCGCGAATTTTACACGCGTGTACGTGTTTACGCACGCGTACACACCTACATGTGTGTATGCATTTACGAGCTTGCACTGTCTACACGCGTATTCCTGTTTACACTGCACTTCCTGATTCTACTTATGGAAGTCATCAGCTACATCAGCAGCCACTGTGCACCAAATGCTGCATGAAAACCTCCCCAAGCCGTTTCCATCTCTCAAATTCCATTGCTGTAACATCCACCTCTGAAGTACGCACAAGCAGATTGAATCGCTCCATCTCCCTGGTGCATGTCCTTTTGAATGCATTCAATTTCGCTCTGATGTCATTCCTGTATAATAATAATAATTGCACTTTTTAACTCGTGGGTCACAAAGCACTGCACAGAGCTGTGGAGAGAACGGCATGTCAGCAACAACAACGACATAAGAATGGCAAAACAACAACAATAACTTTTTTTGGATATGCTGTGTTCATTTCAGTTGTGAAATGTTTACCAATAAACACACATTAGAAAGAAACAGACGGTATTTTAGTACACAAATGCACGCATAAGTGCTCATGCAAAATAGCTGGAATGCGCGCATACACACACGGACGAAAAAAATGCGCTAATATGAACTATAAAATGTTTTAGTTTATCTTGAAGTCTTTAGATATCAATTATATAAATATATTGTTCCAAATCAACGTCATGATCATAGTTATAGTTGTTATCATTATTAAATGCAGTGCTAAGATTGCTACCCCCCTCAGTAAATTACTTTGCTCTTCAGCATAATATGAGCTTGTGAACTAACACAAGCCGAGAATATTCTAAAGTTAAGAGATCGTTTGTCAGCGGTCCGATACTGTCTATATTACAGCCTGCTGTCTCTAAGTCTACAACCCCTAAGGGTGAAGCAAAACACAATCTGGCCAGTCTTACGGGGACCATTCAATACAAATGACCCAACCAGCCAGTCACAATTTGCTAACCTGTGTTGAATCTGAGGTCTGGTTCAATTTAGAGCGGAATTATGTTTTGCAAGGGGAAACAAACAAATATAATGATAAATAAATACATACACAGATATTGATGCTTGCTCCTGCTTTTTTATTGTATCGTTATACGATCAAATATAAATTAGATTGCTTTGCAATGTTTTAAAATTGATTACATAGTTGTAAATAAAATTTTGCTAACCAGTGTTCAGATTATGGTCAATTCCATTTTAAAGCACGATGGTCGTATGTAATAATAAAAATGCTGATTGAATAATTTCATCAGTTTTTGATAGAAAAAATAGCAAATTGATTTGTAAAACAGTTTGGTTATTATAGTTAAATGAAATATCTTTTATGCTGTCATTTTATGTTTTGCAATTTGCATGGTAGCGACGCTTCAAAAACAAGAGACCTATTAGTAAAATGGTTGCTAATGCTTTAGAGCAAAATTGCTCCACAAAGGAGGGCAAGTACCAAAATGGCTACAGACCATCGCTGCCAAGGAGCTATTTCATTAACTTTTGGTGCACGATGCTGACTCAGAGTAATCAGAACTCAATTAAATCAAGCCATCAGAGATGACACGTACCAGAAGTGGTTGCCATATGGACAGTGGCTACTGAAAATCCAATTTCATCCTATTAACATAGGGCAATCGTCAGCCGTGCTACTCCAGCATATTTTCGATCATTTAAGCAACACCCGCAGGATTCCATCCAGATGCAAATTGAATTCTGTGTTTACATGTTGCCAAAAACGTAACGCTGTTGAGTCATGGTTATACAAATGATGTTCCTCACATCAAATGACCGTGCAAATCAAGGTACACCAGTGTTTAAGCCCCTATGCTACCGAAAATGATTGTACATTACTAAGTGCTTATCAAAGTTTAAGAGGAACTTCTTTGACAACTCGTGCCCAAAACAATCCACGCGCAGGAGCTGGCTTAGAACATCGCGCGTGCAATGCGCATCTAGAAGAGTCACGATAGTTCTGAGGAACGCGCTTACTCGTACCTAACCAGTAATCAAGCCTGGAGAGTCCCCATGCTTCCACAGAAATGAAAATGAGAAAGAAGAGGGTTAAATCTTCCAAGACTGACACTGTGCAGGTAATGGAGCTCGGTGCACACAAGCTGCCGTCAATTCCCTGTCAGCCTTCAGACCTATTTCATTTTTATGCCCATGGTCACCTTGACAGTGAGCTTAAAGTCACAATTTGCACAGACTTTAGAATTTTTCTATGCCTACAGAACAATCCTAAATACAAATGTTTAAGCTGATGCAAAAAAACATTGTTTTTTGTGTAAATTAAGTCAATTTGCAATATGTAGTATAGGTTTCATAAAGAACTAGTAATAATTTAACGAATATAACGTACAACATGTGATACAAATTGTCTTACACCCTCCTAACCCCCCTTGC
>JAZEWT010000006.1:12975854-12993079 GCA_036362905.1 Mordacia mordax
CCCCGACGTGCTTAGAGCATGCTCACGCACAACCTTGCTCTCTACATCTTGCACTGCCTCCTCACCAATTCCCACGAGAGAACTATCTTGCGCTTGTGTGCACGTGTTTCTTATATTTCCACAGCGCCTGCAAGGTTCACCTTTCCATGTGATCTGAGTCACCACTTGGTGGTCAACCATTACACAATCACGTCACGGGACGCTGTTCTCATAAACATCACATGACAGCGGAGGGGTCACTGGGCATGGGCCCCCAACCCCCCTCACTTCCCCCCAGCCCCCCTCATGCCACGAGACTTGGCACCACAGAATTATTTCCTAACTCGTCTGTACTGTCAGAGTGGATCCTGACTTTTCAAATCTTAACAACGCAACTTTGCTAAATTGTACATTCATCACACTCTTAATCAATTGAATATGGGAAAAAAAACTCTCCACTTCTGGAGCCCAGTTATATTGCTTAAATGATCCCATAGAGATGGGGGTGTCAAATAAATGCTGCGCTATTTAAAATGGTGCAACACTGCTTACACATGTATTTAAGAATATTTAAACAATTGAATTCATGGGAGGGAATGTTTGATTATTCACCAATGACACGGAACCATTATTCATTTTCTGAAAATAATTTCAGTTCAGTGCTCTTAACATTTGAAATGGAAACGTCCTCTACCATACTTACATGTTAACTATTATTAAAGTTAACAGCATGCACATGAACACTTTACTGAATAGAAGCTCTCGCATTGGGTTTTCAGTCTCTTAATCATCAGGGCCCACTTGGCCCACTTGGATATGATCTCCACAAACCACTACGTGGCGCTTAAGACTGATGGGCTGAAAATGGCGTCTCTAGCATATGTAATTGTGGCTGTGATGTTTTGCTTTGTTTATAGAAACCCACTAATGTATAAGTGCGGTGTGTATGCTGAACAGGGCCTTACCTTATGATAATTCGGTGTATAGATCATCGCGCATGAGACACCCGAGCCGGGAACTGAACCGGGGGTCTTGCTGCTGTGAGGCGACAGCTGCGCCACCGTTCCACTCGCATTTCATTATTTACAAATGCAATGATGACCAAAAAACACATAAATAAAATCCTTATAAGTAAACAGTCTATACATAAAAAGCAACCCAAGCTGTATTTGTGTTTAGACAATGATCAAGTGCAGTAGCAACCTCATTTTTAAAATAGCACCATCGCTGATTGCATTAACCTCTGCATAGTCAGATAGAATTTTTGATAAATGAACAAAGATAAATGAACAAAGTGTTCAAATCTGTCATTCCATCAAGGGAAACATAATCACAAGACAAGATTTATTAAAGGCTTGGTAAAACAATTTTAACAAAACGAAACGTATCCTGAAAAATCATTGACAAATTTTACCAAGGTTGTATTTTAATGATGTAGGTTTCAAGGCTCGATGCATGATGATTGCTTTGAAAAGCTGTTCTTTCGGGACAGCCGCGTGGAGAGAGGGGGAGCGATCGTTGCGGCTATCCCGAAAGAGCAGCTTTTCGAAGCAATCATCAAGGTTGTATTTCCAAATACTGTGACCCAAGTACAAAGCAAAGATATTATGGCGGCATGTCTGGCTCGTGTCGACTTTTCACTTTAAAATGGAGGCTTGTAAGCCAGATTTTCGAGAGAAGAATGTCAAACGATCCATTCAGAATGTCCGTCAGGAAAATGAATTCTTCTCCATTGGCCTAAATCACTAATAAAATGATTGCACGGGATTGTCAGTACCCTGATATTTCCCCAAAAATTTTATTTTCAGTTTTTTTTTTATTTTGCCATGATCTACAAACCTCTCCTCCACTCATAAAACTACATCTTCCTGTTTCTTCAATGTATGTCATTCACAAATACATAATATATCCCTGCGGTACGGTATGTCACATATCCTACCGACATCTTCACATCGAAAAATTAAATCACACCCAGTACAGTAGTCGTGCAGTGCAACTGAAATTGTCAATAGATATTCTCGAATCCAACACGTTCACAAATATATTAGTAATTGCTTAATTTGCTAAGATCTAAAGCACACAAACGCCTTCGTGATGTTCAAAGCAGTTTGTGCTTGACAGCAATGTCATTTTCTGTTGCTTGTAATTCACAAAAAAACTTAACATATTCACGTCTACCTGAGTAAACATATAACGTGGAGCTGTTTATTTACAACAACCTTGTGCGCGAATTATAATTTTATTTAAAAAATGAAAGCTATTCCTTGTGAATTTAATCGTAAAAGTAATTAAGTATAATGACAGGCTACACAAATATTAGTGAAGATGTTGAGTTTACAGTGTATCTGCCAACCGATTACAGGTTATAATAATTTACTATTCATTCCTTGCCTACCTGAAAATATTTAATGAATTCTCCCATCATGGCTATGACGCTTTATACTTTTGAATATTGCTAAAAATAAAAGCGCCCATAGTGTGACCAAGTATCCCAATTACATAATACGCATATGAATAAAAAAGGCAATATAGAATTAACACAGGTATCTTAGGAAGAAGAATTCATAGTCATCAATTATTACACTCATGTAGGTATTTACGATTAGATGTATGGGAATTGTTCGTATTAATTGCTCTTTTGGGAAGGCCGTATTGAGCGTTATGTCTATCTCCTTTTCAACGTTTCTCCTACGGTGGAGGTGTCATCAGGTAGATGATGCAGAAGTCTAATGATCACACAAACGCTCCAAAGACCAATTCTCAATGCACTGTTATTTTGAATCTATTCTAAGCTAGAATAAATGGCATCTGTGTGGACATTCAGAGGGTATTGAGGTTGACAGGGCGTAAGAGGAAATGGGGTAGGCAGCACCCATGCCCAACTATTTTGTCTTCCCAGTGTGACGGCGAGGACCAGCATCCACTCCGCGATAGACCAGCCAGCGAGCACGGATGAGCAGAGACTTCTTAATTTTAGATGCTCTATTGAATCCAGCAGTGCACGTGGCCCGAATAGCGACATACAACGAGCTGCTACACTGTTATAATAACCTCACATTCAGTACAAAGCTACATAAAGCTTGTTTATTAATATACATATGTAAATTAAAAAATGGTTGTCTCTTAGGAGGGGCTACTTGGAGAGATGTGCTGTGCACGTGCACTGGATAGCAAGCTCAGTGTCACTGGACGTGTGTGAGAAAAAAAATTCAAAAGTCACCCTTACAATGCTTAGACAATATCACAAAGTAGCATTTTTTTCTTCCCCATTTTCAATTAAAATTGTTTAGATGCTATAATAAAGTTACGAGTGATCTAATCCTGTTTTTTATGCTGTCCCACTTGCAGCCGACTTTCACTCACATTTTCGCAATAATGAAGCGGACTGATCTGGCTCTGTCATGGGTATTTTCACCAAATCCCAGGATTCTCCAGCCTAAGTTTTATATGTCACAGGATAAGCTTGGCCGTTTATTTCGCGTGTGCCACTGCATCTGCAAGCAGAAGTTAAACACGTCCCCTAGTGCAAACGCTGTTCGCTGATGGCATCTGGTGTTGGAAGCAAATAATTATTCAAAATGTTAAATGTTAAAAATGTCACAATGAGCGATACATTTATCGACGTATTATTGTAGTTTTAAAGAGAACATACTCTGTAAAACATATGTAGATTTGTGGCAAAGAGAAATGTTGAACTTCATCAAATTGTGGTAAAGCAAAAAAAGCGCTTTTGGAGTCAGAATTGTTTGTGACAGAGCCGTAGCTCTAATATTTGTTATAGGAGGTAAGATACCAACCTGTACTAGTGTGGTTCCAGCATTGAACTCCACCCTTCTGAAGGATAAAATGAATCAATGAAATCCATTTTTTTTTTTTGGGTCAGGTCACGTAGAAAATTATAAATTATAAAATAGTGTCGTTTAACCCTCCACCACCCGACACGGCCAATCAGCAAGGGGTTGTCACGTTGAACAGAAGATGCGCCAATTCCTTTACTATCTCAGCACACCGGTGTGTTGAAAAGCGACCCCACAATATTTTACAAAAAATGTATTGTACGACGTTTCACTGACAACAACGTTCAGCATCATCAGGCACCTGCGCCAGCAACTGGGCGAGCAAATGAAATGGCCCGCAAACCGCTTCTGGGTCGGTTTATATAGGGGTTGTGATGTCACCACCCACGTGATCAGGTGTGCCGGGACACAATGGGCAATCCAGTTTATTAGTTGTACAAGTAGGTGTTTCGGGTTAATTGAGTTATTCAGACAAAGGGTGCTAGCGATGTCTGATTTTATTCCAGTGACTTGCGCACATTGTATTACTCATCTCATCTCATCTGAAACCGCTTAATCCTATATAGGGTCACGGTGAAGCCGGAGCCTATCCCGGAAACATAGGGCGTAAGGCAGGAATACACCCGACGACGGGACGCCGGTCCATCGCCGGGCACTGCAGGACAATTTTAGTCTGCGAGCCAATCAACCTATCCAGGAGCATGCTTTTGGACTGTGGGAGGAAACCGGAGTACCCGGCGAAAACCCACGCGGACACGGGGAGAGCATGCAAACTCCACACAGAAAGGCACCGGAGCCGAGAGACTCGAACCCGGGACCTTCTTGCTGTGAGGCGTCAGCGCTAACCACTGCGCCACCGCGCCGCCCCTGTATTACTCATTGTATTACTAATTTTAAGTGCAATTGTATTAGATCCTTACACACCTGTGTTAGTTTAATTCTATTGTATTGTATTCTCTCTATTAGTAGTAGTTGACTAACTTTATGTAGCTTTATACTGAATGTGATGTGTTATTTTAACAGTGTTAGGTAATATCTTTGAGTCCTGGCACCGCTTGAGGAACCCCAATGAAGACAGCAGTTTCCCCTGCTTTACTCGCAGTTTTTCCAATTTTCTGATCTTAAGAAAGGTATCCTTCCCATAGAGGTTGGTTACTTTAATTCGAAGGCTTTCGTGACCAATATTATCAATGAAATCCATTTTGTTTTTGGGTCAGGTCACGTAGAAAATTACAGAGGACCGGAGCTTATCCTGGCAGGATATGACGCCAGTAAATCACAAAGAACTTTTTTGAGGGCAATTTAATCAGCAAGCCAATGAACCTAGGGAGTGGCGTGTATTTGGACGGTGGGAGGAAATCGGAATACCTGACGAAAACTCACGTGGATACAGGGAGAACACGTAAACTCTACAAAATATAACGTAATCAGACTTTGCCACTAATTTAGCAATTACCTTGAATTTGCGTTTCATGAATGCCTGCCGAGTTGTTTACAAGTCTGTGGTGGGTTTTTTTTACTAAGCTCAGTCTCTCACTAATGTTATCGGGTTGATTTTTGCACAGGTTTTCCTGTGCAAAAATAAACTGTTTAATCATCTCATCTCATTGTCAGAAACCGCTTAGTCCTGTACAGGGTCGCAGTGAGCCGGAGCCTATTCCGGCAGACACAGGCCACAAGGCAGGGATATACCCACGATAGGACGCCAGTCCATCACCGGGCACTGAGGGCAATTTAGTCTGCAAGCCAATTAACCTATGCAGCAGCATATTTTTTGGACTGTGGGGGGAAACCGGAGTGCCTGGCAAAAACCCACGCAGACACAGGGATAACATGCAAACTCCACACAGAAAGGCACCCGAGCCGAAATTCGAACCCGGGGCCTTCTTTCTGTGAAGTGGCAGCGCTACCCATTTTGTAAATTTAAAACCTTTTAATTTAAAACCTTAAAACTTTCCACCTATGACAGATAGATGTTCATTGTTATAGGAGAAAGTACCCAGTGAACTTGCAATCTCTAAATGTGGGATTCGTGCGACACACCAAACGTCTGAAATGACCAAGGTAAAAACGCATAAAACCAAAGGGCAAATAAACGTACACACAAAAGTATGTGCATAAATGAAACTTTAACCATAAACCTAAATATAAACAGTAATACGCAATATTGCACCATTAATCAAGCTCCCAACACCAACCTATACGAAGGTGAAACCCCAACGGTAATCATGAAGTAAACAATAACTCAAGATTTCACAGCATCGTTAACTATAAGAGCAACAGTATTAAAGCAGTAGGGGAAAAACACGGTTTTTTTGGCATAACAAAAGAAATCAGCATATGCAACTGTTCAACAAGATCAATACATTTATGCAAACGCTCTTTGGTCGAAAATGTGATACTAATTGGTATCCAAGATAGCTCAACGATGGTCGTGGATATATTTTTCTAAAAGTGAAGGGTAGCCATCACAAAAGCATTCATACATACATGCATGTTTTTGAATGCAGTAATTCTACATCTGCAGTGCACTAAAAATGCAATTCTTCGTTGATTACATATTGTATTATTCATTGTGGTAATTTATTTTGCAACGTCATATAAGGACGAAAGTTTCTAATTTATGAGCATGATCATCCATCGCATTTATTTAAATGATATGCCCACATTTGTCTTTTCCAATCGTAGATTGCAGCTGTGTTTTATAATCCACAATTCACATCAAAAGCAGCATGCATCGAGCAGCAGTTTTTTGTTTGTTGAATAAAGTGGCTTAAATCTAGGCTGTCTTTGCATAAGAGTCAGAATCTCATGATTTGCTCCTGTGATTATTTTGCCCATATTCTTCCACAGACCACTTTGCTGATTGGATTTACACGGAACGCATCTAATAATTGGGTGTTCCTGGTAATGTTTACACCCAACTGTCCAGTTAATTCCATCAATGTTTCCAGCACCATCCTGTTTACGCTCTGTTGTCATATAGTGTTTTGCCTTTATTACTCATCCTAACAAATATAAGATTTAATGTTTGTTGTTTAAGAGTAAATTTGCAGCTTTTTTTCATAAATATAGTGTTTCCGCTTGGTTTGCAACTATACCTGTCTGACATCTCAACAGAACATATTTATTTATATGCCTAGAATTTTTGTTTGTAAAGCCAGGATGATTTTTTAAAATCCCTACAATATAAATGGCATTTTAGCGCACTGCAGATGGAGATTACTGTATTCAAAAATACGTATGTATCCACGAGCTTGAAGCGAGTCATTACCATCATGGAGCTATCTTGGATTCCAATTAGTATCAACATTTCGACCAAAGAGCGTTGTCATAAATGTATTGATCTTGTTGAACAGTTGCATATGCTCATTTCTTTTGTTATGCAAAAAAAACGTGTTTTTCCACTGCTGCTCTTATACTGTTGCTCTTATAGTTAACGATGCTGTGAAATCTTGAGTGTTACTGTTTACTTCAAGATTATCGTTGGGGTTTCACCTTCGTATAGTTTGGTGTTGGGAGCTTACTTAAGTGTGCAAAATTGCGTATAACTGTTTCAATTTAGGTTTATGGTTAAAGTTTCATTTATGCACATGCTGTTGTGTATTTGCCCTTTGGTTTTATGGGCTTTAACCTTGGTCATTTCAGACGTTTGGTGTGTCGCACGATTCCCACATTTAGAGATTGCAAGTTCACTGGGTACTTTCTCCTATAACAATGAACATATACCTGTCTAAGGTGGAAGATTTTAAGGTTTTTAATGTCATCTCATCTCATTGTCTGAAACCGCTTAGTCCTATACAGGGTCACGGTGAAGCCGGAGCCTATCCCGGCAGACACAGGGCGCAAGGCAAGGATATACCGACGATGGGACGCCAGTCCATCGCCGGGCACTGCGGGGCAATTTAGCCTGCGAGCCAATTAACCTATGTAGCAGCATGCTTTTTGGACTGTGGGAGGAAACCGGAGTGCTCGGCGAAAACCCACGCGGACACGGCGAGAGCATGCAAACTCCACACAGAAAGGCACCCGAGCCGAGAGATTCGAACCCGGGACCTTCTTGCTGTGAGGCGACAGCGCTAACCACTGGGCCACCGCGCCGCCCCGGTTTTTAATTAAAAGGTGTTAAATTTACAAAATGGGTAGCGCTGCCACTTCACAGAAAGAAGGCCCTGGGTTCGAATTTCGGCTCTGGTGCCTTTCTGTGTGGAGTTTGCATGTTATCCCTGTGTCTGTGTGGGTTTTTGCTAGGCACTCCGGTTTCCTCCCACAGTCCAAATACATGCTGCTGCATAGGTTAATTGGCTTGCAGACTAAATTGCCCTCAGTGCCGGTGATGGACTGGCGTCCTATCGTGGGTATATCCCTGCCTTGTGGCCTGTGTCTGCCAGGATAGGCTCTGGCTCACTGCGACCATGTACAGGACTAAGTGGTTTCTGACAATGAGATAAGACGAGATTTACAAAATTGCCAGTCATGTCGAGTGAAAACAGAGATTTGCTTTTCACAAATTACTATCATTGACTGGGATTGAATTAATGAAGTAATAAGAGTTCACAATTTATGATCTGGTTTCACAAAGCATTTTTTATCTTGTAATCAACAACTATATTTAAAAAAAAACTATATGATTTATATAAATCTTGGCTAAGGTCTTATTTATGTTGCAATTTTGATAACAACAATCAAGATAAAATTGAAGCTGTGGTTAGGTGGTAGAGTGGTAGTACAGTGGTGCTGTGCACTGCGCTATCAATTAGGGCACCTAAGTTCGTTCTTGGTCATGGGAAATATAAGGAATGATCAATATCTTAAACTATATTGCCCTGTCCCACAGTGCTGGAGCTCGCCCATTAGGGACCCTAAGCGCCAGCTAAACACTGGCTACACAGGCACGTTCTCATGATAATAAATAATACAAATCGAACGGGGGAAGTCAACTTGAATTGCTCGGGCCCTAAGCATTTGTGTCGTCTGCTTATGCCTAGCGTCGGCTTAAATGTCTGCCCAACTCCATGCTGGACTGACCAGCATTTAGAAAAATGGGCAAACAACCACCTCGGGTGATAATACATGAGTCGACATTCATCGAGGAGAAGATTGAGACAATGATATAAACCATTATTTATATATATAATAATAATAATAATTTAGTCACCTTACCTACATAAATATGTTTTCTGCTCATATCATCATGATGAAAATAATATTTGTATCTCTAAAGCGCCTTGTGTCAGGCACTCAAAGTTGTTATATTTCTACTGTTTAATATTTGATGGGATATGAAACAAAGACATAAATGTCATTGCTGGTGGCATTCTGTACCAATCACATCTTCGAGAACATTTCCATATTATTATAATTTCAATGACCACAAAAAAACGAGTCATGCTGCCTGTTGACTTTAAGGGTAATGTCTTAAAGAACAAGGTGAGAAAACATTTGTTTACCTATCTTCCTTCAACGAAATAAAGTATGAAGAAGAGAGCATAACATAATTATTCTTGGAATTAAAATAGACCCCTGAATTGCAATCAACATGAGAAGACAAACTTTGTTTCATGCATGCTTTGTTCTTCTTTTATTAAATTACATTCAGAGATACATTATTGCAGCCATGCTGGGCTCTAACGGCCAGACAGTTATGGGTACTTTTTTGCCAGTATACAAATATAAGATTACAATAGGTTTCACCGTATCTGGCGATTATGCAGGTGTTAAGATCTTAACACCACCTAAGCTATAAAGCATTGATACTGCATTGTCTGGAGCTGACTGCCTTTTGGCAGCGACTGACACCGGCAAATAGGCTCAAAAGAAAGCCACTGCCAGGTGAAGGTCGGTCAGTTGAAGGACAATGCATAGGTTATCAAAGCTACCTGTTTGCATACTTTGCCACTAGTATGTGTGGCTTTTGCAAACTGGACACATTGTAAAATGTGTCTATTTTGGTGTTTTGGATTTTAACACCTGCATAATTGCCTGGCAATTATGCAGGTGTTAAGATCTTAACACCTGCATAATCGCCAGATACGGTAAAACCTATTGTAAGGCCAGACAGTTGTTTATTTTTTGAGACAGTTTATGAAATGTAATAAGTCTCCATATTTTTCCGTGGTCACTGTGCAATTAACTGCAATGACCTTAGCTGGCCACATGATTATTTTAACCAGTATGCAGTTTATCTGCAAAGCCATTATTGGCAGCTCTTGCTCGACCCAAATCTCATTTGGTGCCTCGAATAGAGTAATTAAAATACAATAGACAAACACACTTGGCTAACGAGGAAAAATTGCATTATGGTCATTAGTATACACTTTGTGGGCTGCAACTTACTCTAAGATCTATTGCACAGCTCTTTATTGCAAGGTTTACTGGGTGTTTTAAAAATGAATGTGGGAGAATGATTGTCTTAGTGCACCAGATGCTAAAATGCATTACAGGTAAAAAAAAAAACAATCTTCTCACAATATTAGATATACATTTGTTGTGCATGCTCAGCACACAATCTGGCACCTTCAATTTCCACCAACACGTTAGTCTACTTCCACTAGCCCCCTTCTTCCAATTTCCATACCTAAATTATCATTTCAGTGGCCAAATAAACTCTGCGGCATACTAATTTGCGATTTGAATCTCTCAGTGACATGTCCAGCATAAACAGAAGCTTAAGCGTGCAAAAAAAAGAACGGGACCTTTTAAAATTTGATAAATGAAGTTTGTCACGACGTACTGCAGGTCGACTAATCCAAAGCTAACCGAGTCCGCATTCAACACCTTTGAACACGGGAGGAATAGGATATTTAATATTCATGGATAGAAGCCAAAACATAACATGTCCTGCTCTTGTCCTTTGCTACATGCCCTACACTTGTACATTTGTTCTGCTGTATACTGGTTCTTTGTTTGATAATGAAACCTTTTGGCGTTCTTACTGAATGCTGAAAATAAATGATAATAATAAGTCGGCTTTGTGCGCTGCAGTTATTATTTTAATTTTGCAAATTCTCGTAATTACTTGCAAATTGATTGAAAAAAGCAACGTGGAAACATCATCGCCCCTACTGCCAAAATAATGCCCAATTGCAGGCCTTGACTGTGTTCTTATTGTACCACAAAGGGACAGCTGCCACCGAGGGTTTCCTTGGCAAGATTACCACAAATTACCTCTGGATGTCCCACATTAGAGGCAGTGCACCAAGCTGAAGTGATTATGGCTAAGCTAATAACAATGATAACCCTTATTAATCCACTGCTAGGTGAAAGCCTCCCCACTCCGTGTCAATCATGGGGGTTGTTCGGCTACACTCCCCCCATTTAATAATGTGGATTGATGAAAAAGCTCTGAGGACCGGTTCAGCTATCACATGGCACTTAGGTCAACTATTAATGGGAATCAAACGCAGGTCGTAGAGCTCATAGCGCAATGCCAAAACCTCTGAAGCAGCGCTCAAGATCGGAATACTAAAATACCTTGGGCAAAATTAATAAATCTTTGGCAGGCGATTGAGAAATACAATCAATGACAGCCACATAAACGAAGCACGGGTTTTGCTAATGACAGGTACTTTTAAAAATACATTCAAATATAACACTTCTTGCTGTTGTATTGCTGATCATGCTAAGACAAGCAAGAAAGGATATCACGTAATGTAGTAATGCGTCATGTTAGTGCTAGCTAGAACTCTGACAGGTAGGTAAGCGAATTAATGTGCTTGTAAGGGAGCTACATTGTCACATAAGGCTGACCGCTGCCGCTAGTTTTTTTCTTCATTATCCCGCTGTGCAGAAAGTACTGAATTATAGTTGATGACATGGAATGGTGCATTGCTTTCTTGAGATACTGTACGGTTTACTATGTTGTAAAACAATTGAAATGAAAGCAATCTCAGGCATAGGACCGATTGTTGAAAATTACTGAATGATATACTTGGGCGATAAAAGCTTCGGTAGTAATCACACTGGACGACGGGGCCGGACAGTTGCCCATCGAGGAGGCACGACGGAGTGAAGGGGAGGTATCTCGAGGAATGTCTGCGAGTATCGTCGGCTCTGCTGGACGGTGACATGTGGCGCGTCTAAAGGTTAATGGTGATAACTAAAGGTGAAGTGTAAATGAAACATTTGAAGGTCACAAGGCAGTATAGCGAATCCAGGGAAAGAACTAAGACACAAATACAATGACTGCAATCAGCAACTCTTGCAACGTAATGCAGCATTTGTTGTTAAGCACTACAGGAATCAATACTGAAACAAACCGATTGTTTTATAAGGGGGTCAACAGTGACAATCAGAAAGAAACTATACTCAAATTGATGTATGAATACAAAAGTAAACAGTGACAGTGATTTTCAGCTCAAACATGAATTTAGGCCATTTTCATTTAACTTTACATCCCGTGCGTCGTCAGTGGTAGCATTTCCACATTCATATGGCAAGCCAACTCGTCCATTAAAAAAAACTATTGTTAATATGCTCACAAAGTAGTACTCATTATATTGGCCCTGCAAGGATGATGGGAGGGACAATACCCAACCAGGATTTTAACTCCCAACCTTCCTATTGTGTGCCACTTGCTTCAAAAATGAGACTCCCAGTCAGCTGTGTTTTCTGTAAGCTTCACTTTTGACTTCAAGGTTCCATTTTATAGTACAGTATACCATTCATAACTACTACAGAGAATTTGGCACACAGTGAGATAAAAAAATGTAAGTTTGCTAAATAGAGTATTTGTACTTAATATATGATGTCTTCTTTCTAAAACCTTGTGAACTCTAACTGCACCGGGTATGCTAATTGTAGCATAAAACTGACCTGGCACCTCCATTTTGCAAATTAATATTGGACAATAAGACACAGCTGTAATGTGTGTGTGTGAACAAGGAATTGCACTTTTCTCAGCATTCATTCATTACACTATGACACCAGGCTTCCGAAAAGGTCGCTATTTGTGTTGTGGGACCACGGCTGTGTTAAATGGTGTTTGTGACATTCAGCGTTCTTAGAAAGATACATCATTACTGTATGAACCACTGGGGGAATCTTCATTGAAAGATTCACAGGGGGCTAAAAAATGGATAGATAATATTTTTGTCACCGTGTATTTTACATTCAGAGATTAATATTCATCACAATTAATGCTTTTAGTTTTAGAAATGGTATTCCATAGAGATGCAATGATACCATATAGGATATGGTTGAATAAAACAATGATGCTTAATGAAACTAATCATTTGTTTATGTTTTTGTCCTATTCAGTTGCTTTGGATTTATATACGCTATGGGTACTTTTTGCCAGTGTACATATGTAATTAACAGAACAGGTTTTTACCATTTCTGGGTACTGCTCTGATAATTACATATGGATTTATATTGTTATCTACTGTGTGAATTAATTATGTGATTGTGGTTTTGACATTAAAATAATAAATTCTCCATGATGGGAACAAATATGTATTTCATAGCACTTTCTTGCAACATTGAGAAGAATAATAGTTTTAATTAATTTATTTTCAACAAGAGTCATTTACTGTTTGGAATCGATACTTTTACAGTGCTTTCACGACTTCCTCATAGATCAATATTTTGCACTTGCTTCATGTATTGCTTATTTTCACACTTTGGCGATGTTCCAGTGTGAAGAACAATGTAAATCCAATCCTGCCACATTCATGAAACCATTGTTGCCCAATTGTATTGCCGTGTGTTGAAATGAGTGGATCCCATTCCCAACAAAATCATGCACACAATCAGTAGCTGGGAGAGTGTAAATAGGAACCAAGGCTAGGGACATGTATCTTCATATCATTAACGGACAGAACTGACCTGCTAAATTTTGGTCATCTTGCACACAACAATAACAGCCGCTATTCACCACTAATTTGTGGTGATATCACAATAGCATTTGTTCCCAGCTATGCCCAAGTTAAAACTACGTAAAAAGTAGAATTCGCGTTGGCAGGTCACAGGACAGACGCACATGTTAAGAGTTTCACGATTGAGATGATTTGCAGATGCCGTACCTATTCTCCTTACCGTGGTGACTTGTAGTGCTTTAGCTGCCAGCTTCTCCACTCATTCTCGTGAGTGTTCCTTCTCTGGCCTCCATTGTTGTTAGAGGGCGACTGCCTCCAACTACCCAGTTTTGTTTTTCATGAGCCTCTTCCACAGAGACTCATCTTTACATTGCTGGCACAGTGTTGCTGAGTCCAATCACCTCTTTAGTGCTCCTGTATCAAAGCGGTCTGTTTCCTCTCTGGTCTACATTTTTACCCTCCACTATGTGATCAAACAAAATTGCTTGGGCATGTGGTGCCTGGGTATATGGGCTTTATGGCCCAGCCAAACAGCCTTCACCTGCCAAGAGTTTACTAATGGTACTGTGACCCGTATGTAAGGAACTCTGAGTTCATCACACATTCCACTCTGATTAAACCCAGACCAGGATGGATCATCAGTAGGCCAGTAGAAATGTTTCTATCTGACACAGATATTGCTTTATAGGGGTTCACGTTTTACAAGCATAGGGAACGGATGGCATACCTATGGTGGAAAAAAACATAGCGTTTTTTACAGAGTCAAATTGCTGATTGTTGCACTTAGCCGTGATAATGACGACGGTGTGAAACATGGCAAAGATAATTATAATCTTGATTGCAATGTCAACAATAATACTGGTTATAATTTTTTTGAAGATCATGATGATAATGAGTAATAATGGTGATATCTGAAGATGACAATGATAAGAGTGATTATGCTCATTTTAATGATGATGATGGTAACGATAAATAAAAATTACGTGAAATGACAATGGATAATAAGTTTTAGAATTTCATGGCTGCACACGATAGTGGAAGCTTCTTACCCTGCTAACTCTGGCCATTCTCGAAATGTGGTATGAAGAGCACTAGTGTTCTGAAAATCTGAACCACTCTCTAGATGGGCTATCTTCACAAACTGGAGCAAAAAACTCAAATTTCTTGAACACTGGAGTATGTTAATTGTTGTCTAGTTTAACCGGCGCAAACCTGCACCGTCTCTCTATACCCAACAATACGGCCGCCGATCGCATGAGAGACTGCAGGCCGGCGCCTAGGCCAGCAGGAATGTCAGATAACATGTGAACTGCGCGCACGTGAGTGCACACGTGGCAAGGGGGTGATTCTGATGGTAAAGTTCTGCATTGTTTTTTTTTAATCTCCCTCGTGCTCCACATGTACCGCTTCCTGGTCCGCCGACACTCGTTACTTTTTTTCCACCACAAGGACTTGCTTCCACACGTATCTTCTCTCGAAATGATGATATTTATTCACTCTGCAGACACAGCCCCTTCATACATACCCACCAACATACGTAGTCACGATGATTGCTTCGAAGAGCTGCTCTCTCGGGACAGCCGCGTCGATTGCTCTCTCTCCTCTCCTCGCGACGTTTCGCCTCACACGTTAGAGGCATCCTCAGGCGCAGTATGTGTGTGTAGTGCCTGTTGCTCCTTTATATATGTGGGTACTATGCATGTATCGAGTCATCTTTTGTTGTGTGGGGTCTACATCTGAATCACATTAACACTAATCTACTTATCCTATTCACATCCCGGAACTGCGATAACCCCCTCCTGCTTTGTCTGTGGCTAGGGGACTAGCCACAGACAAAGCACATCATGCATCAAGCCGTGAAAACCTACATCATTACATACGTAGTCACATCAAAACTCCATAGCCCTCAATCATGCTTCACTCACACTCCCGCTAATCAACCGCACACATAAGATGGCCGCCACACGCAGCCACGTGCACTCCGCGCCAAAATCCACAAAAGATTCCCCCCTCTCCTAAATAACAATACCTCCATCGAACCGCTTAACACCACGTACCTTCATACACACCCACCAACATACGTAGTCACATCAAAACTCCACAGCCCTGCGGATAGTACAAAACACCTCATTAGTAACCAACCTCTACGGATATAATTGTATATGTGCAGAGCTCGAGACACAAACGTTCTCACCTCATTCATGCTTCACTCACACTGAGGAACGCTTCCGCAAGGGGCGCGTGTTTCCCTGTACGTGGGGGCGGGTGCGATGCTAACACTTCAGCATTTTAATGTGCGAGCGTGCACATGTACAACTCATTACCATAGCCACCGGTCACACTAGCATTAACTTAACGTGACTTCAGTTTGGCAATGACTGCCAAAATATACACAAATCGAGGACTGTATTTACTTTGCTCAGTGATTCCTTGTAGCTTGAATCAAAACAGCTGTTGGCATATACAAGGATTGAAACACAACCACAAGGGTTTTTAAATACTAGGATAAAATAAACAATACCAAAAAAAGTACTAACAATATTAATAGATAAAAGTTAAGCTAAGCTGGGGGTCGAGGGGGAGGCAATAACAAGGCACAGATCAAGAACGAAAACTGCAATGATAACATTTATAGTGCAAAAAGAACAAATACAGTGTAAGTAAAGATGAAAATATGTGCAAGTAATATGCCATCCACAGGATGAGTAATTAGCAACAGTTTTTCTGGAGAGTGCTATATAAGGTGGCTCGTGCTGAATGTAGGTGTGTGTGTGCATATATATATTTTAAAAAGTTCTTATGGCTGGTGCTGTTGGACGTGAAGGCGGTGGGATGGGTAAGTTGCAGTCCAGACTTTTTGGAGGCAAAGGGGACAGAGTTCAGCATCCTGACAGCCTGAAGTATAAAGCTGTTACACAATTTGGTGCAGCAGGCTTGGAGGCTCCGGTATCTTCTTCCAGATGGCAGGAGACTGAAGATGCTGTGAGGGATGGGTGGGATCACTCGCAGTTCTGGTGGCTTTGCGGGCTAGGCGGGTGTTGTAAATGTCCAGGAGGGAGGGGAGGGAGGCACCAATGATCTTCCCAACCACGTTCACTATGTGCTGCAGAGTCTTGCAGTTGAAGGCAGTGCAGCTCCCAAACCACACAGTGATGCGGTTGGTCAGAATGCTCTCAATGATGCCTTGGTAGAAGAAGCACATAATGGGTGCTGAGGCTCTTGTTGTTTTTAGCTTCCAGAGGAAGTAAAGATGCTGCTTAGCTTTCTTGGCCAGCGATGTGGTGTTATTTGCCCAAGAGAGGTCCTCGGTGATGTACACACCCAGAAAGTTGGTGCTGCTCACCCGTTCTACAGCAATACCGTTGATGGTCAGCGGGGTGTGTTGGGTGTGGGCTCTCCGGAAATCAATGACAATTTCCTTTGTTTTCCCTACATTTAGGGAAAGATTGTTATCTTTGCACCACAGGGCCAGTTAGTTCACCTCATTCCTGTAGTTAAATTCGTAAATATTGTTGATGAGACCCACCACAGTTGTGTCATCAGCACATTTGACAATGTGGTTGGAATTGTAAGTTGGTGCACAGCCATGGGTCATCAGGGTGAAGAGCAGAAGACTAAGCATGCATCCTTGGGG
>JAZEWT010000006.1:12993094-13006924 GCA_036362905.1 Mordacia mordax
GGGGGGGGTGGCTGTGCTCAGTGTAGTGGTTCTTGATGTGTTGTTACCAAACCTTACTGACTGCGGTCTCTCAGTGAGACAAGCCAGTATTCAGTTACAGAGTGAGGTTTTCAGGCCCAACTGGTCCAGTTTTATAAGCTGCTGAGGGATGATGGTATTGAATGCTGAACTGATATCTATGAGCAGAATTCTCGCATAAGAGCCTTTCGTGTCCAGGTGAGTGAGGGCTAAGTGGAGGGCAGAGGAGATTGCGTCATCAGTGGACCAGTTGGCAAGATATGCAAACTGAAAGGGGTCCAGCGTGGGAGGAAGGATAGATTTTGTGGTGCATGACTAGCCTCTCAAAGCACTTTATTATGGTGGAAGTCAGTGTGATAGGGTGGTAGTCACTGAAGCAGGATGGGGGTGACTTCTTTGGCACTGGTATGATGGTGGTGGCTTTGAAACATGTGGTGACAACAGCCTGGCCCAAGGAGGTTTTGAAGATGTTTGTGAGGACATCCTTAAGCTCTTCTGCACAATCTCTCAACACACGACTAGGTATGTTCTCTGGACTGGCAGTGTTGCGGGCATTAATTATGGAGAGTGATTTATTCACTGGCTGGGGAAGGGCACAAAATCTGGTCATTGAGAGGGTGTGGTGTCTTCTGTGCAGGCATGTTGTTTAGTGCTTCAAAATGTGCAAAGAAGTTGTTGAATGGGTTCAGCAGAGAGATGTTGCTGTCACAGGCCTGTGATGGCAGTTTGTAGTCTGTGATGGTCTGGATCCAGTGCCACAGGCTCCGTTTGTCTCTGCTGTCTCTGAAATGGCAGGTTATCTTTTTGGCGTACAGACGCTTGGCTTTCCTGATGCCAGAAGACAGGTTGGCTTTGACTGTTCTCAGTTCAGCTGCTACACTATCTCTGAAAGCAACGTTTTGGGTCCTAAGCAGTCTGTGAACATCCTCTGTCAGCCATGGCTTCTGATTAGCCCGAGCGATAATGGTCTCAGTGACAGTCATGTCATCAATGCATTTGACGATGTAGGCTGTCACTTTCTCAGTGTACTCTTATATGTAAGTGTGATGGTTGTATGTGGCTGCTTGCTTGAACATGGCCCAGTCAGTGGTATCAAACAGTCCTTGAACGCAAAGGGTGCACCCTCAGGCCACACACGTATCCGTTTCTGAACCAGTTTTGTGACTTTCCCCGGTGGTCTGTATACTGACTTTAGCATAATAGTGATGTGGTCGGAGAAGCCAAGGTGGGGGTGGGGGGCAGCCTTGTATGCTCCTTTGTGGCTTGTGTAAACAAGGTCCAGTGTATTATTTCCCCTTGTTGAAAAATCAACGTGCTGGTATAGTTTCGGTAATACTGACTTTAGGTCAGCATGGTTGAAATCCCCAGCGAGAATGAGAAATCCATCTGCGTGGGCTGTCTGTTGCTCACTGATGGTGTAGTACAGTTCACTGAGTGCCTCATTTCTGTAATTGTTAATGGGGCTGGAAGGTATGTGTACAACGACCAACAGAATAGCTGTAAATTCCCTCGGCAGGTATAAAGGCTGGCACTTGACGATCAAAAACTCCACCAGCAGTGAACAATGTTTAGATACCACCACAGTGTCACTACACCAAGCAACACCGATGTAAACACACACATCGAAGTCGCGAGTCTTACCTCCCCTAATTAAGGCTCTGTCGGTCGGTAGCACATTAGCTGGTCAAGCTGAATGACGGAGTCCGGGATGTTGTCATTAAGCCATGTTTCTATGAAGACAAAAACAGAGTATTTCCACATGTCACGCTGAGTAAACCTCAGAAGATGTATGTGGTCCATTTTGTTGTCTATAGAGCGTACATTGGCGAATAGAATGGTTGGGATAGCCGGTCTGTTTGGGCTAGCCGCTAGCCTAACCCGGATGCCCCATGCTTTCCCCGCTTCTGCTTCCTCTCAGACCACCTGTGGCATCTCCTCCCCCGATGGGAAGCGGCAGTCGAAGCCAGTGATCTGGTAGGCCGTGGAGTAATCCAAAGCCCCGAAGTTCCTTTGTTTGTGTGGGTGTCAGGTGTTCTTTCGTTCTGCCGATGTCTAAGCAGAAACTGATGGCTGTACTTGAATCTTGATAAAGACGAATATGACGAACTTGAAGACGTAGACAAACATGAAAACGTAGACGTGGATACATATGTAAACACTGTTCTGTTGGGACCGAGAGAAGCCGCTGCATCTATATGTGCCACCATCTTGATGTGCACAGTGTTTTACTCCTGATGTACAATTATATGTTGTGTGTGTTTGCCAGTTAATTGCCCAATGTGCTTCAGTCAGCTGTACTATTCCATCACCTTAATTCATAGCACAGCACGTGCCATGTATGACCATTTTCGAAAATTCCTTCTGCTCTATTTTGTTCAAGACAGTGTTATTGACTAATGTGAGCTTTTGTGTTTATCATACTTGTGCACCACTGCCAACGCAATGTCACAATACCTTTTGTCTCTGTGGTGCCAAGCCTCGTGACATGTTAGGCTGAGTGCATGTGTTGCTCACGCTGGGGTGGGATCAGTCATTTGGCAGGTTACGCCGGGTCAGTTGGGCGTGACCGTGGGTCAGCGTTAAGTGGCTAATAGGCATGGGGTGACATTGTGTGACTGGGTAACGTCAGACGGGACTGGGAGTAGGGGTCTGAGAGTATATAAAGGGGCAGTACAGAAGTACAGTATTGTTCTGTTCTGTCAAGGAGTTAAGAGAGTCGTCGTAAAGTGTTGTGGTGGAGAGTCGCACGGGCGAGAGTTCGTTCATAGACCTGCAAGTTGACCATATGGTCGTTGTTCGGTGCAGCGCAGGTCAATAAAGTGTGGTACCCTGGCGGGGAACCCTCTCTCCAGGAGTCGAACTTGTCCCGCCACCAGTGCATTGGATTCCAATGCACGCAGGCGACTACGTGGCATGGGCTTCTTGCAACCAGCAGTGACGGCATGTGCGCCACATTCACTCAGTGAGTAGACCAGCAGAGGCTCATGAGTTTTTAATGTTTTATAAATCTAAGAACATAACACACATAATGACTGGGGTAACACCACACACTTCTCCTACCCTCTCACGGTTTGTGCTATAACCCTCAACACTCCACTAGATACTGACGCATGCTCCTTAACCATCTTCCCACAGGAACTCCTTGTCGCGCTTGCAGACACCGACCTTTATATCCTCCATTTGTCACCTAACCCCACATATTCACCCAATCCGCAATGCCCATGTGTCTCTCTCGTTCCTGCCGAATCTCCGGCTCATGTGATAATTTCGCACGACAAGTCGACCTCACCTGACCCCCTTGTTACGAAGGGTGACCCCAATATCGCCCGCTCACTGGCACGGCCACCGCGATGCAATCGTCCTGGCATGGCGCGAGGCTTGACACTACAAATGCCTTTTGTTATAATGGAACATGAGTTGAGCCCTGGTCCGCCGGTCCGTGTGATGCGGGAGTATTACCTTATGGCAGCCCGGCCACCAACGCAAGCATGATCGTCGCCAGCACGTGAAGGGGAGCAAGAAGAACCCACCCCGGGGATGTTCACGCATCGTGACAGTTTGGTGTCAGAAGTGGGATGTGAACCCATGCCGGGGGAAGCAGTGTAAAGATCACGCAAATGTACGAGGGCTGGGTTTCGGAGTCCTGGGAGGAATTCCAGCGACACATGGCCAGCGCACAGCATCTCGGAGGCTGGTCAGATGAGGAGACGGTGTTGCAAGTCGACCTTCAACTACGGGGACGTGCAGCGCGGTTCCTGGGCGGGCTGGAGGTGAGGATCAGGGACGATTGGCCCCTGCTCATACAGGCAGTCGAGGAGCAGTTCGACTGGATCATACTGGCGGCCATGTAAGAAGAACTGTCGCGGCGATGCAGACGACCAGACGAGCCCCTGCTCAACTATGTCAAGAGCTTGGTGATGCTTGTTGATCGGGCTCACCAGAAGGAGGGACGTTCCTTCAACCAGAGCCTGGTCAAGATCAAGCTACTTCAGTACCTCCGGGGGATGGACTGGTGGGAGGAGGACGTGGAACGCCCTGACCTGACCGTCATGCAAATCCAGGCCCGGGCTCTGACTTCCGAGAGTGCGGCACGTAGCCGGGCCCGCCAGCACAGGGGGGTGCTACTGGCCTGCAGAGACCCGGAGGAGGACGAAGGAGACATGGCGGTGGTGCAGCGTGGCGTCCACAGAACGAGCCCAATAGACCCGAGTGACATGCTCAGGAATATCCAGCGTCGTCTAGACTCACTGGAAATAAGATCTGTAGGAGGATCCTCAAAGCGATGCTTATGGACGCTGGAGGGTCGTCAATCGTCGGGATCCTGGTGAAGTGACAGAGACAGCCCGAGTCCAACACCCCATGCCGAACAGGAGCCTATTGTGTTACCGGTGCTGCCACAGGGGGAACGTGCTGTAGTAGAATCCCGAGGTCAGCGGGGCTCGTCCCAGCGATGGAGAGTGACGAGATGCTCTTAGGACCGGCCGCGATGGTATGAGGGTCGGTGGAAGGGCAGACGAATCAGATCCTACTGAACACGGGGGCTACCACGTCGGCAGTAAGCCGCGAGCTGTGTCAGCATGCGGGGGTCGACCCAAGGTGACTAGTCTCCTCAGATTGCAGCCAAACGCAAGCCAACGGCAGCGACCTACAAACCATTGGGTGGCTCTCGCTGGAGATTCAGATAGATATGGCGAGGGGTTGTTTCGACGAGTATGTGGCGACGAGACTACGCCATCCCTGCATCCTCAGAATGGGAGCGCTGGAGGCCCTGGGTGTGACCGTGAGCGTCCCGAGAAAATGTGCGCAGGTTGGTACCTGACGGGAAGAGGTTCTGTTCTGCAGATGGGACCGAGTGTCTATGCCAGGTGGGAGTGTCTCAAACAGGTTTGTCGTCGAAGGTAACGTCAAACCCGGAGGTTGTTTACATGACGTCTGTTCCTGGAAGCGCGGCTGTGACATCAATCTCGAAGGTCGAGAACATGTCGTTAGTTCCTGGTTCAAGGGGCAGGAAGCTGGATGTGGGAAAACATGGCATCGACTACGTAATCCGCCGAGTACAAGTAGACCCAAACTCTGAAGGGCTGCTATACCTCACCACCTGCAACAGAAATGAGGCCGCGCTCACTGGTGAAGTTCTGCTGACTCCCCATCCGGAACTCGCTCACTGCTATGGACTCATGGGTGTGGCAACAGTAGTGGCCACTAAACGGAGCGTGGTGCTGAGAGTATTAAATCCTCATGACGCGCCGATACTGCTCCATGCCGGGATGGAGTTCGCAGAAATGCATCTACTGGGGGCACAGACCAATCCAGGAGTGGTGTACACTCTATGGGCCAGGGAAGCGGAACAACCCATCGAGGATGATCCGACCACAGTGACTTCGGGGCCCCGCGCCATCATACAGCTCTTGGGAGAGACGGACGAACCCCGGATGGAGCTGATTCGGGAAGAGGTGGGCTGCGGGTTCCCAGGAATGACAGAAGAGCAGCTACGGCAGGCCCAGGGTCGCGATGTTGAGTTGGTGGAAGTGAGGGTGTGTCCCAGCCACAACACGACTGCAGCTATTCCGCCTCATGCATAACCACCCCTTGGGGGGGCATGGCGATGAACGATGCACCAGGTTAATGCTGCGACAATGGTATCTGTGGCCCGGCCTAAACCGGGATGTGACTACCTGGGGCAAGGGGTGTCAATGGTGCCAGCAGGCCGCGAAGGGACCACCACGCTATGCCGTCTCTCTGTGGCCACTGTGGGTGAGCTGGGTGAATCAACTGGTGGGGATCGACCTGAAGGGGCCGCTTCCCACGACGCAGCGTGGTAACCCCTATGTGATAGTTGCAGTGGAATACTTCACTCGGCACCCAATTGCGGTGGCGATCCCAGACAAGATGGCTACCACAGTCGCACAGGCCTTCCTGTAGGAGTACGTCCTGTGACACAGGGTCCCCAAGAGAATTATTACTGACGAAGGGAGGGAGTTCGAGGCTGAGGTCTTCAACAATCTCTGCCGGGAGCTGGGGATCCAGTGAGCAAGGACCACAGCCTACCACCCTCAAATGAATGGAATGGTCGAGAGACTAAACCAGACCCTCGCGGGGAAACTACGACACCTTGTGGACCAGTACCAATGGACTGGGACATTCACCTTCCATACGTTGTCTTCGCATACTGCACCTCGACACACTTCTCGACTCGACAGACCTTCTTTTTCCTCATGTACGCACAGGAGGCGTGCCTGCCAGCTGATGTCCTTTTTGGGCTGGCCATGCCCCAGCCGATGGAGACAGAGGAGGTGCTCGCTCAGCACCTGGAGACCCTGCACCAGGCCCGTTGCCAGGCCTACAAGGCCATCGAGGATGCCCACATAAGGCAAGCAGCGGCGGTGCGACCGAGGGGTGAGGCCAGGGAGTTCCGGGCCGGCGAACGGGTGTGGGTGTCCTCACCACAAGTCCGCCCAGGGCAGGTGTGGAAATTCACCTCGCCCTGGGAGGGACCCCACACGATGGTACAGCAGCTATCACCCGAGACGGTTCTGGTGAGATGAAAAGGCTGGCGGGCATCGCCCATGGTCAACGTGCGGCATCTGAAGGCCTAGAGACCACCCCCTAGGGGAGATCCAGCCCCGAGAACAGTCTGGTTGAACGACTATGATAGTCGTCCATGGAGTTGGCCCACATGCATGTGCTGAAGGAACCCGCTGGTAGAACCTCAGTACCCGACGGGTTCTGCACCCGCTACAGCGGATTCCACCTGAGCAAACGACCGCAGGGGCTCGGGTAGTTGCCCCACAGAAGCAGGGACCGCGGCCGCCCCGGAGGTGAATGGCAGCCCCTTGACGATCAGGCGGCCAAGACGGGCCCTGGTCAGCCTCTGGGACTATGTCACGGTGGTCGAGCCTTGGCACGACAACGGGAACTGTGGTGGGGGGGGGAACTGTGGTGCCAAGCCTCATGACGTGTTAGGCTCAGGGCATGTGATGCTCACGCTGGGGTCGAAACGGTCATTCGCCAGGTTACTCCGGGTCAATTGGACCTGGCCGTGGGTCAATGCTAAGTGGCTGACATTCATGGGGTGACATTGCATGACTGGGTGACGTCAGACGGGACTCGGAGTAGGGGTCTGAAAGTATATAAAGGGGAGGTATGGAATTACGGCATTGTTCTCTTCTATCGAGGAGTTAAGAGAGTCGTTGTAAAGTGTCGTGGTAGAGAATCGTGCTGGGGCGAGAGTTCGTTTGTAGGCCTGCGAGTTGACCACGTGGTCGTTGTTCAGCGCAGCGCAGGTCAATAAAGCGTGAGTCGAGCCCTCGTCCACCAGTCCGTGTGACGTGGGAGGATTACCCAAGGCAGCCCGGCCGCCAACGCAAGCGTGAATGTTGTCGGCGTGTGAAAGGGAGCAAGAAGATCCCACGTCGGGGAAATTCACGCGTCGCGACATTTCGAATGTAACCGCATGTGATTTAATGAATATATTGTATGCTATTGAATGTACCTCGACGTTCATTATTATGGAACAAAAACAAAAGTTTTTTTTATTGTTGATGATTTTGCGTTCATATGTCGTTGTTGTTGTTGCTGACATTCCGTTCTCTTCACAGCTCTGTGCAGCACTTTGTGACCCCAGGTGAAAAGCGCTCTAGAAGTGCAATAATTAGTATTATTGATGAAAGTAATTTTTTTTGGGTCAGGTCACACATAAAAGAGTGTTGTTTAACCCTCCACCACCCGACACGGAAAAATAGTAAGGCTTGTCACATGAACAGAACGTGCCAATTCCTTCACTATCTCAGCACACTGATGTGTGGGAGAGAGTAATTGGCACGTGAACAGAACGTACCAATTCCTTCACTGCACCGGATACATGGTACAAACCTCACCAGAAAACCTGGCTCGCTGAAGGAGGGCGACAGATCCACTGCCATCATCTATAACATCCCACACCAGAGAATCACGAAGTTTACTGCAACCTACACTTGAAGATTCAGAGAGCTGCGTGGCATTGCAATGATGATTGATGGTCTGCCTATGTAGCCCAATGATCACAAATCTCTTTTTAAACACCATTTAAAGACTGACTAGTAAAGCCACACACCTTTACCTTCTTTCAAGGAAAAAATGGTGATCTGATCTCCAACCCTCAGGAACATGTTCGTAGCTTTGCTGAGCATTTCTTGAGGTATTGGGGGAAGGGAACCCCTCAGCTCAGTTAGCACCATGGGACAACATGGGGATGACCATGCAGAAGGCAGGTGGTGTCTGGCTACAGACTTCCATATATGACATCATTGCAACCGTCTGGAGCACAGGCCAAATTCAACAGAAATGTAAGGTTGCTATAGTGATCACCCTCTTTAAAAAGAGGGACGACACTGACTAACGATTACAGAGACATCTCGCTCCTCAATGAGCAAGGTGAGGTCCTGGAAAGGATTTTTCATTATGGCCTTGCCGGACATTCTGAGAAGAGGCTTGCGAAACCCCAATGCGGTTTCAGGCTGGGGCGATCCTGCTCAGATGCCATTTTTTCCGTCTGGATGCTACAGCAAAGCAGTAAAGAATTCTAACAGGAGCTGCATCTCTGCTTTATTAACCTAGCCAAGGCCTACGAGTTGTTCTTCGTGGATATGGATTGTTCTTCATGCTTTCAGGGTCCCTGACTCTACGCTCCCAATCATCACCAAGGACCTTCATGATGGTAGGCAAGCCCGGTAAAAGCTACGTGATGGTGTCAGAACCATTCCTTATTCAGCTTGGGTGCGACAGGGATACCCTGTGGCTCCCAGATCATTTAACATATATTTTGAGAACATAATATGACAAGCTTTCCATGGATATACAAGTCGAATTTTCATCTGATATAAGTACAACGGGAGGTTGATCTATGCCCTGGAGCAGTTAAGTGATGGCTCTCTAATGGCCAACTATGTAAGTGAAGCTGACGATTTGGTAAATAATAATAATAATTGCATTTATGGAGTACTTTTCACCCGAGGGTTACAAAACGCTGCACATAGTTGCGTAGAGAATGGCACACCAACAACATCAGGACAGTTCAACTGAAAGTCAAACAGTAGCGATACATTATAGGACACAAAGTCAGCAGAAAAAAAAAATAATTCTTCAACAAACAAGGAAGGAACATGTTCTCGAGCAGGCGCAGGTCGGAAGACAGCCAACATCCCAGCACGGCACCACTGAGCCGTATCAACAGTCCAAGCCGGAGGAAGGCATAAATGTTACCGAGCAGGCGCAGGTCGGCAGAGAGTCAACATCCCAGCACGACAACACTTAAGTTGCAGCAATAGTCCTAGCCAGAGGACGCGAAAGCTTTACGGAACAAGTGAGTCTTGAGATGAAATTTGAAGATACCCAAGGACTAAGCTGTACGAATCTCCAGTAGAAGGACATTTCAGAGTTTTGGAGCAGCATGCGAGAAGGTAGTCACTCATCGAATGAAGGTGTGACCTGAGCACAAGTAGCAAGGCTATATTGGAGGATCAAAATTGTCATGTTGAGGAGGGTACCTGAAATAGGTCAGGGATGTATGTCAGAGTTGCGCCATTGAGAGCTTTGTAGGTGAGAAGGAGGATCTTGAATTCAATCCTTTTTTTAACAGGTAACTATTGGAGAGACTTCAGTACTGGGGATAAGTGATCGTGGATGGGTGTGCAAGTGGGGACTTTTGCAGCCGCATTCTGCACATTTTGGAGACGATTGATCAGGTTGGCAGTGGTGCCAGAGAGCAGTGCATTGCAGAAATTGATTTGTGAGGAGATGAAGATGTGTATTAGCTTCTCAGCATCAATAGGTGACAGGATGTTGTGCTGTCTGGCTATATTTCTGAGATGCAAATAAGCTACTTTCGTCACTTTGTTCATGTGTGTTTCAAAGGTGAGTGAGGAATCAAGAGTCACACCTAGACCAAACTGTCTTAGCAAGTTCAATGGTCTGGTCGTCAAGCATCAATTGGATAGGTTCAGCCTTGGACAATTGGTGCGGGGTTCCAACAAGCAATACTTCTGTTTTGTCGCCATTTAGTTTGAGAAATTTTGAATTGAACTAGGCCTTCCCAGTTGACAGTGAGGATGACATGCAATGACCAAACACATTGATTGATGACTTTGCATGGATATAGATTTGGATGTCATTGGCATAGCAATGGTAGCTGAGATTGAGGTTTCGCAAGATGTGGCCAAGAGGTTGTAGGTAGATGGTGATCAAAAGTGGGCCGAGAACTGATCCCTGAGGAACTCCAGACAAAACAGGATGAATCCCTCAGTTTTGTCCTCTGAGGCTGACAAACTGCTTCCGGTCAGACAGGTAGGAGCTCAGACAATGTAGGGCACAGCAAGAAACCCCTATACTCTCCAGTCGCTCAAGTAAAATCAGATGGTCAACTGTGTCAAAGGCAGCGCCTTTGTCCAGGAGGACAAGTATACTTGGCAAGCCTTCATCAGCAACGACGAGTAGGTCATACTATTTTTACCATAGTAGTTTCAGTGCTATGTCCGAATCTGAACACATTTTGGAAGGGATCGAAGAGGTCATTATTAAGAAAGTGTTTCTGGAGTTGTGCGGCTATGACGCATTCAAGGACCTCATAGATGAATGATAGATTTGAGATGGGCCAATAATTATTAGGGATGTTGCAATCGAAGCCAGATTTTTTTTTTAACCCGGGGGGTAACTGTGGCACATTTGAACAGTGGGGAACCAGAGTGAAGTGAGTTATTAAACAGTTTAGTGATGAACGTTGCAAGGAATGCGAAATTTTCCAAGATGATTTTGGATGAGAAAGGATCCAGGGAGGAGTTTGTGGCGCAGAATCTAGTAACTAAAGAAGAGACCTCGGAGTCCGTTAATTCGGAAAATTTCAGGAGTTTTGAGGTTAAGGAAGGTGGAGGAACAAGTATTGAGGTATTGATTGTTGATTAATACGATGGGCTTCAGTTTTTTCAGAGGAAACTGAATCAACTGATCCGCCTGATCTTTATTAGTGAAGGGAGGTAATGGTGAGTGATTGGGAGGATGAAGGAGATATTTAATGGTCGAAAAATAATGTTGGGCTTGTCGCAGGTATTAGCCAAAATGCTGAAAAGATGGTTAGTACAGGCACAATCAAGTGTCTTCCAGTAATGGAGGAGTTGTTCTTCAAAGATTTCACCATGAACGGTGAGGCCATATTTTCTCCAAGTCCATTTGACCCTGCGTGCATTTGCCTTGAGATCGCGGAGTTCAGGAGTATACCAGAGGGATGGTTTTTCGCCTGAGACATGTGATTTTAATGGGGCCAAAGTCACATATACTTGATAGCACGTTGTTGTAAGCTTCTGCTGTCGTATCAGAGGCAGAGTGAGCCAAGGCAGAGAGTGGAGTACTATTGATTGTGGTGTAAATGTGTCTGGAATAAGGGCGCTAAGGTTTTGAAATTGGATGTGGCACTTGGTGATGGAAATGCGAGGCAGTACTTGAAGATCAAACAACATATCAGAATAATCAGACACCAGGATCAGTGATGGACAGGTTGGTTACCGATATGCCCCATGATCAAACCAATTAACCCGGGCCATTTCATTTGCCCGACCAGTTGCTGGCGCGGATGCCTGATGATGCTGAACGTTGTTGTCAGAGAAACGTCGTATACATTTTTTGTAAAATATTGTGGGGTCGCTTTTCAACACACTGGTGTACTGAGATAATAAAGGAATTGGCACGTTTTCTGTTCAACGTGACAACCCTTTACTGATTGGCCGTGTGGTGGAGGGTTAAACGACACTATTTTATAATTTAAAAATTTTCAACGTGACCTGACCCAAAAAAATGGATTTCATTGTTAAACCAAGTCAAGATTACGGCCACATCTCTGAGTGGCCGATGTCACGTGTTGAATGAAGCCAAGTGAGATAAGAGTGGCTATGAGAACCCTTGCAACATGGCTCTTTAGAGAGTCAACATGGATGTTGAAATCTCCATGAATCAAGATCCTTTCAGAACTGGAGCACATCTCAGAAATCAGCTTAGACAGTTCATTGACAAAGAAGTGGAGGCTCCAGGTAGGCGGTAGAACATTACCCACATCACAGGTTCAGCCAACCTCCAATCCAGAGATATATGCTCGAATGATTTCAGCATGTCTCTGGAATCGGTCGGATGTTGGCAAACACATGGTGGAGAACTGCTAGGCCACCACCACAGCCATTTGAACGAGCCTTCTGATGGAATGTAAAATCTCGTGGTAGGGCCTTATTCAATGTGAGAAAATCATCTTGATGATGCCTGGTCTCTGTTAGACAAAATATGTCCAGACCGTCGTCCGAGATCAGCTCGGCAATCAATGGGGCTTATTCTGTGTTCAGAGAGCGCACATTGAGCAGGACAAAGTGGGATTTGGTTGCAGCCAATGTTTGTGCTGGAAGAGGGACACTAACCAGTGTTATTTTAATCAAAAAACGTCGAGCTGCAAACGGCCTAACTTGTTGTTTCCTCGGTAGCTGATATATAGGGCTTAATACGTGGATGGGGATAGAAAAATCAATTGTAGGCAGGTCAATGGCCTTTTTGTTGCCGGCACCCCGATGAATGTAACGAGGGCGTCTAAGTATCCTAAGCTCACGGCAAATAACCAGAAGCCTGGGGTTACAAGGAACTAAAGGAATCAAGCTCTTTAGAGCTGCGGAAGTGTAGGCTATCATAATGAACAGTGGTCGGAGCCCAACTCTGGGGACAATGAGCACAAGTAACGGCCACACCCAGGATGTGACACATCACTACACTATAGACTGTATGGATCGATTATATAGACTATTGACAGTATGTGTAGACTGGATAGACTAGCCCGTATGTATAGACTAAAGACTATTATATTATCTCATCTCATTATCTGAAACCGCTTAATCCTATATAGGGTCACGGTGAGCCGGAGCCTATCCCGGAAACACAGGGCGTAAGGCAGGAATACACCCGACGACGGGACGCCAGTCCATCGCGGGCATTGCGGGACAATTTTAGTCTGCGAGCCAATCAACCTATCCAGGAGCATGCTTTTGGACTGTGGGAGGAAACCGGAGTACCCGGCGAAAACCCACGCAGACACGGGGAGAGCATGCAAACTCCACACAGAAAGGCACCCGAGCCGAGCGATTCGAACCCGGGACCTTCTTGCTGTGAGGCGTCAGCGCTAACCACTGGGCCACCGCGCCACCCCTATTATATTATTATATACTCAAAATACTATAGACACTATGTATAGACAGTATCGTGTGTAAGGCACGTGTGGTGTGATATGTAATTACAATATTTACTTTAATAATACACTAAAGACTGTATTTAAAGTCTGTATACACGATTAATTCTCTATGTAAGGACAGTACTGACTAATAAAAGACTATGTAATTAGAATACTGACTGAATAATTAACCACGGACTTTATTCAAATGCTTTTAAAAATATAATATTATGCGATTACATGAACAGACCTCGAGGACACGTAACCATAATATGTACTTTAATAATACACTGTAAGGCTGTATTTAAAGACTGTATATAAATTGCTGTTCACTCTGAGCAAGAGTTAGGTGCTCTGCTGTTGATCCAAAGCGCATGTCACAAAGAGGTGTTGTTTTACTATCAGCTCCACAAAACCATTCACCAACCTAGGTATTTTATACAACCGAACACACCACCTCCTCAGCTCTCCATGAGTATCGGGCCGTTGTGGAATGTATACGTTTCCATACCTGGGCTTGTGGTTTTGGCCATTGCCAGAGTGGCAGTGGAAGTCTAACTCCGAATCAGTCGGGCAGCATTATCTTT